>JAPSES010000058.1:14876186-14886971 GCA_029822895.1 Maxillicosta whitleyi
CCCCCCGTTAGGGCTGAGAAACTTGTGGCCGAGGTGCAGACGGCCCGGGTACAAAAGTAAAAGCAGGTTCAGAATGGATAATAGCTACTGTCTGCGGGGTATGTAGAGCATGGAGAAATGGTCTGTCACTCTATCTGAGGGCAGGGGGGTATTTATAGGAGGCAATGAAGGGAGGATGGCGGGGGGGATAATGTCAAAAAGGACAGAAAATACCAGTCAGACAGTTTGAAATAAAAGGAGATGGTCATGGAGAGCAGGAGGATCACGAGGCCGGATTTACAGATGCAAAGATAAGGGAACAGGCTTTTTCCACGTAGCGCCCGTCCTCAGCGTGACCCTCCTCTGACACCGCTTCACGTTTATCTTCTGTCTATTTTCTAGCTGCAGTGTATAGATCACCGTAACCCCGTTGTTGTTGTTGTTGTAGTGGTACGTTGGACGATCAGAGGACGTCTCCGGTCCACACTCGTCCTCTGGTCTCCTGCTCTGTCCCCACCTCCCTCTACCTTCTGTCTCCCTCCCTCTCTGCCTCTGTAACTGATCCAGCTCGGCTCATTTCAAACCTAAACATGTCTGTCTGGCTCCAAAACAGACCAGGCCACCCCTCTCCTCCTCCTCCTCCTCCACCCCCGTCCTCGCCATCCTTCCCCTCCCCCAGCAGACCCCATTTCCAATCCAGAGGGATGATGTCATGCCAGTGCTTAGAAAGAAGTGGGGGCGTCAGTCGAGGTGTGTGTGTGTGTGTGTGTGGGTCGATGGGTGGATGAAGGGTCATGGGAGTGGGTGGTGATGTCAGATTATTGTTTAAACTCCAACTCTGACTTTACAGACTCTTAGTGGGTCAGTGAGGTAATGAGAATCAGGCTGCTTTTGCGTCTCCGTCATCATGTCCCAAATAATAAAGAAACACGATTTTGTGTCAAAAGCCGATACTTAATCTTTATTAGCATGTATTTGCGCTCGAGAACCAAAATCTGGCACTGGGTCTGTTCAGATTCTTTGTTTCACATAGTTCTTGACTGAATGAATGCGGTTCAGTATTTAAAGGGACAGTTCACCACGTAGCTGTGGAATGTTTTTTTGGACTGGGAGCGCAGATGAGACCATTTGTCCATTTTTAACCAAATCAAATTACATTACACGTTACAGTTTGTTATTCAGCTCATCAACATTCTCAGACACTCAAAGCAGGATTATAAGACAAAACTTATTTACAAAAGGCTGTGGTAACTTGGTATTTTTTAATAAAAGTGCTACAGATTTACTCCATACGTACATGATTGTATCCAAGCGTTTCAGTCGATACCATGTGTATTGGACGTTCCTTTTTACACCAATGCATTTTAGTTTTAAATCACTCTGCTTCAGTATCACGGATGAAAGTAACACATTGACGTTCATACATACAGATTTAGGTCACTATTAAAATGTGAAATAAATCACAGGTCGTTTTTGGAGACTTTTGTATACAACGGTTTATACTTTGGCTTTAGAAAATGGTGACATCATACGCCGTAGGTTTATTTCCACAAGTTACTCAAGGATGAAAACCTTAAAACAAGCGATTGGAACTGGAGTCTGAATCCCCAGGGCAGTTTCAGAGTTCTTCACATTTACATTCACAGCAAAGAACCTTTGTAGCAACACATGGACAAGGACCGAGTAAAGCACATTGCTTCCACATGATTCATGTCAAACGGAGACTTTTGGAAACGATGACGCAGAGTTGCATAGATCAGTAACTATACTTTACCCTAATTTATCATGTGATCAAAAGAAACCAAGACATTAACCTTTTCCACCAGCTGTAAATATGACATGGATATTGAACTACAGGCGTTTCTGTTTCTGCTAAAACCTGGTTTTTAAAGGAAGACGTGTCCTGATGAAGTCACCCTGATGTCGTCAGTGGTGTCGTATTGGGTCATCCCTCCAAATAACAATAATGCAGTCATTTCTTGTCTTAAATGTTGTAAAATTTGCACTTAACTTGATTGAAAATATAACGTATGTAATGAAAAGACTAATATAATAGTGTTGTTTTATTGTGATATCAGTAAAGACCTTTTATTATGTTACTGGTCGAGTTATCCCAGTATTGGGTTTTATTTCTTTTTTGATGAAGTTAAGTGGAAATTTTCATTAAATTCTCTGCAAAGGCCTGTGGGAAAAACCTTAAAGTGTAGGTTTTGAAAGGGGTGTAATGATAGAAGTTATTAATTTGTTTATGTGAAATAAACGATGAAGCAATGAAGCTTTTTGGACGCTTGAAAGAGTCAGGAAAATAGCTGCTTCTGCGTCTGAATGAACACCTCCACTTCCTGGGAAAATCAAAAAGTTGTGCCCTCTAAAGATATCGCAGTACACACAACACTGAAAGCTAATTATAGGCACAAAGCAATGCATCTATAATCAGCTTTAAACATTTTATGAGTCGTTTTTATGCTTCGAAGGTTTGCCTCATTATGGCTCAAGCAGTTTGATTTGTAAGATTTATATATATATACATTTTACAGGACACTTAGTTGAATTAAATCTCCATGTTTTCATACCAAAAGGCTCAAGTTTTCATAGATGATAAACATTATTTCTATAATAACATAAATAGGTGTGGTTTAACCTAAACACAGAGGCTCTTATCCTTTACTACACATAAGATGGCTGCCATGAGGTCATTTTTCCTATTACTTTGGGATTAAATGACAACATAACTCATGATAATAGACATAATTTCAACACTATGGTAAAATATGAAGCCATTTTCTTCCAGTGTCACCTTTGTTGTCCCCTTCAGACATTGGTCCATGAGAAATGTTTCTGTTTATTGTCCTCATTGACAGTGAAATTAAATATCCGCCCTTGAACGTATTTGATCGCTGAAGCGCCCCGTTTTTGGTAATTGTAATGAAGATGTGACTATGATGTATAGTGTCCAACCCTAAAAACAAGGAGAGGTCAAGAACACGTGAATCCGGATGATGTTAAGTTAAGAAATAAGGTCAGACTTGCTGTGTTTCTTTTTCCCACTCAGTGTTTCAGTATTTATCGTGTACATGTTTGTACATGGCCGTCCTGTCTGCACATATGTGCTACTGTGGAATCTGTGTTTGTATTTAGGGACCGACAAGGTGTGTGTGTGTTTGTGCGTGCGTGCAGCGTGCATCTGAGGATGGTTCTAATTCCAGTCTTTTTTCGGGGTGCAACCGGAATCTCAGCTGTCTCCTCACCCCGCCCTGACACACTAACGCACACACATTAGGGTGCGGCATCAACATCCCTCCGCATGCCCCCGGCTCCCTTCGGCCCTGAGCAGCTGACTTAGTCTTTGGGTGGGACGAGAGCACACACACATACAAACGCACACACACACACTGGGGTTTGAGGGGGTGGGGGGGGGGGCTATACGAGGCTCTAAACCCAAATCTGCAGATGGACATTCCAGTGAAGGGCTGGTTAGTCTGGATGACAGCACAACAGGAGGAGAGTGTGTGCGGACACGTTTGTGAAAATCCCATCTTAAATCATGACCCCATGCTTCCTCTGTCTTCACCCCTCCATCTCCTTCTCCCTCACTCCTTTTACCCCTTCCTCCTTATTATTTTATCCTCCTCATTGTCTCCCCTTTTACCAGCGCTTATCCTTCAGTCTTTACTCCTTGGACTCTGCAAGCTCGTGACTCATTGTCCTTCCCGCACCGACTGTGTCAGCAACTATTTAATGATGGGGGTAGAAGTTGAGCCAAACTGGGCCATCAGCTCACTGGGTGTCTATTGGCCCATGCTGCGAAGCTGGAACGTGTCCTAATTTTTTGCCTATGAGGCTGCTTACACTTAAATTTTAGATTTTGATAATCAGCAGATATGTTGGATGTTTATGGCTTAGCAGTCTGAAAGGGCAGTAAAACAGGAAAGTAGTTGTCAATATGGGTTCAGGTCACTGACAGGGTGGAACTAGTAATACTGATATGTACTGAAATTCCAAAATAAATGTAGTCTCATATGATTAGATAGTTCAGTAATGCAGCCGGTCTCCTTACAACAAGAGCAGCAACAAACCATTTGTCAATGAAATCAGTAAAAATATTGATTGTAACGTGAGGAGGATGGACTAACAGACTCACAGACATTCATATGTAGACATGAGATGGTTATTAAATCCCATCTATTAATCGAAATGTAGGTGATTATACAACAATTAGACCATATTTACATCAGTAGAAATGTTTCATGTGATTTTTAAAAATATTTTAACATAATGCAGTTCAAGTCAGAGAAATGTTTTTTTTTGTTTTTTTGTATTTTAGATCTGAACATGTCTTCAGAAAAGGCTTTAAATTAAAAAAGAAAAGCATTCCGGGACCACTTCTGCATGACATTGGTCTAAATATAGGCTTAGTTTGTAGGAAGGCTAATCACATTCTGTTTGTTGTTTCTGATCTGCAGATTTAATATTTTGTTTAATAGGTGTGGCTTGAAATAAACGTCGATCCTGTAGTTAGAAGGCCCATTTTAGATGGTTTAATATCAATGTGGACAGCATCAAAACTGAATTAAAATGCCTTTTTCCAGATCTAATGACTGCTGTTGATCCAAGGGGACTCCAGGAAGTCTTCATTTGGATGGTTTTTATTGATTATTCAAAACACGGGATACTAAAAATTGTAAATAAATAAATAAAAATGCCAAATTCTATATTTTTATTGAAAAATACAAAATGTTCTGGCTGTAGGACCTCCAGGCTTTGTATTGAAGTTGAAGTTATTGTGAATTTCACCATTGTGGGATCAATGAAGTCTCATCTAATCTAATCTAAACCCCTTTAAGAACTAGTGCTGTGAGTTTTACTCTGTCTGGTGTAAATGGATCTGTTTAAGACTTTTCAGCACCATTAACCTGTTCAGCGATTCTAAAGTAACAGAATAATTCAAATAGATTAGTTTTACATTCAACAGGATCACTCACAGTGCATAAGAATAGATGAATGAATAAAGTTTCCTAACCCTGGTAAAGTGTGAATGTGTGTCCTGATTCAGCTGTAGTTTAGTTTCAGTGGAACGTGGTGTTAACTGTAACCTGTTTTCTGCTGTCAGCGGCCATGTTGGATAACCTAGTTCAGGCTCGGAGGTGGCGTGCGGTCCAAAGAGTTCAGTGTGTCACAGCCCAATAACCCTCCCGTGACTCTCTGACTAATCCAAGTCATACGTCATCTGGACATCGGCGCTGTGTACTGGCTCCTAGAATTTTTCCTGGACCTGGTTCTGGTTTCTTTCACTCTGCATATTTGTGTGTGTGAGACTCCGTTCACTTCTGTGCGTGACTCTTATTTGGGTCCATGTCTGTGTGTGCTCTCTCGCTCTACCTCTCTAAGGGGCTGATTGGATCAAGTTAACAGAATTTCTCTAATCATATAACTTCATTCTCTGGGCTGAACTTTCCTGTAACCTGCTGGCGCACAGGCACTCGATGAAGACGCATCACTCACCTCCGCCTGCATGTACGAGAGACTGATGGACTTTACGTGGTGATTTGTGTGATGTGAATTGTGTGTGTGTGTGTGTGTGTGTGTTACATCTTAGCCTTTCCTCTCTCAGGTCCTGTATTGTTTCAGCTGTTGTGAATTACAGAGGCACGCTGGGGCTCGGCCTAGTCCTCTCACTCTCTGGCCTTTTACTTTCTTAACTGTTTCTTGGTTCTGTGAAATTCAATGAGTTAAAATAATAATTAAAGTGTCCAAGAAGATGTCTGTGGTTTCATATCGTAGATCTCCATTAGAACACTAAGAATAATAAATGTATTGAGTTGATCTCAAACGAAGTGAGTAGAGGTAAAAGCAAATCTACCACATATATATATTTTAATGCTTTAAAAGCCAAAGTCGTCTCAACCAAAGACTGAATTCAGCTGAAAAACTGACATTCTGTATGATTTTAAAGTGGAAAAAAGTACACCTAAACCTGGAAGTCAGCACTCTGGGCATCTGAGCATCGTAACTGAATGAAGCAGACCATAACTCCAGATAGTTACCAAATTTTGTTACCATCCAACACCAATAAATGGGGGACATATCTTTAATCCTAACATCATTTCAGGGTGTGTTTCTATGCAAAGTGATGGAGAAAATCCAGTTTGAAAGGTCTGTTTCTGAGCTGGTTTTAGTCGGTAAGTAAAGTTTATTCAATTTTAGCTTTGACAGATAAGAACAGATTTGGCTTCTCTGCTGCTTGGCTAGAAAACTATTAAAACTTACTGCAGTTTAAGTTCTACTAATGTTTAAGTTCATTTGTAAGTATAAGATGATTAAAAAAAAACTAAAAGAAAAAAAGAATACTTCCATGTAAATATGTTTAAATTTCAATTTTACTAAAAGTTACATCGTCCAATATGGCCGCCAACCTGTGATGTCATAATATGCAAATTAGATGAGCGCATACCCAGTATTCTTCTCATTTATAGCCTTCATATCCAACCATGTTCAAGTTAGAGTTTTTTTTTTTAAATCATCATCAAAATGTTATATTTTTGGGGGGAAGAAAAACCCTCATTAACCCTCAACCCCCCCTTAACAGAACTCTGCTGTCAGACAAATCACTTCATGTGTCTTTTTCTTCGCTTGTACGACGGTGTACATGTAAACAGAGCAGCAGTTCAGTGAACGACCTGCTTATGAAACCAAATCAGCTGTTTACATCAGTGCATCGGAGGTGTCAGTAAAGTCAGAGGGATTCTATCAAATACAGAAGAAACTTGACTGAAACCGTCACTTTGATTCTAATCCAGACAGTAGATCTGCAGTGCGATGGCACGCTAAGCTGCAAATATTTTCCCAGTTCTGTCATTTATTGCCTGAAACGAACGTCGGCAGAAGTTTGAAGAAAAACCCCTTAATGTCAAGAAATACTGCGATGTCATTTTCAGTTTTCTATTAAAGACGAATACTTGGATATTTATCATTTTTATTAAGATATAGATCAGTACCAATTGGAATTTATTTACTTGAATTTATCCAGTATTAATCAGTACTTCAATACCAAAATCATATAGTTGAAATGATGCTGCCTTTATTGTAATACTATATGATTTATGCTGTTTTTGATCTCTATTATACAGTAGTGGAGAACAATTTTACACTATTGCTTGAAAAATCTTTTTTTTTTTTTGTTTTGTTTTCAAAGGTGTGAAGGCATCAGACACAAACAAGTACAAATGATGGTTTTTTTGTTTGGTTTGTTTATTGTTGACAAGAACAAATAACAGTTCATGCCCTGGATGTGTTTCATTATCTGCTGAAACATCCAATGTTGACCTAAACACAACAGAGCACGTGCAGAAGGGAGCATGTGGGTTTGGAGAATGGAACAATATTTGGCAGAGTTCACTGACTTAATGCAATATATCACAAATGCATGGGGTGAACTACATTTTTTTTCCGCTGTACATGTCAGAACTCTGAACCAGCATCGCATGACTGTAATTAAAAAGACATGATATGATCTTTTGGCCGTCCGCCCACGTCTAATGGACACAACCGTATGATCCTATCTCGTAAATCTACTGTGAAGCATATGAATTACATCAATTTAGAGATAAAAAAGAGCTTGAGTTGCAGTGGGGAGGTGTTGTAAGATCACAGCGAGAAGCACAATCAAGTGGGTTTGTGGACGAGTGGGAGGTGGAGGAGTCTCGGAGAAAGTCGAGTTAATGTGTGAGAGAAAAGAGGCGATGTGACCCCCGGTGCTGACCTCTCAGCAGGCAGCCTCACAGGTGGTGTTGGTGTGTGTGGGTGAGAAAGAACAAGCAGGTCACCCAAAGAGAGGATAAGCCTATTTTTACCACGCTAAAACTCCCCAAATGGTGTAAACCACCGCGGAGAATTGACCTCTAAAGTGTTTATAATGTGGAAAGTCCTTCCTGCATTAATCGCACATGGACGTTAAACTCCATCTGTAACGTAGACGCTCGGCTGCCAGTTCATTGGAAACTCACGGTCTCACACTCAGTAAACCGGGCTGAAGAAAAGTGTGCGGTTTTGTGTGCACAAGTAGGCTAATTTAGCATTAAATTGAAAAGCACACGGAAGTCGCATCTGCGCACACACAGCGCAAGAAAGTGCGAACATCTGCACCGTCTGAGAGTGCCATTATGAGCAGCAGTGGGAGCGCAGATGATTGACAGGTTTTGGAGGATGAGCATGTTGGTGCATTATTCACTCTGACTGAAATATGCACATGGAAGCATCATTGAATTCACATGTTTGACCTTATAAAAAAAAAAAAAAATCTACATTTGAATCAGAATTGCAGTATAACGGTGTATAAGGTGCATCTTTATGTACACATATGGAGTTGCAGGTTTTTTGTTTGTTTTTTTACTTGTGTTTTTTTTTTTTTAATTTAGTACGATTAAATTTATGTATTTATGAAGTAGGCACATAAAGTTGACTCTGAATCTGATATTTCTAGCTAGTTTTATAACTATATACTGAGCATGTTGGTGCATTATTCACTCTGAAATATGCACATGGAAGCATCATTGAATTTACATGTTTGACCTTATCAAAAAATAAATCTACATTTGTACCAGAATTGTTATATTTTAGTTCAGTTCTCTTTTGATGCGCACAATTGCACAAAAGAATTGCACTATAACAGTGTATAAGGTGATTGTGCATCTTTATGTACACATATGGAGTTGGGATTTTTTATTTATATGTTTTTTTAAGATATCTTGCACTTATAGTTTACTATGATTAAAATTATGTGTTTACAAAGTTGGTGTATAAAGTTGATTCTGAATCTGATATTTCAGTTTAGATTTAGCTAATTTTATAACTACAGAGGCAGATTTTTTTTTAACTTGGAGGAATTGACTGATTTGATCCTAGTTTTGGTGTTTATTGTACTTTTATGAAGCATATTTTTCAGAAAAGATATCATTAACATTGACAAGTTAAACAAAAAGCTGCATTTACCAACTATTTTATTATAGTTCTGGGTGCATTGAAGGAGTGGGATATTATAGTTTTCATACATTTATTTCATTTAACAGAATCTTTTTACCCATATAATATTCCACTGTTATTCAGAAAAAGGAAATTAAAATACATTTTGGTCTGGCTCATGAAAACAACACATTGTGTTTGGATATCTCACATTATTCCAATTGTAGCCCCTTGCAATTAACAGATGTGTGACATGCAGATATTATTCAGGTTTTAGGAACATTCGTGGACATAATTGCAGAATATTCAGAATAATTGTCTTAGCTTTTTGCAACATTCAACAACAAAACAACAACAAAAGCCCACATTTCTAGTCAGAAGGAGAATCACACCTACTTCTACACATTATGAAAGGCAGATTTTGGGTTTGTGCAAATCTCACCGACCTTTTCAAGAAGATGAATGAAGCAATGAAAGAAAGAAAATCAAACAAGCTGTTTTTAATTGGAACGTGCACGGCTAGATGTCAACAAGGATATTCATTTACCTTAGTTGTGTAAACAGAACTTTTTCAGAATAAGGGCTAAAATGGGAGTGTTTTGCCACATAAATGTGATCGGCGTCTTTGTACGCTCTCTGTCCAGGTGTCTCCGCGTCTGACGCTCAGCCTGAAGGTCGAGAACAATAAATGCTTTCACACAAACACACAGAGGCAGGTGAAATGCTAGTTAATATAAAACTACCCCTGAGAGTTAGACAGAAGGGCGGGTTAGAAGAGTAAAAGCACAGAGAGAGAGAAGAAGATGGCAGCTGCATTTTCCCTGCTGCCAGGTTACCAACGAGGAGGAGGAAAGAAAGGGAAAAAAAAAAAACATTGCGGAATAAACTGACATTAAATAAGTGGTTTGAAGCGATACTTTAGAGATTTAGTCGCAGTCAGGAGGGAGAGAGAAATGAAAGGATCGAGACGGAGGAAAGTGTATTTTCCTGTCGACAGGTGTTCCCCCCTGAGCAAATAAATGACCCAGAAAAGTCAATAATACATACTTTGTGGCCACCACCTGTGTTTGTGTTTATGCCACTTGACTGCGCTAAGTGGCTGAAAACATTCTAGACACAGACAACAGCACTGTGACCCTCAGCAAAACCATCAAACCACACTCGCTTTAAGCCTGAATGACGGCTTATGGAGTGGACTTGTTGATCTAAAGAGCTCTATAACATCGAGGCAATAAAGCTGGGTCAAATTAAAGCCCGAATCCTTCCGTTCCTGTCTCGACACCCCCCGTTTCAACTCACTTAGCCAGTTCCGTGAGCCTCAGTGTAGCCATGAATGGAAAACACAGGAGACAAAAGGTAGCATGAGGTGGATCCACCGAGGAATTAACTAATCACATTATACTTCATGAGGGTTATGGGTCATTTCAGAGACTCTGCCCCCGTCGGTAGTCAATGAGGCAGAGGATGGGGGAGTTAATGGAGAATGGCCTCATTAGAATAAGTGAATTAAATAAGCATAATGTCACCGAGAGTCATGGTAGTCTTGAAATTTGCATTAGTGCTTTTCTTTTTTTGGTTGCACTTTAGTTAGTTTTGCAAGTTCAGAATGACGTCCAGTAAGATTCCCAAACCATATTTTTTGCAAAATCCTTGTCTCTTCTTCACCAAGTTAAAGGTTATTTAATCTGCGGTTCTGCTTTTGTTGCATTGTTTTGGTTTGGTTTGCGTGCAGACATTTAAACACAAAAGGGACATTAACGGAAAATACAAATAAACTCTACAAAGAACAAAAACGCAAGATTAACAAACTTTACAGCCTGCTCTTTAACCAGTGCTCTAACAACGTAA
>JAPSES010000058.1:14887071-14898315 GCA_029822895.1 Maxillicosta whitleyi
CCCTTGCATTTTTTTTGTGCACTACCCCTTTTCCTCCTGGCCCCTCGGTCTTTCCCTCTGACACACTGGTCTCCCCGGCCGGATTGGGTTTCATTGAAGGCACAGGCGGGAATGCACAAGTGGAGCCTGTGAATATCACCAGCCTTTGTGCGCTCCTTCATGTATCTTGGTCATTTCTTTTTTTAAGTCGCCACTCGCGGCTTCACTTCAGCGGGACGGCAGAGTTACCTGTGAAAACCCCCGACAAAGGAGGATAGAAACACACTGGACTCATTCACTTCCTCGTCTGCCTGGACTATTGCTTTAGGGGGGGGGGGGGCTGCTCATTACTGATAAGCCTCTTTCTCTCCTGTCAGCTAACAGTCCCGCCTCCACTCTCCCCACTCTCCCCACTTGCCCTACCTCTATTCCACCCCTTTTCTTTTCCTTTCTTTCTTTGACTGTATCATTTCACTCTCAGCGGACAGTGTTTTTGTGCTCCGAAGCTGGGAGGCAGTTTGCCCTCAGAGAATTAAGAGTGGATTACAAAGCTGTAATGAATGTAGCCAACTCATACTCAGATTTTTTTTCCTTTTCTCTCTCTCTCTCTCTCTCTCTCTCTCCCTCTGAATCTGACAATTTGAGTAACTGAGATACTGGTTTTTATGCTCTCGTCAGTATATTAAACAGTGTTAATTCATTCCTTTTTTTATTTTTTGGAAGCCATTTTAATATTTGAGCTCTTCTCGCTGCTCAGCGTGGGATAATCGACGGTATCCCTGTGTTCAGCTCATATTCTTTTGGTAATGAGCAAAATCCTCCTCTGCACAACTCTTTCTCTCTGGCTCCACGCCCCCTCTCAACACCCTGCCTCCCTTGCTATTAACTCACCTACGCCTCTCTCTCGTTCTCCCTCTAGCTCTCTCTCTCCATCTCATGTGCTTTTTTTGTTTTTTTTTTTCCTCTTTTTTTCGGGGTAGAGGAAACCAGCATGATTGGAGCACTTCCTGTGTTTTAATACCAAGTGCAGGAAACAGAACAAACGGAGCTGAATTCAAACACAAACAGCGAAAGAGCAGGGAGGGACGAACGGAGAGAGAGAGAGAGTGAGAGAGACATGTGAGTGACTAAGTGAGAGAGAGAGAGAGAGAGAGGCGAGGGGGGAGCAGCCAGAGAGCGAGAGTGAGAGGAAAAGAGGGAGATTTTTTTAGCAGCTGCAAACCATTTCAGCTGTGTTAGTGGCCTGAGAACAGAGACTGGGAGAGAAAGAAAAAGAGAGCCCACACGTCTCCAAAACAGAAAGAAAAAGAGGGAAGAGGAACCGGGATTGCGTGGCACTTTGTTTCAATCCCAGAGTCAGGAGCAGGAAAGAGAAGACGGCAAAGCAAAACAGGGACAAGAGGGATCTGTCCTGGGATTGTCTGCTGCTGGGGAAGACGCTGCCTGCAAAGCCGAGCCTGGTCTGGAGCTGGGAGGGCTGTCTGGGTCTTTGCCCTCTGGATACAGTCCCACGACTCGCTGCTCGCCTGCCTGCCTGCCTGCCTGGCTGGTCCAGGATCCAACCCCCTCAGCCCCCCTTTCCCATCTACCCCCAGATGCCCTCTTGCGCTTCAGCCTCACCCCCTTCAAGATTCTGCCTGCCTTGGATCTACTGTACCACCTCTCCCCTGGAGCCGGAGATGATCTGAAGGCAGGAATTCAATCACTGACAGGGAATTTGAGCACAAAAGCAGACTTCTTCTCTCTTTGTTCCAGGTCTTTTCTGTACTGGATTATTATATGGATGATGAAGTAGATGTTTTTATTCGACTCATGATGACTGTTCTGTGGTGGTAAGATGTCAGATTTAAGGTTCCTGCTGCAGTCACAAAGCCCTGATTCTTTGTGATGGAAGTAAACAACAGAAAGAAAAGCCTGAAGACTCACAGGACCACAAAGTGGCACTGACTTGGTATTTTCATATTTGTCAGGGTTGGGATTTTTGTTTTTTTTTCCTCAAAAAGCTCCAAGGGATTTACTTTTGAAGTATTTTTGTGACTTTTCTCTCTTCTGTCTTTTTGCCATTCATTTACGTTGCAATGAATATTTCAGAAGACAGAAAGATAAAAGTGAAACAAATCCGTGGAGTATTACACGTTCCTGTTTATTGCACCCCACGCAGCCTTTCTTTTATATAACAGAGTGGGTTTTCTCACCTTAAAAGGAGACTTTTACACTTCCCTGCCTGCCTCTCACTGAGACTGTTGTCCAAGCCCTCTCAGCCTTTTCCTGTCGTGCTACAGAAAGGAGAGGAGACCTTAAAGGACAGCGGCAGGAGAGTGAAAGAGGAATGAAAACAGAGTCGCTGTGCATGGATATGGAAAACATAGCAGTACTCTGTGATTCGAACGGCAAAACAAAGGGATGTTATCTGCACAGCTCTCACCTCATCTCAGACTTTGTACTTCTCAGAGAGGGAGATGATGACTGTTTCTTTCCCTCGCTCCCTGTGTTCATCTCTCCACCTCTCCCTCATTCCTAACAGCCTTTTAAATAAACAGTGCTGGTGATTAATATGGTGCTGAGGGGGAGGGCTGTCTCCCTCACTCGCTTACTGATGCCACACAGCATCTCTGAAAGACCAAGGAAATGCACAACTGTTGAAGTGACATAGCTGAGAATGAAAGAAGAGAAGACACCCAGTGATACTGTGGATGATACACTTGTGGATATATGTTAGAATGTGAAATCTCTATGGATATTTTAAATGCACCCCAAATGGATTATCAGACTGGGGACAGCTGAAGGTAAAGGAATTCATTTTCCACATTTTTTTTATGTACTGGTATCTATTCTTTTCTCCAAGTGCTGCTTCCCATTAAGGGTTTCTGTGGATTAAATTAAAAGGACACAATGGGAAAACCCCTGAGCCGTCCAGACTGCTTGAGGCAGAACCCTCGCTGCCTTGGAAAAGGTGATGAGGATGAGGCATACATAGAGGACTGCTACGTCCCTCAGCGATCCATTTATGATACCATGCGTATCAATGAACAGATTGATCAAGGGACCAAACTTTGTCAACCTTCCAGGAGCACTTTAGGCTCTGGTGGGGATGGGAGAGGAGAGGGAAGTACACTATCCAGCAATGGCACCATTGGAGCTGATTTAGGTGGAGTTTTTGTCCCCAGGAGTACTGATAATGCAGGGGGAGCAAAGAAACTGGACGAGAGGGTGATTTTTGATGCCTTAAAGCTAACTAGTGATCCTCAGATCATGTCACCACCAGTTGTGGGTTCAGGTTTGCCTATTACTCCATCATCATCCAGCTCTGGTGTTGTGGCCGCGGTGGCCAAGAGACGGCATCAAGGCAGTGATAAAAAGGACAATCCCAACCGCCGGTCTTGGAAAGCCTTCATGCCCCCCAGTTACCCAGAGTTTGCAGAGAGACTTGAGTTTGCAGCGTGTGACGGAGGAGAGAAGCGTCAGTCTGGAGCAGGGATCCCTCTCTCTCCTCTACAGGCCATTCCTTCCACTCCCACCTCCTCAACTCCGTCTTTACCGCCATACACCCCCTCCTCGCCTCTGTCATCTGCCCCCCACACACCTCCTGTCTCCTCGCCTTCTGGGACTCCCACAGTCAGTCCTGTGCCTCCTCTCCAGCAGCATCCTCTGAGCAGGCAGAAGCAGGTTCATCCTCTGCTGCAAAAGCAGTACAAACAGACTCACGCATTGTCATCGCCTTCCAAAGACCCTGCCTTTAGCCCCCCTTCTAAAACCTCTGAAAATGCATCACAGCAAAGCCCTGGTTTATGTAGACCAGTAGAAAGGAAAAAAGAGGAGCGCAAACGGACCACTAGCTCCTCTAAAGCTGGAATTAGGCAGATCCTAGAGGAGCCTGTTGAGCTGGTAAAGACCTCAGATTCAGAGAGGGATTCTCCTCTTTTGGACCAGGACCAGGGGGACAACGCCCCTCTTATCCCACCCAAACCAGTTTTCTGCCCACCCACCAAGGCCCGCACCTGGCCCCGCAGTATAACAACAGGCAAAAGAACTCAGGTGGGTCTGAGACACAACTTCCCTGTTCTACCCCCTTTGCCTCCTCTATTAGGGGAAGATAACAACACTGATGAGGAGTCACTTTACCTCTTAGACCCCCCATCTCCATTCCTAAAGGAGGAGGAGGGGCTGGTGTATGGCGGCCTACCCCTCTCTCCCTGTATTAGTCAGGAGGGTTGTGATGAGGGGCTGCTCGGGTGGGGCGCTGAAGGTGGTGAACTCAGAGAGCGCACAGCATCTGAGCTCAAATTCGAGGAGGACGAGCGCAGGATATTTGAGGAGCTCGAGGATGAAGAGTGTGGGAGGATGATTGAGGAGGAAGAGGAGGAGGCATGGAAGATGGAAAGGGACAAAGCAGAGGAGGAGAGAGCTCAGAGAGAGGAGAGAGAATGGGAGGCAGTTCTTAAATTAGAAAATAGGGAGATTATTGACCAGTCTTGGGATAAAGAAACACTGGAATCAGAAGGATGGGATTTAACAGGCTCTTCTGGACACTGGCCTGTGTTGACTCCCCCAACGGGATTTGGTGGCCCTGGAGCCATGAGTGCTTCCCCTTGCCCCAGCTCTGAGGCTGAATCAGATGACCTCTTCCTACAGTTGGAGAGGCAATGTGAAGAGGAGGAAGAGGAGGAGGGAGTGGAGATGAGTGTGGACCCTGAGCCTCTTGATCCCTACACTCTTCCTTGTTTAGAGGAACAGGAAGAGGAAACAGAGGCAGAAACCAAGACTGTATGGGTAGACTTTGAAGGAACTCTTCCTCTGGATGCACTAGAGCCTGCTATCACTGAAGCAGACTTAGAAGATAAAGAGTCGAATCACTCTCAGCACATAAAAAAGATTATAGACTTTGACCTAATGCGAACACAAGACTGTGAAAAAGAACATAGTTTCATTGATGAAGAGTGTGATGTTGATTTTGAAAATGATGAGGCAAAGATTGAGGAGGAGGAGATGAGTTACCCAACAGACTCCGCTCTCGGTCACCAGCTGGAGTCGGACTCCAGCGGGGTCCCCATGTCCCAACCAGACAGAACTGAAACCACCCAGACTGACTGTGAACAGGATAAACGTGCACAGACTGAAACTGACCTGGATAGCGGGGCATCGTCTGAGCATGACGGCGAGGACGGTGATGAGATTATCGTTCAAAGTGCTCACTCGCCTTCCTGTAGCCCTTTGAACCCTTATTCTGAGGAAGTAGATCAGGACATCAGGCAGGATGAGGGGGAATTTAAAGAGGAAGATGAGTTTGAAACAGAGTGGGATGTGTGTGACCAATCTGAGCCAAGTTTGGACAGTAGTGAGGGAGTTCTTATGGATCACTGCCTCGAGCCTCCGCACGCAGTTGAAAAAGAAATCGACAATGAATGTACACAGGATGCTGACTATCAGCCTTCCTGTCCAACAGATCCAGTCCCCTCAGAGATTAGCAGGCATGCAATAGCAGAATCTTGTGAAATAGAGGGGACATCCTTTGCACCAGAGACTCCAAATTGTGTTTCACCTTCTGAGGAATTCTCAGGATTGGACCCAGCTGAAGTGACAGCGAACACATCCAAATCAGACTCTGTTTCTCTCCTTCAGTCTCAAAATACAGACTCAGTTCCCCTTTCTTCGTCCCCACAGTCCCTTTCTAAATCTGATTCTTGTGGCGCTGGTTTAGATACTAAAGACTCCTGTGAGGCCTTTGTCATATCAGATAGTTTTGTTTACCTGGCTGTTTCTGTGCCTCCCCAATCCCCTCACGATTGCCCCCCATCTCCCCTTGAGGACTCTATTCCCCCCAGTCCTATCCCCAAACCCTCAGACTCAGAGGAGAAGGATGGACCCTTACTTTCTCCTGACAGTTTTGTTTACATGGCAGCACCTGAACGGCCGCAGCCCGGGCCCTCCGACGTCAGCTCAGCCTGCGAGGACGTTCAAGAGCTGGACTTAGACTCGTACTCCGAAGGGACCCAGTCTGGAATGGATGGGGTCGAGTTTGTCCTGGGCTCTATGACAGGGGACAGTGACTGGGAGTCGGACGGCTCCACTCTGGACTTTCCTCCCCTCATGTCTGCAGATCAGGTCTGGGAGAACATTGAGCCAGGTTTACTACAGAGTCTGTTTACGGAGAGAGAGACGAGCCAGACACAAGCATGTAAACCCCAGGAAGATGAGGCCCAGACAGGAGCCACACCTACCGACTCAGACCCCCTCCCAGAATCAGAACGGAGCTCCACAGCACAGAATGAACCCACAGATATATTACCATGCTCTGATACTGACAAACCTGCACAGGTACGCTTTGATTTAACTTTTTTAATCCCAAAAAACATGAATTACTTCTATTTTTCTTGGGGGCTTCCATTTTATACTCACCTTTCAGTAACTATTATTTCACTTTGTTCACATTTTACTGGGTTAAAAAATTCTTCTTAAACCCTTTGAACTCTTTAACTATTTATCTGGGGAACAAAAAACCATTACCACAAAGCTGAAGACATGGTTGTTTATCAAGGCCGTGAAAATAGCTCATGACTTTTTAGAGATGAATGGACATTGAGACATGGCTGCTACAAACATACAATGTTCTCAGAAACAGTTCCATTCACAATTTAACTTACGCGCTGTAGAATAGTTTAGTAAATTAAGGTGAGTAGCTAATCAAGTGGTGTAGGCAAATTATCTTCACATTGGGAAACGTAGAGGACACAGTTTACTAAAAAAGATCCCTGGATAGTTTATATATTTGTGTTTGGTTAAAGCACAAACCAGGATGATTTGTTTAAAACATCGCATTTTAGTGTTGAAAATGAATCAAAAAGCAGCTACATGCATGTGTTGATCTGGTTTAGTAGACTAAAAGAAAGGTTTGTCGGAGAAGGGTGAAAGCAAAGATCTGTTTTTAGCAGCGAATGCATTAGATGTGGACATGTGGACACACCGAGGCATAGCGTGGAAAAAGAATTGGGTCAGGTAGCTGAATGCAAGGAGAACCGACGCAGACATAGCATGGAAAATGCAAGCGAGGGGCTTAAGTTATGTAGATGCCATAATTAGCTTGTTGTGTGTAAGTAGTGGGCTTTAAATGATTGCAATATGATGCTCACGGGTGGGGGGAGGGGGGAGGTGGGGGTGTGTGTGTGTGTGTTTGGACGTTTACAAGAAACTACACTCAGGGTCGCCCAGACTGTGTGCGTGCATATGTGTGTTTGGGTGAAACTACATTACACACACATGTTTGAGATTGATCACTTGCTTGTTTGCGCCTCAGGCCGGCCTGTGATGTTGATGTCAAGTGCAGAGTTTGCAACATTTATCTCAAGGGCAGCCTATTGTTCTTTTTACGCTATCTGTGTATAGTAGAGAATGTTGTGCTTCCATTTGAAGTCATGGGAGCAGCGTTTTTTGTTTTTTTTTTCCCAGGAGGGGAATACGCGGGTGAGTGGGACATCTGGATGACTTTCACTGTTTGGGTAGATTTGGTAACTGAGAGTGTAATCAGTGTCAGCGTATACAACGCGCTGTGTAAAGACAGATCTGAAATGGATATCCTATAAATGCTACAAGATTGGTTTGGCATGAGCTGACACAGAGGTCTGTCAGTGTTTGTCAGAAAAGTCTGTCTACATTCATCTGTATTCAGTCTAAGGCTCGTTCTGTTTGCGTTGTGTCACTCCTCCCACCTTTCTTTGTTTGTGTTGGAGTGTGTGGGCTGCATGCAAAGGTGCGTACATGTACGAAAGTGCATCTCGTCGTGACAGAATGTTTGACGGGCTGTCGTGCTTTCTAGGTGTTCTGCTCTGACTCAGAGTCTGGCCTAGATTTGTCTGATCTGAATCCTGTTCTCAGTACACAGACATCAAGCCAGGGATACTCAGCTTACAGTCCCAGGGGCAGATTAGCTTATTAACTAAATGAACGTGGTACTACAGTTGACAATAGGCCTGTGTGACAGAAAGATCAGGTTGTGTTTTAATCACCACAAGTTAAGTTTCCCTGATTTAAAATGTAGTTGGAGCTAATGTTTGGACATTAGTACCTTTTGTTAACTATAAGAACAACATGAAATCTTATATACTATGCAATAAGTAATTCAGATGGATGCTGTATAATGCAACATAAAGTACAGGTAGTCTTCAGGTTAAGAACGAGTTCCGTTCCTATGCTGTCGAATTTCGGAATTAACCCTTTAGTGCCCCTAAATACCCCCTAAATCTCTAAATAACTATCAGAATGCATGTATTATTCTTCATATTAATAAATTAAAGTAAAAAATCAGATACTGTACATATAGTATGTATGTACAGTAATGGCGGACGAGATTTCGGTGTCGTAAAGTTAAAATAACGCAAGTCGGGTACGTCATAACCTGAGGACGAACTGTATTAACTGTTTGGTAACTTAAGACAATTTAATATTTGGCTGAAATTAAACAAGAATTAACAACATCAAATGACATAAAACTGAAAGTGTTGTTGTAACATGGTCCATAATGTGAATGTGCCTGGTGCTTTTTTATTTCATTACAGTTTCCATCAGGCACAAGTTTCCATCTCTGATCCGTCAGTCACAGCTCATTTACTCTGTATGGCCATACGAGTGCATTTGTCTGTGTGTGTGTTCGGCTTTATAACTGATTTTAACCTATTTTTGTGCATCAGTGCCCATTTATTTGTGCTCTCTGGCTTCAGTTTAATGTAATCAGATGTCACGTCCACTCAGAGAAGAAACAAAGTCAGACATATAATAATGTCAGGACTGGTTTAAGAGAGTAAAAAGCAACTTTTAAAAGCAATAATATACAACAAAAACTGTACCAAAAACCAAATGTAATATTCTGAAATCTAAGGGAGTTGTCTTTAAATTAAACAAAAAGCAAAACTATCTTGTTCCTCTGCTGTAATACTAGACCAGCCATTGTTTTAACGCGTTACAGGTTAAATCGACCTCAATATTAACTGGAAATGAAAATAAGATTACACTTCTAATTTTGTTTGTTTTTTTCTGTTGAACTTTCTTTAAAATAATCCTGTTTTTGCAGTTTGAGGACCGCTGTGCTTTAGGCATAAAAAACAATATAAGAATAATATGGGATTTGGAGAAAGTATCTATAGTATGTGATTGTTTTTTGATCCTATAAAAGAATATTTGATGACAGCAGTGGCACCAGAGGCAGTTATATTACATTTATTGCATTTATTATGTAGATACTAATCCTCATCCTCAGGCTTTTCTTTTTTTTTTTTTTTTAATAATAATCAACAGTGCCATTTGGGAAATTCAGCTCTGCAATTTTTGTCCACGTCTCCAAACAGAACACACACACTTTTGTTATGTGATGAAATCCCCCTCTCCAGCCCTGTCCGACCTCCCCTCAGCTGACCCCTACCACCCCCCCCACCCCCTTCTTGCTTGGATGGTTGTGTTGCTGAGATAAGGAGGTGAGAGGTAAATTAGTGGCTCTGTACGATGGGCGCTGCCTCTGCCAACATGGCTGCACAAACAGTGGGTGAAGTTGCCTGGGGAATATAAACTGTGATATCAGATAAGGCCGTGGCAGAGCTAACAGTTAAACTATGAGCTGGACAACGCTGGTTTGTTTGCCTTTTCTTTATAGTTTCATCTCATTGTTTGTCTTTTCAGTTTTCCTCTCGCGTACGCTCTTGTTTTTCTTTACTCTAAAGCAAACACTGAGCCATTTTCATTTTCATCATGTTCAGCTGCTTGTAGGAATTCATTAAAAAAAAGGGCTGATGTGACAAACATGGGGTGGACAGATAAACAAGACACACTGACAGAGTTTAAAAAGACAAAGAAGCAGACACAAAAACGAGTTGTGACAGGCGACAGGGCAGTCGGGGAGAGGAAGCTATTGTTTGCACGGGGGGAGCACCTTTTAGCGCTACATGAGGCTTTGGTTCAGTGATAAGAGACCTGCTGGCAGGCTCGCACAAGCAGAAGGTCTTTGGATTAATAAGGAGCTCATTTTGAGGCACAGTGTGTGTATGTGCGTGTTTGTCTGTGTGCCCCACAAACAGACAGACAGACAGATGGACAAGCTTTGCATGCTGTTTGATGAACTGGGGCGAGGGGATTGTACAACCCACTGACCGATGACAGAGAGGCATGTTGCAATATGAACTTATCTGTTGGACTGTAGGCTGCTTTTGTCTTAACTTTGGTTTGGAAATCAGTCTGTTAGTCACTAAAAAGACCATCTGTAACTACGTGTTTTCTGAAAATCTGCATATCCCCATTTTTCGTTCCAAATCATTTCCAATCCAAATCCGATACAAGGAACAAATGGGCCAGGAAAAAGCAGGCGCTGAAAGACAGATGCTGAAGCAGAAAGAGACATGCTCAGGGAGAGAGAGAACCAGGTGGCTCCATGTCTCCGGCTCATACATTTGTGTTTTGATTGATGTGATAATTCTGGTTCTGAACGCTCGCCTGTGGGATAAACCTGAGAGAGACACAGAGAGCACCAAACAGATAATACCAGACATTGATCTCCAGCTGGATTTGAGTGTAGTTCCATTTAGTGTAGATCAAAGCAGTGTTTTGTTTTTTTTATTATTTATATATCTGTATGTATTTTCTCTGTCGGTGCTGCTGCTGTTGCTGCGTCACTTCTTTATCAGCAAAAACATCGCCTAAAAAAACCTCCTGTGTTAGTTTCAGAGGGAGATGATTAGCTGCACAAAGTACCACGAAAATGGGACGAACAGTAATCTCATGAATGACGGAACAAAAATGATAATATTAAAAAAAAAAACACACACACATCCCAAAGGATAAAAAAAAAAAGATGCAACAGTGGGACAAAGAAGAGGAAGAAAGAGAGGATAGTGATGTTTAACCCAACATGCTTTGAATGCGTTCTTCATTTGCATGAGATTTGTATCTGTTTGTTGATGTTCAAATAAGGTCAGTGGGTTCGAATGGGATTTATTAACCTATTAACCCCTTTATCTCTGTGTCAAAGATCAGTCAGTCAAGGCTTAAAAAGTAAAACCTCCATGGAAAAATAGTCTGCCCACTTCTTCCTCGCTTCCTTCTATTTTCCTCCCCTCGTTTTTCAGCGGTTTTAAAGGAGTAGTGAGGAAGGTTGACGGTTGAAAGACAGGAAAGGAGGGAGAGGCCACGGCCGAGGCAGGAAGAGAGGGAGGAGGATGACGGAAAAGCAGAGAGGAGGAGCTGATATCAGCGGAGTTTGAAACACATTGGCTCTGATATGGCTTTAAA
>JAPSES010000058.1:14920275-14933143 GCA_029822895.1 Maxillicosta whitleyi
ATGCCCCCCCCCACCCACCCACCCACCCCTCATTCATTGTGGATGTGCTGTGTGTGTTGCACCACCACCATTTTCTCCATGGTCACTGCTCACTGCAATCACCCAGCTGGTAGAGGTAAGACCACAGACTGACCGCGACAACAAACTGGCACTCAGGCCAGAGCTCTGCATGATTTGATGGAATAAATGTGAATCAAAATCAACGTGCATCATTTGAACCTGAATTTAATGAATTCTGTATCACAGTTATACATCAGATCATGTGTCTACTAACCCTGAGTGATCATGTAACTGACAAATACTTTAGCCACTGTCCTTTTGCACTGGAAAAAAGCGAACTGTTACCAAGTGTATTTTTCTCATTTCTAGTCCAAATATCTCATCACAGGTAAAATAAGACGTAATCACCTGATGAGTAATGTTTCAGTGAGGTATAATTTAGACCACAGGTGTCAAACATGCAGCCCGGGGGCCAAATCCGGCCCGCTAAAGGGTCCAGTTCGCCCCTTGAGATGAATTTGTGAAAAAATTACCTTAAGATATGAACAATCCTTTTAGTTCAGGTTCCACATTCAATCTCAAATGGACAGAACCAGTAAAATACCATCATAATAACATATAAATAATGGCAACTTCAAATTTTTCTCTTTGTAAATGTAAATATTCTCATGTATTTACAATAAAACAAAGTATAATTTGTCAAAAAATGTCAATAACCCGAACAAATATTAACAACCTGAAATGTCTGAAGAGAACTAACTGCAATTTTACCAATATTCTGCCCAAACATTTACATGTATTTACACCAAAACAAAGGATAATTTCGCAAAACGTGAATAATGTGAGTAAATATGAACAACCTGAAATGTCTTCAGTGCAGTTTTAACAATATTATTATCTGTTATTGAATGTTTTGTGTATTTGTAGATCCACTGTGATCTGTAAGTTATAATAAACATGTGAAAATGATAAACTGAGACAGAATATTGTTAAAATTACACAGATTTTTTTTTCAGTTTGTTCATGTTATTCACATTATTTGAAAGGACAGTTTGTAGACGTAAACCTTTTTATAATGTAAATGTACTTTTTTTTGCTTTAAAACAAATAGAACCATCTGGAGTTGGCATTATTTGTATAATATTATGATCTTATTTCACTGCTTCAGCCGTCCTCAGATTAAATTGAACTGAATGTGGCCCCTGAACTAAAATGAGTTTAACACCCCTGATTTAGACGATAAATCTTCAAAATCTTAATTTAAGAAATTTTACCACAATAATTTTCACTTGTTCCACTGGCAGATTTTTTTTAAGCAATAAAATCTGTCAATGCAACAAGTGAATTACATATGTGACAAGTTCTTATATCTGACTGAAAAGTTACTCTTTAGGTGATTATATGATGAGATATTTGCACTAGAAATGAGAAAAATCCACTTGGTGAGATTTAGATTATTGCAGTTTGATAACTTGGAATGAACCTAATCTGAAACTGAGAGCTCAGTCTTCAATTAGGTTTAATCCAAATCCTTAAAACCAACCTTTTAAAGTACAGTTTCTTCCTTTTTTGTGTCGCAAAAATCTTTGTCGAGCCAGATTAGATTTGTTGTGTCGTGATTATGACGCAGTTTTATTCACCCCAGTTTACAGTAGTAGTGTGTGTCGTCTTCTTCCCTGTCCTCAGTGTCTCCTCGGTTCTCAGAGGACGTCGTTTAGCTCCCTTTTGTGTCGTAATTAAATGAAAGTTCCTCAAGACTTCCCCTGTCTGGGTGACACGATGAATGTCAATATGGAGATCTACAGCGTGAAATCTAAAATACTGCAGTTATACTATTATTTACATGCGTTTTTTTCAACGTCTGTGTCTGAAATCAGGCTCTAATAGATGACTGAACACCCATGTGTGATCTCAGTATTTCAGACTATCATCCTGTCACCCACTAATCCAAACATCAAACACGCTCTTTCTGGTCATAACTCTATTCTTCCATCTACAGTTTCACGATAAGATGGACCCTCTGCTGGAGACCCTGGAGGGGGCGGTGCAGCGGCTGCGGCAGCCTCCTCCGGTTGCGGCCGAGGTGGAAAAGATCAGGGAGCAGCTGGGGGAGCACCGAGCCCAAGGGCTGGAGCTGGACAAGCTGCTGCCGAGCTTCTCCGCCCTCTGCGCCCGCGGAGAGGAGCTCATCGGCCGAGCTGCCCACGACGACCCCGCCGCCCAGGGTGAGATCATATTTAGACACTTAAATCACCCCAGACCACATTCAGCCAAGAACCCCAGTCAGTAATAATATCATTTTTGGTCTATTTAGTATGTTTTTGTTACGATGTAGACGCCATTTTCCAGAAAAAAAGGTATAAAAATAAGCTAAATATTCAGTTTTTTTTATATATTATTAGTTTAGAAGCTTAAATGTAGCACATCAGATAAATACAGTAAACCCCTCCACACCCCCCAATATACAAATAACATAAATGTAATATAACATCGCTGTCAAATGGAAACCTCTCATGTCTAAAAAAATTTCGTTTTTTTTTTTTTTTCAGGAAAATGGAAAAACAATTTGTATACTAAATAAATGAATGGAGTTTTCAACACAACATGTAGACTGAACACTAGAAGTGGTTTATGGCAAAAAAAAAAAAAAAAAAGACCAAAAATGGATTTACGAGGTTTCCGCCCGACAACAACGATAAACAGCATAGAACAGAGAGCCAACATTAATTAGATTACACAATGTTATTAATACTTTTATGGTAAAAAAAAAAAAAAAAAAAAGAATGAAGAACCTGTTACTAGGAGCTTTGTTTGGACTGAAATGGCCCAGGTGGGATCCGCTTAAGAAAATGTCATTTTGTTTATTTTGTCCCATTTTCAGAGGTGGAATTGGGATATTAATAATCTATGATGCTCATTTAATTCTCCTGTGTAACTTCTGTTAGAGTCCAGAGTGATGTGCCCAAAAAATAATACAAAGTAAACGTGGTCATGTGACAAACATGTGGAAAAAACATTAAGATTTCCCTTTAATTCACTGTAGGTCATTGTTTGTAGTGGCACTAAATCAATGTGGAGACTCTGTCAAATCCTGCACTGGAACCAATTCAGCAAGAAAAGATCTGCATATTTCTTCCAGTTTCACCACATTGTGAGACAAATGCAGGTCTTTGTTGCGGAGTCCTCAGATGAACAGGCTGTTTAGATACTGTCCATCCCTCCACGCTGTCAAATGAAAGGCTTCACTGTGCAGCGATGGTGGGAGGAGTCTGATGAAAGGCTCCGCTAAGACGCACAACAGCAGAGGGCAACATTCAGACAAACACAGCTTTATGACCGTATTCGATCTCACAGTGTTGTTTTAACCTGCTCTGTTGATAAAACATCCCTTTTTTATGTCACTTCCTGCGTCCGTATTTCATTCTAATCCCGCCTCCTTTTCCCTCCAGCTGTACGTTCACGCCTCCTGCGTCTGCGTTCGCTGTGGGATGAGATCCGTCAACGCGCCGAGGAGAGGGAGGGCAAGCTCAACGACGTCCTGGACCTGGCCGGAAAGTTCTGGGCTGATGTGGCCGCTCTACTGAGCACGCTCAGAGACTCCCAAGACATCGTGAGAGAGCTGGAGGACCCTGGAGTGGACCCCTCCCTCATCAAACAACAGATCGAGGCAGCTGAGGTGAGAACTGGACGGCTTAGTGGATAGCTTAACCGACTTTGGTGCGGAGGGTTGCCAGTTCTAATCTAGGCGGGCCCTTGGGCAAGGCCCTTTATACTATACATGCCTATATACCTTTTAATTGCTTTGGTTAAAAGCATCAGCCTAATGTAAATGTAAAATAACAATAACACACAGACGAGAACAACAGAATATAGTTTGTTTTTTTTTCTTTTAAACGACTCACCTGTTCTTTGTTTTTTGTCTTTTAGGCCATCAAAGCAGAGACGGACGGACTGAGGGAGGAGCTGGAGTTTGTCAGGACCCTCGGAGCAGACCTCATCTTTGCCTGTGGAGAAACGGAGAAACCTGAAGTCAAGAAGACCATCGACGAGGTGAGACAGTTCCACATTCACCCAAATTTGGTCTGAAGTAAAATAATAACATAATAATAAATACATATATAAATAAATATACTCTATATTTTAGTGGAAAAAAGTAAAATTACATTATGAAAATGTTTACATCTATAAACTCTGCTTTAAAACAATGTCAATAATATGGACAAACTGAAAAAATAAGTGTAATTTTAACAAGAGAAGTGATTACACATAAATCTGCTAAAGACAGCGTTTATTATGTTAGTTAATATCTAAAACTGTTTC
The DNA here is from genome assembly GCA_029822895.1 of Maxillicosta whitleyi. NCBI lineage: Eukaryota > Metazoa > Chordata > Actinopteri > Perciformes > Neosebastidae > Maxillicosta > Maxillicosta whitleyi. Next base: position 14,924,596 of record JAPSES010000058.1, read on the forward strand.
ATTAATAAGTGAATGAATAATTACTACATTTAAGGTAATTAATTTTTTTGGAGGCAGATACATTTTCACTTTCTTTTCACTTTTTAATTTATTTTTTTTCTTTCTGAGCCCATAATATATGAATCTGCAGAGGTTTTCTGACTCCTGTCGTTCTTCTTCTGTGGTGCAGATGAACGCTGCCTGGGAAGGTCTGAACCGGACCTGGAGAGAAAGGATGGAGAGACTGGAGGAGGCCATGTCTGCGTCTGTGCAGTACCAGGATGCTCTCCAGGTTTGTGTCGTATCATTATAGCATCTATTCAGAAGTAACTCAGCCTTATTTTCAGGTTTTAAGTCCACTGTTAGATTTGACTCCAACTCTACTCATCTCCAAATGTATGTTTTGTGTTTTTCAGTCTATGTTCGACTACCTGGACAACGCCGTCATCAAACTGTGTGACATGTCAACGGTGGGAACTGACCTGGGAACTGTCAAACAGCAAATTGATGAACTTAAGGTTGGAATGATGATTTCAGAATTAATATATATTTTTACTGTTTTGTTTTTTTTGGGGGGGGGCGTGGTTCAAAGAGGTACATAGCATTTGCACCAAACGAAACAAAGAATAAACGCAAATACATGTCACATGCTCTTTATTTATTTTATTTATTTATTTCAGGGTTTCCACAGAGTCATAAAAAGTCTTAAATTTAATAATATGAATTTTAGGCCATAAAAAGTCATAAAAACATTCAGATTTTCCATTTAAGGTCATAAATTACATTCAGCCACGTCTTAAATTGATACGATTTATAAGAAGTTAAATGGTTCATAGTCAAAATTCAGTGACTAAAAGTTTTCATGTATTTGATGCAAGAAAATCTGGGTATTCTTAGGATGTTTATACATGCAGACCTATTTTAAATAACATTAAGTCCATGGTTTTTATCCAGAACTAACACTCTGTCCATCTGTTCTATTTGTCTGAGCAGCAGTACAAGGTGGAGGTCTACCAGCAGCAGATCGATATGGAGAAGCTGTGCCACCAGGGGGAGCTGCTGCTAAAGAAAGTGTCCGACCAGACAGACAGGGACATGATCCAGGAGCCGCTGACCGAGCTCAGACACCTCTGGGACAACTTGGGGGATAAAATCACCCACAGACAGGTAAAGTGACCACATGTGGCAGCGGTGTGGTCAAACAGTGAGTGTTGTCCCTGAATAACACACTCCAACTGAAACTGACCTTAGAGTCAAACCCCACTGCTTCCCCTGGGAAACTCGCAGTGTCGGTCCTCCTGCCATTGTGGAGGATCGCATGGATTTAACAGCTGCTTTTCATTATAGTCAAATATTTGAACGCCTATTTTTAAGCCTGAACCTCGTTCCTTTTTTCACCACAGCATAAGCTGGAGGCTGCCCTGCTGGCCCTGGGTCAGTTCCAACACGCCCTGTCTGAGCTCCAGGCCTGGCTGAACCACACACACACCACGTTGGACACACAGCGACCAGTCAGCTCTGACCCCAAGGCCATCGAAATCGAGCTCGCCAAACACCACGTATGGTTTTTCTTTCAGAATTTACTGGAAATAGCCGTTACTTATTTTACTCTGCTTTCATCTAATGTGTTTATTTGGTAACAACATAAGCTGTTTAAACAAAGGTTTTCCCAGTCTAGTTTTATTTCCAAGTACATTTTCCCATAAACAGAAGCTCCTAAACGCCCCACTGCTCTTAAAGTCACTTCTTATCTTTTGTTCTGAGATGTCGGGCAGTAATGATTCTAGGACGCATGAAAAATGTCCTGTTACAATATATGTTTTTAGTGTTAATTTATGAAGGGGAAAAAGAGTTTAATGCATGTATAGAACCACAGCTCATTGAAAAATGTTTTTACTCAGTAATTTACAGAATATGCATCTATAAAATGAAAATATTATCTTTAGAAATTTAAATAAAATCATTGCGAACTTGTATCTGAGAGCAGAGCTGAATAGGACCTGCTGAATCCCACAACTCTAAAAAGCATAACATGCTGTGGAATTTCTACATTCAGGACTTTGAGGGACTTGTTTTTCCTGGAAACATTATCGATTTGTGATATTCTATTAGTTTCTAAAACCCTGCTGTAGCCTGGGAAAGGTACGCGCTTTCTTCTTTTTTTAGATTTCTGTTCATTTCAGTGTAATTAACAGCCTTGTGCCATCCCTCTTTCCCAGGTGTTGCGTAATGACGTGCTATCCCATCATGCCACGGTGGAGAATGTGAACAGTGCTGGCGCTGAGCTGCTCGAGTCGTCTCCTGGCGATGAAGCCAACCACCTGAGGGTCCAACTGGATCAGCTCAATCAGAGCTGGGAAAGCCTCCTGCTCAAGACCCAGGAGCGGCAGAAGCTGCTGGAGGCCGCCCTGCAGCAGGTCCTGACGCTGTGACACCTCCACATTATAGTGTCATATCCAATCCAACTTTATTTATAAAGCACTTTAAAACAACCACAGTGGACCAAAGTTCTGCACAGGAAACAGAGTAAAATACAAGAATATATAAAAACAATAAAATCTGTACAACAAATTAAGAATCAGAGCAATAGAATCAATACCAAGTAAAACTACTGAGTAAGAATGATTCATTGAAAACGTCTCACTTGGTTTTTCAAAGCCAAGGAGAAAAAATGTGTTTTAAGAATGGATTTAAAAGCAGACAGAAGAATCCTGTCTGATATGGAGGCAGGTCATCCCATAGTTTAGGAGCCGCTGCAGTAAAGGCACGGACACCCCTGAACTGGGGTTAGTTTTAGGTACCCTCAGGAGCAGGTGGTCAGCTGACCTGAGAGAGAGTGTGTGTGTGTGGGGGGGGTGCTTAAGGCTGCAGCAGCTCAGAAAGGTAGGGTGGGGCAAGGCCTTTGAGGGAGTTAAAAGTAAATAAAAGAGTTTTTAAACTGATCTTCAAATGTACGGCAGCCAGTGGAGTGGAAAATATGTGGAAATGTGCGGGTGTTGGTTAAAAGACGAGCAGCAGCGTTCTGCACCATCTGAAAACGGGCAACAGAGGAACCACTAGCCCCCACATACAGAGCATAGAGCCCATAATGACAGCAGTTTTGTAATATTGTTGTAAAACCTTCATGTGAAAGTAGAAAAATGAATTAATGCTGGCTCCACCTCCTGCGTCACTTCCTTTTGTTTAGGCCGAGGGTTTCCATGGAGAGTTGGAAGAGTTCCTCCAGTGGCTGAGGAGGACGGAGAGCCAGCTGTCGGCCGCCAAACCAACAGGCGGCCTCCCCGAAACGGCCAGAGAACAACTACAGCAGCACATGGTAACATTACACCTTTAATCTGCACCGTGTCAGTACCGGGCACAATACTGTTCACACATTAGAGTCCACAGTGGGAGAAACTAGAGCAGCTGGCAGGGCTGCAGAACTGAGAAGAAGAGCTGTTTGTGTCCTGCACTGTTAAAAAATAAAAGGTTGGGTGGAAACAGTGAAACATGGCGCATCATGGTGAAACAGTTTGGTTTATTTTAGTTCGTCTGCACATTTTCCATCACTCAAAAAAAATACTCTTGTGTAAATAAACCGGTTCCAGTGTTTTTGATGTGTACAATTCTTTATTCTTTCTGGGTCCACCCCCAACAAAACATGACGCATTAAACAAGACGTATCATCTTGAGACCCAACAAGGTAATTTTTGTGCTCTGGAAGAGACGAGAGCGTCACAGCTTTACGGAAAAAACACAGAAATGCTGTCCAGTGTAAAAGACATCCCGTTAAAAAAAATTTAAAAAAATGTATGAGAACAAACTGTTGTGTTTTGCTGTTTCCAGTCAAGACAGTTATTTAATGTAAAAAATCTAAAACCTTCATTTTAAATATACTGAGAACATAACAGTTATTAAAGGTCAATATAGGAGCATGTAAAATAAAAACATCCAAATACATCCTGTTTTAGTCTCATTAAGTAGTTATTAATTAATATTGGGGTTATTATTATTATTATTATTATTATTATTATTTTTCTTTACACTCTCTTTAAACATTGTTTATTAGGGGCTGAAATGATCTTAATTGTGAACCACATTATGATGATTTGATGACACCATTTCACATTTTCACTTCCATTTCAGAAGAAAAGTTTGTCTCCATATCAAATTCACCATAATTGATGTATTTATATTGAGTTTGTTAAAGTAAAAACCTGTTTGTTTCCACCACAGAATACAACAGATATAGTATTTGCTTTATCACTGACAGATTTCATCAGTGCAATAACATTTTTACTGTCAAAGTTTTTAGCAGATGCTCAGAGTATAATCTTACACACCCTCCTCTGTTTACACACACGTAGTTGGCATATGGTGACTCTGAAACTTTAACCGCTTTCATTGTTTTAAACCACGCGGTGAAACGCAACAGCGCGCCAGCCCCCGGTCTTAGCTGTGACTCGGCTCACGTCGCTCTTCTCTGTGTCCAGGAGCTCCAGGCCCAGCTGACTCAGCGGGGAGACCAGTACCACCGGCTGCTGGACCAAGGGGAGTCCATGCTTCTGGCTCGCGGAGGGGAAGAAGCCGGACCTGGTGCGACTCAGACCCAGCAGAACCTGGCCATGCTGCAGAACAAGTGGGCCAGCCTCAACGCCAAGATGGACGACCGCAGGGTAAGACTGTGGGAAACGCCACACAGCTTTGTCCTGCTCTACTTTCCTTTGTTTAGCGTTTTAATAAGGAGAATAAACTGAAACTGTAGAGCTCGTTGCTTTACAAAGGAAATAAAACCAGACTTTACGCGCAGCTTTGGTTTGTTTTAGCGTCTGTGGTGAGCGTTTGATGTTTTCTTGTGGATTCTCTCTTAACTCTGAATGAACTCTGCGTGAACTTTCCAGGCGAAGCTGGAAGAGGCTGTTTCCTTGGCAACAGGCTTCCAGACGTCGCTGCAGGATACCATCAACTGGCTGACCCAGGCTGAGCAGACCCTGAACATGGCGCAGCCCCCCAGCCTCATCCTGGACACCGTCCTCTTCCAGATCGACGAGCACAAGGTAGATTCTGCCGTTATAAGAGACCATACTGAAACACCTGATTATTTAATGGTTACTGTGAAAAATTAAACCTTTAATTTCATATACTGTTTAAGATAATAAGGCTTATAATGGTCTGATTGTAATTTGGTTTATTATCTTTGACTGTTTTCTCACTATTGTGAATTATTATGCAGAGTAATTTTGTCCAAATAATGTGACTACCTCTGAAATTTACATCACTTTTTAGTTGACTCTTGCAATTTGAGTGGCTAATCACACAATATAAGTTTTTTTTTTTTCTTTTTCAAGAAACAAGTAATAGATTAACAACTTAGGAACTTGTTTTACTGCAGAAAAAATGAAGCTATTGCTATTTCTTGCAAATAATTCCCTCACATATCTCAACATGGGTTCGTTCCTTACAAACCCTCTGTCTCTAAAAGCTATAACTATGTTTCTCAGTGAAGTATTATTTATTTAGTATTTTGTTTTCATAATGGGGAGAAAAAGACCATCATAACTCTTTAAGTTTCAGACCTTTCCTTGTCTTGACAGATATCGTAAAAACTAAAATATAATCGCTTGTAATCATTGCATTTAACTGTGATCTTTTCACATTTGTATTTCCAACATAGCCTTTCCAATGTTATTTCCCTTGAGTTTGATCTTCCTAAATCATCATCGTGTCTGCAGGTGTTTGTGAATGAAGTGAACACCCACAGAGAGCAGGTTCTGGCTCTGGAAAAGGCCGGCTCTCAGCTCCGCTTCGCCAGCCTGAAGCAGGACGTCGTACTCATCAAGAACCTGCTGCTCAGCGTCCAGGCCCGCTGGGACAAGCTGGTCCAGAGGTCCCTGGACCGCGGACGGCACCTCGATGAGGCCCGCAAGAGGGCCAAACAGGTGCTGAACACAAGACTTTATAGAAAATTCAGTTTTTTTAAGTGTGTTCTGATAAAATGTTATGTAGATCATAAAAAGAAAATTGAGTTTACACTTGAAAATTAGATAATTTGGATCTAATTTCTCTCAGTTAAAGAGTAGTACTTTTAGAAAATCAAATAATAACACTGCCCCGTTGTCCTTTTAGTTCCACGAGGCTTGGAGGAAGCTGACAGACTGGCTGGAGGAGGCTGAGAAAAGACTGGACTCAGAGCTGGAGATCTCCAATGAACCAGACAAGATCAAAGTTCAACTGGCCAAACATAAGGTACAGAAGGAGGACTTCACATAAGAACCATGAGATCAAACGATAGTAACAGATTATACATTTCAACACTTGTTTTGTACGTTTGTTCCTTTTTATAATGTTCTTTTTTTCATTGTCATCTCCAGGAGTTTCAGAAAGCGTTGGGGTCAAAGCAGCCGGTTTATGACACCACAGTGAGGTCTGGAAAGGCCATGAGGGACAAGGCCCAGCTACCAGCCGACACCCAGAAACTGGACCACTTAGTGGGAGAAGTCCGCGACAAGTGGGACACCGTCTGTGGAAAGAGTGTGGAACGGTAAAGAAAATGAAAACCGGGCGTTGAAGGTGGTAAATATGTACTAAAGATGTAAAAAGTCAAATATGATCATCTGTCTTCTGTCCTCTATTCAGGCAACACAAGCTGGAGGAGGCTCTGCTGTTCTCAGGTCAGTTTGCCGAGGCTCTGCAGGCTCTGGTGGACTGGTTGTACCGGGTGGAGCCCCAGCTAGCTGAAGATCAACCGGTGCATGGAGACCTGGATCTGGTGTCCAACCTCATGGACTCCCATAAGGTCTGCGGAACGGAACACTGCGACGGAACTATCCAAGCTTAAGTTCGTTTCACTTCAGCCGTTTGACTCATACGTGGTGCATTAATGTCCAAATCTGCAGGTTTTCCAAAAGGAGATGGGTAAGAGGACCGGCAGCGTTCAGGCTCTGAAGCGCTCGGCTCGAGACCTGATGGAGACCGGCCGCGATGACACGGCCTGGGTCAAAGTTCAACTCCAGGAGCTTAGCAACCGCTGGGATACAGTGTGTGCTTTGTCGGTGACCAAGCAGACCCGTCTCCAACAGGCCCTCAAACAGGTCGGGTTTCTGCTCATTTTTATTTACCCTTTTCTTCCACGCTCAGTAAATGTTGATTCCTCTGTTTTGACCATTTAGTCTCTTTCACTTTCAGGCAGAGGAGTTTCGTACTGCAGTGCAGGTGCTTCTGGAGTGGCTCTCCGAGGCCGAACAGACCCTTCGTTTCCGCGGCGTCCTTCCAGAGGAGGCGGAGACTCTGCAGGCGCTGCTGCACACTCATCGTGACTTCATGGGCACAGTGGAGGATAAAAGAGTGGATGTCAACAAGGCTGCTGGTATGGGAGAAGCCATCCTGACGGTGTGTCACCCAGACTCCATCACCACCATCAAACACTGGATCACCATCATCAGGGCACGTTTTGAGGAGGTGAGAGGGACACGTTTACGCAGCATCATAATGTCATCACCTTCTCTGAACCTCGAACGTGGTCCGGGGGGGGGAAATAAAAAAGATATGAAAATCAAATCAAATTTAACTTCAGACTCCACAAAGACACCAAACATTTAATTTTAAGCATAATATTGTTAAATTTGCGCTTATTTTTCATAAAAAAATATCCGATTTTTCATGTTATTGACATTTTTTAAAGGATAGTTTGAACATGTAAACATTTTCATAATGTAATTTTTTTTTGTGTAGTTGTTGTTATTTATAGGTTATTATGTTGTTGTTTTACTGGAATGACCCAGTTTAGATCATATTGGGCTGAATATGGTTTAAGGGTTTGACGCTGCTTCTAACCCGGTGAAAGTAGGATGGTAACGCCTGTGTCTGGGTTCTGCAGGTGCTGACGTGGGCGAAGCAGCATGAGCAGCGGCTGGAGACGGCGCTCACAGAGGTGCTCAACAACGCTAACCTGCTGGAGGAGCTGTTGTCATGGCTACAGTGGGCTGAGACCACACTGGTCCAAAGAGACACAGAGCCGCTTCCCCAGGACATCCCACAACTCAAAACACTCATCACTGAACACCAGGTTGGCTTTTTGGTTTGGTTTTGTTTGTTTTTTTTACTCGTTGACTCATGGTTTGTTTGTGGGCGACTAAAAACCCAAACAGGAATAAATCCACCAGAAACCTGGTTGCGTTTGTCGTGTTAACATCTGTGTCCTCGGCTCACAGGTGTTTATGGAAGAGATGACGAGGAAGCAGCCGGATGTCGACAAAGTGACGAAGACCTACAAAAGGAAACCAGCCGAGCCTCCCAGCAGCCTCGCTGAGAGGAGAGGAACCCGTACGTCACCTTGTGTTTACTTTCAATCCACAAATACGGTCGCCTCACACTCAAGATTCAAAATGTTTTGTTTTTTTTTTTATCACATGTAGAGTAAAAAAACTGTCTGATTACAGAGAATTTAAGACGTATAAACATTTAAATATAATAGTTTAACTAGGAAATTAGAACAAACAAAACAAAGTGACATTTTAAGAATAACATGCAAAAGAAACTGAGCAGAAAAAAAATATATATATAAACTATCATTACTAAGAGAAAAGTATAT
>JAPSES010000058.1:14933243-14948437 GCA_029822895.1 Maxillicosta whitleyi
TTGTTCTGGTCCCAAGCCCAGATAAATACAGAGGGTTGTGTCAGGAAGGGCATCCGACATAAAAACCTGTGACAAAATCAAGATGCGTAGGTGTCGCTGCCTGGTCAACCCCCACTAATGAGGAAAAAACAGCCAGTATAGAAATGTTTTGGGTTTTTTGGGGGTTTTTTTTGTAATATCTAGGTAATTGTGCACTGCCAGAGGTAAATGGTATATAAAAAGGATGACTTTTGATGGTCTAATATTTTTTTCTGTGACTGTATATGTCTCCCTGACAATAGTATAAATGCATATGTTAAAAAATGTGTTGAACCCAGTGTCTAATGCAGACTTGACGCTCTGCAGGCAAACACCAGCAGCAGCAGCAGCAGGCGGCCATGCAGCTTTCAGGGGGAAACCCACGGCTCAACCAGCTCTGTGCGAGGTGGCAGCAGGTTTGGCTGCTGGCACTCGACCGCCAACGCAAACTCAACGACGCTCTGGATCGTCTGGAGGAGGTACGTGTTGTATTGAATAGAATCTAAGATGGAACGTCGGTCAGATCGGATCACTGCAGCATTACTGTGTTCAATAAAATCAGTCAGTTTTGAAGCATTTACGATAGAGGTGAGCTTTAAGTTAGTCCAAGCTGATTCATGTTGTATTTTTGAAAAAGTAAAACACCGCAGCAAGGGTGTCAAATTTGGAAACATTTGTGAAATATAGTTTTAGTCTAATTGCACATAGTTAGCTTAGCATAGTTAGCTAGACCTTGTCACAGTGTCACAATCTATGAGGATCTGAACTGTAACTGAGTAGAAGGTGGACCGTTGGACATTGGACCTTATAGACCCTGTAGACCACATTGGACCTTATAGACCCTGTAGACCACATTGGACCTTATAGACCTTGTAGACCACATTGGACCTTAAAGACCCTGTAGACCACATTGGACCTGAAATTATTGACTCACTGTAGCTGTTGCTTTCACTGTGTTGTAATGTATGCGGAAATGACCAAAAATAGTCACTTGCCCAATTAAGGGTTAACGACTGAGTTTGTACCAAATATAAAACCCTGTCCATGTGGTCCTCTGTGTGAAGGCTTTTAAAGGTTACCATCTCAGATTTTTCCATCCAGTGGTACTTAATTTAATAATTTTGCTCTTTTCTGTGTTCTTCCTGACTCTGAATTTCATATATTTTTTCCCTTTTCAGCTCAAAGAATTTGCCAACTTCGACTTTGACGTGTGGAGGAAGAAGTACATGCGCTGGATGAACCATAAAAAGTCTCGCGTCATGGATTTCTTCAGACGCATCGACAAGGACCAAGACGGAAAGATCACACGACAGGAGTTCATCGACGGCATCCTGGCCTCGAGTCAGTCACAGATCATTGTTTTGGGTAAAATGTTGTTTTTTTTGTTGTTTTTTTTAGATAAAATTATCTGACACGCTCCTGTTCTCTGGTGCAGAGTTTCCCACTAGTAAGCTGGAGATGACGGCTGTGGCGGACATCTTTGACAGAGACGGAGACGGTTACATCGACTACTACGAGTTTGTTGCTGCTCTGCATCCAAACAAAGACGCCTACAGACCGACCACTGACGCCGACAAGATCGAGGATGAGGTGAAGGAAACGCACGATAAAACCGATGATTGTGGAAACCTCTAATGTCCAAAAGGGTTACGTTTGAGAAAACTGGAGAAACAATGTATATTCTAAACAGGTGGTTCCAGGCACAACAAGCCCCGCCCCTCGCATGTATTGTATCTTATTATGGCATCGATCATGTCTAATTGTGTGGTGATGTCAGCGTATCAGTTGCCTCTATATATGTGCCAAGTTTAAAGTAAATTGAAATAAAAGTGATGTTTTTAGAGATATTTGCCCATTATAAGTAATTGTAAAAAAAAAAAAAAAAGATTAAAATAACAAGCTTTGACCTACTTTTCCCAAATATAATCTATTCTTGGTCACTGGTTATCAATAAACTTAATTTGGCATAAATTCAACCAATAGTTTTGCTGCTACAGTCATGTGAAATTTGGCCGCATTATAAATAAATGAGGGGAAAATAAAAAGATTTTAAAAATTCATAAAAATTCTAACTTTGACCTACTTTTCCCAAAATGTTATCACATCCATTCTGGGTCACTGACATTTCCATAAACTCAATTTAGTATGAATTCAAGTAATTTTGCTGCTAGACAAATAAACTGAACCAAAAACAGTACCTCTTTCTTCCCCTTCAGGGGGCGGGGCAATAAATGAACGGAGCTAAGAGATGTAATCACAAGCCATTTTCAACACTTTTCATTGGTTAAATTATTCTAAAACCTTCAGGCTGATGTAAAGACTGACCAGTGGAATCATAATATGACAAAAGACCAAAAATGGACTTAAGAGGTTTCCATCATTGTGCTGTAACAACTACACGACTACTCCAACGTAATCCACCTCATTTTCTACATTCATTCATTTTCTACATCACCTCCATTTTCTACTCCGCTCAGTCGGTTGCATTAACGCAACATGTCCAAGTCTTTCTTTTTTTTTTTTTTTTTTGAGTGTCCTCTTTGACGTTTTCTTGTTGTGCAGGTGACTCGACAAGTGGCCCAGTGTAAATGTGCCAAGAGGTTCCAGGTGGAGCAGATAGGAGAGAACAAATACCGGGTAAGTTCACCTTCGTCTGCATGAGTCACAGAATCAGTTACAAATAAAATGTCACATATTGTTAAGAAGTCGTACTAGAAAATAATAATGTTGCTGTCAGATCCGGGTCAGAGTGGATTTGTAAGTCATTATGTGCAAACACTGGATTCACATGGACACACTGGAGTGACACGTCATGACAGTTGAATGTTGTGGGCCCTTTGGAAAACAAATGACCTGTAGATCTGGGGGGTTATGAGGACTGGAGAGAGAGGTATACAGGTGTGTTTTAGAAGTGGTGTAAAAAAACAACTACATCTGCTGTGAAAATGAAAGTAACCCCCCTCCCACTTCACAGCGCCCCAGCTAATAGACACCAACACACATGTCGTTTCTTTGTCTTTTTTGCCGTTAATCACTTACATCCACTGTTTGACCCAGATCTGATCATACATGGTTTGTTTGGACCAGCTGTGTTTGCACAACTCCATCTGATTAACAGTTCACACTTCATAACCAAACGTCTTCATATTTTTGTGTCCATCTGTCACATGTATTTACAGGTGTGTGTGTTTGTTTTGTAACATGGTTGTAACATCTCACAACACTCCAGGATTTTCAGCACTGCTTTCTTTGTTGTCACGGAAATATTAATATAACCATGTAAATGTGACGGCGTAGATGCACCACAGGCTTCTGGGAAGGAATGAGAAGGAATGGGCTTTTATTATTATTATTATGTATAATCTGTATTATTATATGTATTCTCTAAGGCGTAGGTGTCAAACATGTGGCCCAGGGGCCAAAAACGGCCCGCCAAGGGTTCCAATCTGGCCCGCGGGATGAATTTGCAAAATATAGAAGATCAAGGGCTTGAAAATAAATTCAAAAATAATAACATAATAACCTAGAAATAATGACTCCAAGTTTTCTTTTTGTTTTAATGAGAAAAATAATGACATTATGCGTATAAATAATGGCAACACCAATTTTTTCCTTTTTGATTTATTCCAAAAAACATTAAATTCTGTTTTTTAGTAGAGATATGAACTGATTCATATCTCTATAATCCAACTCCACAGAATTTTATTCTAAATACTAATGATCATTTTATGCATTTTTAAAAAATTTTTTTTATCTTTGACATTAAAAATACCACATTTTAATGATGTTGTAAAAATTACAAAAATCCTATAATAATAATAATAATAATAAATTTTATTGCAGACACATGTCCATATCACACACCATCAGCATCCATTATAAAATGTAGACAATATACATAAATAATAATAATAAGCTTAAATCACATACAGTAACGGAGTAAAAATACTGCGTTACATTCCACCACTGATCCAAAGCGTCCCAATACTTTCGTCCATTTGTTGCGTCATAAGCGTAAACACAACAAACTAAGAGTCCAGACGTTAAAGCTGCAGGTGTTTGTGTATGTTTAAAGCCTCAGGAGTCTGTGAGTATCTACGCTGCACTTTACACGAGTCACATTTTCAGCAGCTTCTACTGGACCGAGCGCCGCCACCGTCATTACCCACTGAGTAATGACATCCAGCGTCCACCTGCAGGACACTGGGGACGCTAACGCAACAGGCTGTTTCTGTCACGCATCATTTGTCCGTTGTGTCCCACTTCACCTTTCTTTCCTGTCTCTCTGTCTTCACCACCATCTTCTTCTGCAAGTTGTGAAAACCGTTTAACAGCCACGTGCGTTCGCGTCCACTGCATGTCACACGACTAATGAATAACGCAACATTATCATAATCAGTCAAATGAAAAGAAATGGAAATGTTTGTCATTTTTCAACAGTATTTTTTTTTTTTTTTTTTTAAATTTGAGCGCACATTTAAACCTTAAAAGCCCAGTGTTGTCAGTACATGTTGTTTCACTCTTCTCTGTTTCTTTCTCCTTGTGTTTCTCTGCTCCGTGTCTGCTGGATTTATTGTAGTTCTTCCTCGGAAACCAGGTAAAGTGGCTGCCGATGTCGTGATCGGACGCGTGAAACCTGCTTCCCCATCGCCCACCAATAGAGCGCACTCCTTCGAAATCAGAATCAGAATCAGAATACTTTATTTAATCCCAGGGGGAATTTATCTGGTGTTGCACTTGTTCCATTCACATATTTAAAAAAAAAAAAAAAGGAGCAGGACAGAAATGATCAATATAGCAGAAATATTTACATAGATAAAACTCTATATATACTCATATATATTCTCCTGAGACCCAGGAAAGTACAGGTTTTTATTTATTTATTTTTAATTAAATGATTATTTTTTTTGGAAACTGCACGATGCAACAGGTATTCAGATGGATTTTTTTTTTTTTGCATTTTTATGGAAATTTTTATGGCAGTGGACAGCATTTTTTTTTTAAATAAAGCTGTGAAACTATAGATAGATAGATAGATAGATAGATAGATGATTTTAGAATTGTAGCTAAATAAGTGTGCAAAAATATTATGTGTAATATAATTATGAGGCTATTTGGTGGAATTAAACAGTTAATATAACATTAATATTTGTTGTTTGGAAATTACACTGGAAAATCTAAATCTTACTTAGTCTGGAAAATGGTATTTGGTAAAAAAAAATCATACCAAGATTTGTTTTTGTTTAATCCAAGATTTTTTTGGAAAAACCACCGTTGATCAGAACCATCTACTGATCTAATACCTGTTGATCCATTAATGTAAAATACAGTTCTTCATCTTTTCACGGTCATCAGATATGACCCATTCGGACATTCAGAGGCTCTGTAGTTACCATGGAAACACTGTCATTTTCTACAGCATTGATTCACCAATAAAACCCATGGAGTCGGATCAATGACAGTGGATGGAGACGCTTGTTTTGTGTTCAGTTATTGATACTTTTTGCTGAAAAAGTCACTTTTTTTCTTACGTTTTCATGGTTTTGATATAATCTCTAAACATCTACACGATCAGTGAATTAAATATAGGAAAAGACAGGATTTTAATTGAAAAAAGCATAAAATACAAAGGATAATATTATAGTAAATTACCTAAGAGAGGTTAAAATACAGAGAAACACACATTCATTCATTCATTCATTCATTATGGGTTAACCACAGAAGTGAACACCAGCATTTAATGAACCCCCTGAGGGAAAAAAAGCCGCAACGACTGAAAAATGACCAATAACGGATCAGACGAGAGCCGCTCCGTGGCGGGTTAGTGCGGTGTGAGCAGGTTTCACCGTCCTCTTGTGTTCCTGCAGTGATTTGTTCAGTGTTGAAAGAAGCAAATTGCACAATGTGACGCCGGCGACAGCGACATGGCTGAGGCGGTGATTAGTGGTTAGGTGATATATAACTGTGCTTTTGAGACGAACGCTGGGAAGAGAATCAAGCCGCTTGGACCCAGATTGTGAGAAAATCCCCTGGGCGCTGGTGCCGCCGCCGCTTCGCTGGGCGTTTGAAGAACCTGGGTTTCTCTTCTGCGAATGGAAACATGGCTGTGATTTCTAGCGTTAACTCTGAATATTGGAGGTGGAGGGACGGGAGAAACGGCAGATTGACTCTCTGTAGTTGTATCAGTGCATGTGTTTTCTGGGATTGCATGTAAAATTGTTTCTTCGGATATTATGGGATGCTTGGTGTGATGGCTGTTGATTGTTTTAAAGCCGCGTTGAATCATTTTTAGTCACTGATTTTTGTCTTCTCACCGTCAAACCCTTGATTTATTTCACCTCCCCCTGTCCTTCTGTCGTCCCCTCCTCCCTCTTGTCTTTGTTTTTGTTTGTTTTTGGCTTCGTCGGTCCAGTTCGGCGACTCTCAGCAGCTGCGTCTGGTCAGGATTTTGCGCAGCACAGTGATGGTGAGAGTCGGAGGTGGGTGGATGGCTCTGGACGAGTTCCTGGTGAAGAACGATCCGTGCAGAGGTGAGCCACGTCCACAAACACACGTCCACACACACACATGAAGTCTGTCACCTTCCACACTCTGACTGACTCCCAAAAAAAACAAAAAAAAAAAGAAGGGTGAACTCATCAACTCAAAAGCAAATCATGAATGTAGAGCTGCAATGTAGTATTTGTATCTAAAATATGAAGTTTTGCTGCTTTTCTTTGTGTTATATGTGATTTTCCTTCTTATTATGATGCTAACGTACAAATTAATGTCAACACATTCTAATTTTTTTTTTTTTCACGTATAATTTACTGATTTTTTTTCACGTTTTTGGGTGTTTATTGTTAATTTATTCTAGTTTTTCCACGTTTCTACGCAGTAATATTGCAATAATAATGGTCCAAAGTGATCCAGTCACAGAAAAGAAGATTATTCCACCCCTTGTTTTCTTCAGTTTCTTGTTTATTTTAATGCCTGGTCCGACTAAAGGTACATTTGTTTGGATAAATATAATAATAACAACAAAAATATCTCATAGTAGTTTGATTTCAGAGCTGATATCTATTCATTTAACATGTTTTCTTGATAAAAACTAAAATCACTTCAGTTCTTACATCAGTATCTATGATAAAAACAGTACTTTTATTCATTCCATGTTTTGTTTTCTGTCTGTTTTAGTCACATGACACACAAGAGATAGGACTAGATTATATAACCAATGTTTTTGATGTCGTTTGATGGTCTAATATTTTTTTTTCTGTGACTGTATCAGAGAGTATTTATTCTAAGTTTAGTTTCAATCAGCTGCACAATTTTACATCACAGTAGTAAAAACTGAAAATGTGTACAAACTTGGAACTGATTACCTCAAATGTTAAGGACAGAACAGTACAGTCAACAAACTGGAGGGGGCGTGGCCTGAAGTGGGTCATGTGCATTTAAAGGGCCAGCGCTCCAAACCAGCTTTCTCATGTTATTAGTCATAAATAGTGTTGAAGATGAACCTGTGGAGTTGAATTAATGAAGAATTCAAACCTAAACAGAACATTTACAGTTTCTGTAGAACACAGGGACATGTTTGAAAATGCATAATTCCATTTTACAAAAGTAAAATATTACTCATTTAATATAAACATTTTTTTCAGATTTATAGAGGAAATAATAAATAGTAAATAATAGATTTTACCTGATGTTGTCACTACTGTAAACAGTGTTTTGTTGCAGCTCTACATTCACCTGAGTCACTTCAATCTAAAGGTAAAACCATGTGTGTTTCACGTATCGTTAAACTCATAGCAGAATTAGCCAAATTGTGATATTTGTGTGGCTTTACTCTCCTAACACTGCTGAATCAGTTCATGCAGATATCACAATTTGGCCAAAAAGATGACAATTATGCTATGAATCTGAAAATATGAATCCCATCAGAAACACCAAATCCACATTTATTGATGCGTAATGGTGGATATTGTCGGTATCTTCTGCATCAGACATATGCCGAACCTCGAAGCCTCACGCAGATGAAAACGTACCAACGTTCTGACTAATTCCAGTGATTTCTGTCCAAACTGCACTGTGTGACTTTTCTCTACAGTGTTTCTCTACAGTGGCGTCCACAGTCGGTGTCTCTGTTTCTCTCTCCATCCCTTTTTTCCTTCTGAGCTCGTCCTGGAGGAGCTCGTCATCTTTTGGTTACGGGTTCTGTTCTATTATTTATTATTCTTGTGTATCACAGCCCAGTCTCTCCTCGGTGTCTCCATCATCCTGTCTTTTTTTTAGTCCTTCTCTTCTTGGGTAAAACAGTAGTATTGCATGATGCATGGTCCTCAGTTCTCTCCCTTCCCCCTCTCTTTCTCCTCCTTTTTGTCTTTTTCCAGTGCAACATCCTGGACTTAAGATTCTCCGCTCCGATTCCAGTAGCTCCATCTCATCTCGTATAGGTTGGATTTCTCCTCTATGTCTCTCACTCCCTCTAACTGCGCTCTGTCCTCCGCTCATTCCGCCCCCTCTCTAATCTGTTCACACTAAAACACTTTATATTGAGGTCATTGCAATAAGCGTTAATTCAGAGCTAATCCTGCGCTCATACCTTCACTAATAATGAGAACACATAGGGTTTATAATAATCAAAAAAGTACTCAAAGATGGTATTAATCAGACATTATAAATATATTAATTAGATTCTGAAGTGTATAAATGTAAATAGTTTATAGACCATTTAATTATTACCTTTAACTTTAACTATTTGATCACATTTTGAGTGATATATGATACATTTTAACATTTAACATACTTTGTTGTTCTTACTTACTGTAATTACTTATTATATCCAGCTGCACTGAAATGAAAGTTAAATGTTTTTTAATACAAGTGCATAAAAAGGTGATTATTCACCTCAGGAATACATAGTGCTCAATATATTAGTGGCATTTGTTAAAACAGTGCAGTTAATTTCTAGTAAATGTATGATAAAAGATGCATTAATCTTAATAAAATAAATACATAAAAAAGCATGAACATTGATGTAATAATAATAATGATAATAGAAGTGAAGTGTATCTCCTTCTGTATCTATAATAAGTTAATGAAATATAAGAAATAAAAACACATTAAGGCTTTTCTTACATTTTTCTTAAGCAGTTTATAAAGAGTTAACAAGTTCCATGTACGTAAACATGTTGTTATCAAATATTAGCCCCGTTTATGATACTGTTATTACCAATTAAATATACGTTGTATGTTAATAAGCATCATATAAACACTAATGAGGTCCTTATTACCCAAAAATTAACATTTTCAGTCTTTTTTTTTATTATTCAAAGTGTTTTTATTTCATATAATCATCCACAAAAACATAATACAATCATAATTTCTGTAAATACCCACAAACCACCCTGTTGCACCATAAAAAAGTAATTTTAAAATTAATTAAAAATAGTACATAAATTAAAATAAGTAAATGAATAATATACTGATAAATTTGTCACACTCTAGTATTAATAAAACTACACTGGAATAAGTGAGGGATCAACATCTTTTATATGAATCAGAACACATGACCCGGTTCTGAAAAACATATGAACACGTCCTCTTATAAAATATCACATTTTTTTCAATGTTAAATGACGTAAAAGATCCAGAAACCGAGATGGAAATGTCGGCGTTTACATTTACAGTCTTTTAATGTTTACAAGGATCTTAATACAAGGTGGTTTCCCTCATTTCTTCTTCAGTCTCCTTTACCCCCCCTCTTCTTCTTCTTCTTCTTTGGTTTGGTCTTGTTGCTGTGCCTTGCTGACTGTGATCACCTGACTAACCTTACGTCCTCCCACTGTTCTGCTGTTTGGTGACCTCCCTGCGCTGGCTGTGGCTCAAACCCTCCTGACCTTTTATACACGTTAAACAGGGTCCACTGACCCCCCCCCTCCCCCCCCGGAGCCCAGCGGTCGGCTCCGTCACTGTGTCATTAACGGACTAGTTCTTCTACTGTGGGTTTACCAGTGTGTATTTGGACGTGATTATCTGTGTGTGAGGCTCATTCCACCTCCAGCATGCGGTTATTTCACATTGTCTCTTGTGTCTCTTAGTGACAGTCACTCCTGGCTATTTCTGCTGCCGAGGTATCTACACTTCCTCTCTGTCTGTCGCTCACTCCATCCTTCCATCTCTGTCACTTTCTCCATGTTGTCCAGCTGACATCTTTAACAACAGCTGTCCTCTGTGTGTCTATATGTGTGTGTGTGTGTGTGTGCGTGCGTGCGCAGGCGTTGGTGTCAGTCTCGTCCCTGTGCCACGTGTTTTCGTCATGCTTTCACTCACATCTAAAGCAGGATTTGGCCAACCCCTGGTCTTCTATTGAATTTAATTCAGTCTCATTTTTCTGTAAAAATGTTGAGCGTATAGAAGGGACAAATTTTTTCACGGTGACTTGTAAAAACAAAAGATAAACTAAGACGAAACACGTCACGTTTTCCCCCCCGGCTGAAGGATGTGTTTTCTTCTGTAGATAGTTTGGACTTCCAGGCTCCTTCAGCGATTCTGTGTAAAGTCAAACGGACAGTAAAAAGTGTGTAAGACCTGGGCGTGGCCAGCCTGGGTTTCTAATAACGCAGGCTTCCAGCGCAGCTCCTTTAAATGTGATGGCTGGTTGGTGGGAGACACGATTACAGGGTGCACCTGGCTGGCTGGCGTTGAGGTGGGACGTAATTACAGGGTGCATTTAATTTAATTTACCGGCCTTGCAGTTCAGGGACCATGAAGCTAGGAGTTGCATTGCTGCTAAAGCTAACTGCAGCCCTCTTCTCCTCCTCCTCTCTCTCTTCTTCTTTTTTTTTTTTTTTAACATTTTTTTCTCTTTTCATTGAGTTTTCTCCCATTATGCAACAACGCACTTCGTAAAAATGCCATTTATGCCACAACTCAACAGAATATTTATTTATTTAACCTTTGTTTTACCAGGTAAAATCAATTGAGAACAGCTTCTTATTTAAAGTGATGACCTGGCAGGAGGTTCCATCAGACAAAAGAGCAGATCAAAACAAAACAAACAAGACAGAACGATAACAGATAAAAGGAAACCGTACAGATGAATCTAAAATGTACAAGAAAGAATAAAGTTAAAAACAACTGGAGTAATATCACCAATTTTCACTGAATTGTTTTGCTGAACTAGCTGCAATGAAATGTTGCATTATGTAACTACCATCAAAAATGTGTAAGTTATACATTTTTTTTTAATTATTATTTTATGATTAATCTTTATTTAACCAGGGAAAAAATTACATTTAAGTATCAGCAGAAGTTGCAGAACGTAGAAAACATACATAGAACACACAGTAAAACTTAAAGCTGAAACTGTACATGAAGCATCATCTTAAAAACAGACATATAGAACCCACTGATAATAATAATAATAAAAATACATGACAGCATTAAAAGCATCTTAATGTAGAACCTGATTCAGTCAGATCGAACAGTTAAATGACCAAACACTGACCTAGACTGGATTTACAGCCGACTCTGATTTTATTCATGTTTATTAACAAATGCATCTAAATTTTAAAAAATACATAAATAAAAGATGACGGGGAAACCTGCAGAAGAACTTTCAACAGGTCTTTAAGATGGAACTGCTAAAAACAAAGAAAAACCAATGTATTTTAAAAAATGTAATGTGACAATATATGAATATATTGAATTATCAGTGTTTTACTTTGTGATACTGTAAAGATTGAAAAACAACCAACTTTTTTAAATTCCTACTGATAAAAGGTAAATTCAGTCAGTTTTATTTTTTTTTGCTCAAATTGCATAAAGTAGTTTAATAATTACAGGAAATACATGATAAATGCATGTGTTCATATGCATATGGTGGGTTAGGGTTATTCATGTTTTCATATTCTAACTAAAATTAGATGGGTTTTTTTTAAATTGCAGTATGACACGTACTATTATGTTCATACCATTACAACCCTGAGCTTTTATCTGATCCATTTTATTTCTTTAACACATTTAAACATCATTTCCAAAGTCCTGCACGTTATAAAAACAGCAAAACAGTTAAAAGAAATACACTAAAAACACTAAATAAGTACATCAAACCACAACAATTCTCTAAATAAAACAAGAAAATCAAATAGTTAAACTGAATAAATGAGACAAACTTTTATTCTAATAAAAAAAAACAAAAGATGTGAGTTTTTTGTTGAGTTATTAATGTCAAATGTGGTGTTTTTACATGAGCAGTTGTTCCGTTTTGTCTCGGTTTGTCTTTTTTTCTGTCTCTCTGCTCTTTTTTTTTTTTTTTTTTTTTTTTGTCCATTTTTGTTTCACACTCGGCCTCTTCTCTCTGCGGCTGCTTCTCCAGGCTTGTGGTTGTCTGCTGGGGCTGCTGCACTACTTTTGTCACAGAATGCTGCTGAGTGTCTATTGAAGAACGGAGAAACCCTGACCCTGGGTTCTCTCCTGCTTGGCATTAACCAGGCATGACCCACATTTATATCTATATATATACACATATCTGCATATATATGTGCATATCTGTACATACGGTGCAGAGCGGAGATGCTCCTTCACAGTGACAAGTGAAAAAAAAAATGTTCTAAAGAGGGAGCCTGTTGAAAAATGAGAGAAGAG
Source organism: Maxillicosta whitleyi (assembly GCA_029822895.1). Lineage (NCBI taxonomy): Eukaryota > Metazoa > Chordata > Actinopteri > Perciformes > Neosebastidae > Maxillicosta > Maxillicosta whitleyi. The sequence goes on from JAPSES010000058.1 coordinate 14,945,895, forward strand.
AGGCTGTGCTTTTGCTCTAAACGTTTGGAAGAAAATACGCAATGAAAGTGTTCGCCAGCGTTATTATAGTTGTGAGACTTTCATCAGTCAATGTTTTAATTTAATTTTCATTTGCATTAGTGCATGAGAAGTTTTAATTATATGAAGGAACTGAGTAGTTTTAGTTTAGTTTGTATTTTTCATTTTTTCACGTTGAACCACAAACACGGAGGAAAAATGAAGAAGAAAACGACTTTACCTGCGTTTTTTTTTCCATTTATGCTTCATTGTTTGTTTTTTAGTTTTGTAGTGTTACTGTTATTTTCTTTTTTTATCCTTTATTAACCTGAACTGTTTTTCCTCTGTTTTAGCTTTAGTTTCCATTAACTATAATAACCCTGGTGTGAGTCGCGCTGTGAAACGTCATCTTTCACAGATTTGGAGACACTGGCCTTTTTTTTAGCAGCTTTGTAACTCCTGCATGTTGATAAATGTTCCCTCCGTGTTTTCTCTGGTCGTCTCCGAAGTAACGATAAGACCGAGGGGTTGGTCGACGCGTTCGTCTGCAGCGTGTGTCTCCAAAAAAACCAAAAACAAAGAAAACACCAGTTGAGACTTGCTGGCTTTCGTTGCGTATTGAATTAATTTTCCTACATTCACACCCAAACCAAACCACCACTGGATCAAAGTGCACTTACAAACCCCCCCCCTCCCTCCCCAAACCCCGAACCCCACCCGCCCTGCTCACATGCACCCTCAAAACAAACGTGCACGGACTCTGAAGTCTGCAGCCAAGGAAGCACTGACTCTCTCCCTCACTCTGCTCGCTGCCTCTGCCGCCCCCTGCTGGAGGAAGACCAGGACGACGCAGCCCCTCCCTCACTATCCCCTCTGTCTTTTTTCCAGCTCGGGGTCGCACCAACCTGGAGCTGAGGGAGAAGTTCATCCTGCCCGAAGGAGCGTCTCAGGGACTGGCCGCCTTCCGATCCCGGGGTCGACGCTCCAAACCGGGCTCTCGTAACGCTTCGCCGACCCGCTCCTCATCGTCCGCCTCCCACAGCGGCGCCTCCCTCCCCTCCGCCCCCTCTGCACCGGCCACGCCCACCGCCTCTGCGTCATCCAGGGTAAGAGATGATTCCAAAATGTCAAAATCACTGAACTCAAATGTGGGTTAAACCCAGTCCAACATGGACGGTGAAGCTCAGACCAGGTTTAATCTGGGAAACAGTCGAATCACGTGTTCGGTTGATTTGTTCTTCATCTTCATTCACGTTCAGGTAACTTTATTTACATCCAGAAGTTGATTTGTTTTACAATCAGATGATCAGAACACGACGCGTAAAGACATGGGGTGATTATAGACGCGAAGCAATATAAGTACGGGACATAAAAGATAAGAGATAAATGAGTCAATTAAGGATTAATATTTTAAAAAAAAAAAAAAAGGACTAAGAGCAAGGTTAAAAGAAATTTGAAGAGTCCAACATGTTTGAATCCTGTTATCGACTCATCAGAATCAAGAATCTACTCAATAATAACCGTCTAAACAACATGATATTAATGCTTTAACTCTGGAACAGTCCAGAAAAATCGGTATTTAGTCGATTTGAACGTGAACGTCTGGTTGTTTTATATCCTTCCTGCGGCTAAAAACACAAACAGCTTTACTTTGTTTGATGTTTTGTGATCGTTCGTTGTCATTTTAATCACATTCTGCAGGTTTTCCGACAGTTCAGGTGTCTTATCAACTGTAATGAATGTAAATGACTGAAAACACGTCCGTTAAACTCGTTACTTAGAGCGTTTGTCTGTAGTTTATTCAGTTAAATAAGTTTAAAATAACTGGAAATACCAAACATAAAAGACATTACCTCTGACGTCCTCTGTGTCAGACGGAAACCAGAGGCATCTTCACCGTCAGTCACATGTTCTGTGTCGTTAGTGACATGTTTTGGTTTTTCTGCAGCGTTTCGTATGTGATAACTGTGTAAACCTGTTCTTTGTGTGTAATATTTGTACGTCGGAGTTGAGAGTTCACTGTCTATGTCTGGAGTTGTGTTACACATCAGTCAGTTTTTGTCACTACATCCTTAACTGTGAAATTTTCTTTGTTGTCTTTGTTTCTGTTTTTTTTTTTTTTTTGTCTTTCATCTTTTGGCCTTTTCCTCCATCCTGTCCCCGCTGACCTGGCTTCGAAATTGTCCTTCCATCATCGTTGGTTTTCTGTAATGAAACAACAACAAAAAAAAATCTTAAACCATCCACTCACACAAAAATACACTGCGCTGCACTTCCCCTTCACCCACCTGCTGCTTCCTTCCTCCAACAAACCCCTCCCTCTTTCCTTGGCTTCTTTCCTTTGCTGCTTTGCTCACCTCCTCCACCCTCCCTTCCTCCTTCCCTTCCTTCCTTCCTTCCCTTCCTTCCTTCAGTCCTCCCATACTCACTCTCGTGACTATGCCAAGCCCTGGCTGGCACACAGTAAAACTCCAACGCCAACCAAGTGCCACTGCTGCCCAGATCTCGGTCACAGCCACACCACTCATGGGCACGAGGTAACACAC
>JAPSES010000058.1:14972124-14985454 GCA_029822895.1 Maxillicosta whitleyi
GTACTTGTAGGACCACAGGAAAATGGTGTCCCCGTATTGTATGTAAGGAACTGGTGATCCCCATTATGTTAGGTTTATAAGAGTGTGTGTGTGTGTATGTGTGTGTGTGTAGGTTAAAGTCCTTATAGGCCATGTTTGAGTCAGTATATAAAGCATGACTGCCATTCCACACTTCATACCAGTGTCAGCCGCACAGAGACAATGACTGACACATCTGCCCCAGCTCTGTGATTTACTTAGAGAAGACAGTTGGCTAGAGTGTTATCTCTCATGGAATGACCTGCCCCGTCAGCTGACCTAAATCTACTGACCTGCTCTGGGATGAACTGGATCACAAGGTCAGACGGACAGATCCAACTGGACAAGAACATGACTGGAAGGTTTTACAAGAGGCACCAGCAAGGCATTTCAGTTGAATATCTGGATGCCGGTTGAGCAGCTTTTGCGCGAATATCTCCGCATTTATAGAATTATTTGGTCAAAATGTAACACCTTACTGTTAATCTAACTGGTTTGTTGCATGTAAACACAACAGCACATCTGCTATATTAGGTCTGGCCAGTAAACTTATATAAGAATCTGGGTTTTCTGGGTTAAAAGGACACAGCGACCATTCTCTCACTTTAGCGATGATTGGATCATGCAGTGTTTAAAAGTGTTTATGGACATAAACAGGATTAAACTGGCTGTTATTGTGGTGCGTTATGGCAGTATTACACATTATGCCATTTGATATGATGCCATTATTGAGCTGAATTAACTCTTAAACTCCTAGAATAGGTTTTGTGGCATCTTCCTAATGAATATTTCTCTTAATTTAACCATTTCTAAGTGATTTGTCACCATTAATTATGATATTTTCTTTTTTCATTGAAAATCTGTTACTTTGTTATATATAATTTGCTGATCATATAGATGTTCATTAAAGCTGAGAATAAATTCAATGGTTTATTGTATCACAGAAAAGTGAAGAAAGAGCCTAAAATCATTGTTTTTCATGAAATGATGTTGGTGTATCCATGCATTTCCACATTCACTGCAGAGCCTCAGAACCTCCGAATAAGACAGATCTATGGTTACTGAAAACTTGAGAACCAGCATTTTACCATATTTATTAAGGACAGTGCATATTAATGAACATCTACAACAACTGCAGCTGTAAACATGCCAGATTGTCGCAATAGTGCTAATTTCCATCTGTAGTCCCTAGGCAGGTGACAAGGAAGACAAAACACCACAGAAACATACAAATAAACAAACAATTATTGAAATGCATTGACAGGATTAGTGGTTAAAAAGTTATTAAACACTTTAGACTGGTGGATGCTTTTTGTCACTGGCAGCTGTTTAGGTCTTTGAGGGTTAATCTGTCCCAGGCTACATCTGAATGTGGCTGGAGTGGGAGTGGGAGGTGGATCTCAATGCGGAAAAACAAATAACGGATGTTAAATGGAGGTTTAAAGTGGGCCTATGTCAGCTTTTCCTTTAAATTGTCACCGTCTGCTTCTACTTTGCCACATATGAGCCAAGTGGGTGGGATCTATTCATCTATTATTTATCCTTTAAGCTGTTGACACTGTTGTTCAGTTGTGGTGTTAACATTCCTACCTTGTTTCCTGTCGCAGGGCCGTTCTGCACAGGAAGAGGCGGAGCCACAAGGGAAATGGAAGGATGAGGAGGAGTAGACCCTGTTCGCATTGTTGCCATGGGAACCAACATCTTGCTCTGCAAGACCGGTGACTGGGTTTGAACTAATGAGTGAGAATAAGAGACAGAGAAAGAGAGAGAGAGAGAGAGAGAGAGAGAGAGAGAGGGAATTAAATCACACAGCATGAGAAACAGATGAATCGAGCCAAAAGAGGAGAGGTGAAGACAGAACAGGAGCGACGGGGGTGGAGACACACTGAGACGGAGAGGACATTTCAGTTAGTGATTTAAGTGAAATTCTTTGCTGATAAAAAGCCAGAACAATGTGCTGTTGCTTCTGACTCTTATGAATAGAGAATGATGAAGGCATGGGTGGGCGGCGGGTGCCTGTACTCATGTCAACAGTGTTTCTCCTGTCAATCATTTATCTCACATTTACGTAAGCCAATCAAATCTATTTTCAGTGTTTCCTGGAGAACAAAGATTAATATGAACTAAAAGGAGGGGATTGCAGAAAAAAAAGGCAATTTAAAGAAAGCTGGGAACTAGATAACAGCGCTTGTAAGTCATTTAATGAAAACACGAAAGGTTCATTTCATGTCATCTCACCCAAAACTCAAAACTTTTCCAATTAATTCATTAATAATTAATAAGATTAATTTTCTTTAAAAAAAAAAAAATAAAAAAATCAATAAAACCTCAATTCTTGGGACATACATACATACTTGGGAACACAGGCATTAATCTAAATTCTATTTAGTTCATAATTTTTGGAGTTTGGCCATGAGAGCTCATTCCCTTCATTAGTATGTGTACTGTGAGCTTCACCAGTTGCTGATTTCTTACTGGAATGGACTGAAGTTTGTACTGAACATCACACAAACACTATAGAAAACTGGCAATATGTGATGATGTAAATAAATAGTTTTAACCAGATCAAGTCAATAATAAGAGATCTGTCTACAATTTCTACTACAGGATTTCTGCAAATTTCAATCAATTAAACTTCAGCCTTTTTTTTTTTTCATCATATAAATGCAGTTTAATATCTTTTTACATACAGTTGCATTGGAGCCAGTCTCTAGATCACAACACTAGAGGATGATGGCAGGGGGTTGCTGGTGCAAGATTAATATATTATCTGGGATTTTGTTTCTAATTTCCCCCAAATGATTAAAAAATAAGACTAGTATATTATTGATGGAGTGTATCAATGGAGGGAAAATTTGTCCAATAAAAATGTACAATAATCCTTTCGCACTAGACAAAAGACCCACTAATATCAGGCCTGTGTCTCAAATGTGAAACAATCCAATCAGCACGAAATGAATCGACTTTAGTCACTAGTGTTGTAGTCTTGATGATATAAAGTGAGCCAAAGTTATGGCCAAGACCAGAATGTTATGAGACTGAGAAAAGAATAGATATTATGGCAACCAAGTCTTGAAAATATTATAAAATGATGTGACATGAGGGCTGAGATAATTGTCGTTGCTAGTGAACGAGTAAAAAAAAAAAAAAGTTACTTTTTTTTTTTCCAAAATCACAGAAATCCAAAAATGTATGAGATCCCTACAGCTGTGAGTTTGTGATCAAGACTGAGTTGAATAGTACTTAAAGCCAAGACAAAACCAAGACCTCAAGTTAAACAACACCTGTCGTCAAAGATTTGATCTGCTCGAGATGAAGTTGTCGTTGATGGAGAAAAAAAAACAAGTGCTATTTTTCAACACTTTTTGGCAAAAACTGCTCGATGATGTTTTCTACTGATCCCTGTTGTGCATTTGTTATGTGAGAATGAAAAACAGACACGTACACTTGTCTCGTGTGAATGTAAATCAAGTAAATCGCCTATTTTTGGTCGTATTGTTTTAAAAAGTGAACAAGCACAGACTTTTTTTAATGTAAAAAACAGTGAAAATGTAGGATTTAGGATCTTGGTCCCATAAGTTAAATAGAAGTTTTTATAGAATGACGCTCAGATGAAACGTTGGGTTGTTCTGTCTTTCAGTTAGTCCTAGCTCTGTCTCACCTCTGGTCCCGGGGCTGACTGACGCCAATCTTAGTCCCGCCCCTGAGTGCACGCCATTGGCCATGGCGGCATTGGTGGGCAGGGAAAGGATTTGCTGGTGGGTGAGCTGAGGGGAGGAGGGGCTTTCGGTGGGCAGGAGGTACTGGACTAGCGGCTTTGGACCAGCGGGAGGGGTGAGGGCGGAGGTGGCGGCTGTTGGGTGGAGCTGGGGCTGGAGTACAGGCAGGGGGGTTTGTGCGTGAGGGGTGAGGAGCTGGACTTGTTGGGACCCTCCCAGAACTAGGCTAGTGATCAATCCACTGCCCTCGACAGCATTTACACTGACCGGACCTGGAGAGGAGGAGGACGAGGACGAGGAGGACGAGGAGGAGGACTGGTACCCACCCCCTGCTGTGATTGGCAGCTGCTGAGCTCCGCCTCCTCCGATCAGCAGAGCGGTCGATTTCTTGTCCTGAGGCAGCGAGCTGAGTGCGACGGCGCCTTCCGCCGGTTTGCTGGCGATGGGGATGGGCGTGCTGGCGATGGGCCGTACCACGTTGGTCACCATGGTGGGAGCCATGCGGACGGTGCCGAAGACCTGGGTCAGACCCTGCTGGGCCACAGCGAGGGAGGTCTGAGAGCTGGACAGAGAGGAGACCACCTGCCCACCTCCTCCTTCACCTCTGTGTTCTTCCCTCTTGGATCCTCCGTCGCTCCCCTCCTCTCCTCCATCCATGCCTCTGTTCCTCTTCCCGTCTTCAGCACCTCCTCCTCCTCCTCCTCCTCCTCCTCCTCCTCCTGAGTTCCCTTTACCTGAGGTGGAGTCGGAGTGAGGGACGGAGGGGGAGGAGGCGGGTAGCGAGGAGCGAGCCACTGGCTGGAAGCCATGCTGGAGGGAAGAGAGACGGAGAAAAAGATCAAAAGGGGAAAGTTACTGTGTAAACTTCTTTTGTTCTTCACACAAGTTTCAACTTACAGTAACTCTGGAAAATCTGTGGGTTTTAATTCATGATGTGAGAGATGAAATGAGAACCTTAAAGAGCTTACACGAAACTATCAACAATATGAGTTTCACATGCAAAAGTGAAGCTACATAGGTATGAGTGTGGCGTATCATTCATAACCTTCATTTCCAGAACTGGGTCACTAAACTGGATGGTTCTGTTAACCACAGATCAGTTCAAATACCAACAAATCAATAAATAAAAGTATTAACACAAAATTCACTTGTGTTGTGCAGTAAAACGTCGCCTGTGTATTTGTACTATTATTTATTATGTCTTTGGATTCATGTTACTGCTGCACATATTCATGTTTGAGCTCATTTGAACTAATTTAAAACCATTGGTTGTTTAATCTACATTAATGCATCACATTCTATTAGATCATCGTATAAGATGTGAGATCGACAGAACTCTAAAAAGCGAACTTTTCATGACCTCAGAAAACCAGGTCTGATTTCAAAAGGGTTTTACGGAGTATACTGTATTTATGATTATGATTTTTAACTCAACACTGCATCCGTCAGCTCATTATAAACGTCTCAAATCAGCACATTTAAAGAATGTTTCACTAAATAAGAAGGAGATGAAAAACTGTAACCATCGATAAATGTGGTGGAGTAAAAAGCAGAACATTTGCCTCTGATGTATTTGAGGAGAAGTATGAAGTATAGATAAGGATCCTTTTGGAAAGAACACTGTCCGGCCAAAAAATAAAAGTCACACATGTAATATTTAACTGCACCTTCTTCAGTTTTTATTCCAGGACACGTTCACTGTCACATCATTTTTTCCCACATAATTCTTACATAGTGTCACAATAAGGTTCATAATATTTGTTCCATCCATAGTTTCGTTCATTTTCTGATTATTGATGATGGTGACGAAGGTGAATTGAAGGTGGTGACGTCAGATATTACATGTGTACCTATTTTTTTGGCCGGGCCGTGTATAAGTACTCAGATGTACGTACCTGTCCGTCTGGTTCGTCCTCATCACTGTCAGTCACTCTCTCTTTACACTTGAGGTCAATGGAGCCTTCGGGACACGAATCCTCTGAGGATGGAACACAGATATGATCAGAAATGGGAAATGTTTATCAAAATAAACTTAATGTGTTGTAATATACTCTGAGCTTAAGTGGAAACTGCTCGTGGAAAAACTGAAAGTCTGGGATAGAATAATTTATACACAAATACTGTTTAAATAAATCAGCATATAATAGGACTATAATTGGAAGTCATTTAAGTCTGGGGCCACATTCAACCCAATATGAGCAGTAAAATATAAACAATACTAACCTATGAATATTATTTATTCATTTATTTCGCACGAAATACAAAGTACAAAAGTGAAGTAAATTAAATGAAAAACACAAATAATTACAATATAACTGAAATACTTGAAATGACAAACAAGACAAATGACAAAGAAATGATAACAAATCATAAATAAGTGACAATTAAAAGATTAAAAACAAAACTACAGCAACTAAGGTAACACAAAGGAAACTATTAAACACAGAAACTAAATCACAATTAAGTGACTCAAAACAAGGAAATATAGCAACTAAAGTAACATAAATAAGACGAATAATGACAACTACAAACTTTCCTCTAAGTTTTAGTGAGAAAAAAGTCAAATTAAATTATGAAAGTGTTTACATAGACACAAACTACCCTTTAAAAATGTTAATAACATGAACAACCAAAAGAAAAATAAAATAAAAAATAATGAAAACAAAAAAAATAAAAACCCCAATTCTCATAATATCCCGTCTCACCTTATAATTTATACATGTTCATTACACCGTACAGATCTCAGTGTGTTTATAAAGGCATAAAACATTTAGTACCAGGCAGAATATTGTTAAAATTGAACTTATTATTTTTAAAACACTTCAGGTTGTTCATGTTATTCACATTTTGTGTGAAAAAAATAGTGCATAAATGTAAAAATATTTGTGTAATTTTACTTTTTTTTTAAACACTAAAACAAAAAAAGTGAAGTTGTCATTATTTATAGGTCATTAATTTATTATTTTACTTCCGTTTGAGATCACACTGGTCTGTATGTGAACTAACATGGGTGCATTTCACAAATCTGGCCACATTGGACCCTCTGGCGGGGCAGTTTTAGCCCACAGGCCGTATGTTTGTTACCCCTGGGGCTCATAGTAATGAAGCAGAACAGTTTTGAGTTTTGGTTTTTTTGTACATGATATGATTATGTTTTTTGTTTTGTTTTTTTATTTTACTGTCATTAAACATTACTCCCTTATTGAAATCATGGAGGGAAAAAAGAAAGTAACTAACTTGACCTAAATACATATTTTCCTTGAAGCTTACGATAAATAACAGAAAACAAGATGCTCCTTCTTACGGTATTATACTCAAATAGTGCCAACAGAAAACACACAGATAAAAGTACACGTGGTTGAAGCCTCCCTCGTCAAGTGAAACAGCGAATTTCATCAAATAGCAATGACGTTCATGTAATTACTGTCTGCTATCGTAATAAATATTCCATACTGTCAATTACAGTGTGTGAAAACAATTAGCATGAGAAAAGACTGCATAAAAAAGAAATAGATGAGATAAATCTTGCAGTTTCTAGTGTTCAGTTCAATCAGATAACTGGTTAAATGTAATGTAATTAATGCTCATTCACAGATGAACACATTAACTACAGTTTTTAAATAATTTTAGGCAAAACGTCACCTGAAAATGTCAATTATGTGTTATTTAGTTGTTCCTGTGTTTCAAATAGAACGGTCTGGGAGTGTGCTCACAGAATGACACGGTGACTATTTTTAAGCTTTTTGGTGTTTTTTGCTGACGGTGTGGTTCTGACTCAGAAGGCTGAAGTTCAGAGTGTTTGTCAAAGACACGCTGACCGTAGTGGGAAGTGAAACTATCACTCTGCAAATATGCAACCGTCTTTTTCTGCTCTTTGTGCTGAGGAACACACTAACTCACCCATGACATCATCGTCTCCCTCTTCCTCGCAGATCACCATCCGTTCTTCATCGCTGGTCACGTCCTCTCCGGCTCCGCCCGGATACAGCGATGGGGGCGGGGCCCGGGTGTGAAACAAGCTCCCCCCGTCCTCCTGCAACAAAGATGGAGGAAAAAGGCTTTTAAATGTCAATAGAAAATCTTTTTTTTTTTTTTTTAATTATTATTATTATTTATTCTTTAAGTTTGGGTTTGGTTTTGATATTAATCTAGTTTTGATGAATTTTATTTAGAGGAACTGTCGAGTTTGAGTTAATCTTAATGTAAGACATTTTTATTCAGATCAACCTTCATTTGAACAAATCAATATCAATGAATAGAATCCCGATAAAATCCCACCATCATCATGTTTTCTTTTTCCAGTGAAGGAGTAATTTAACTCTGTTAGTCGCCTCTGCGCTAAAGAAAACGCATTTGTTGGTCTCAGAATCAGTTGAATCAAATCAGAAATCAAATTGCCGAACCAAAATTGGAGCAATAAAAGATATATTTTTAAGCCACTAAAAAAGAAAAAAAACTAAGCTCCGTATTGCACTATGTCGCTGCAACACAGTATTTTTTTGTTGCAAACTAGTTATAAAGTGGGAAACGAAAGGCAAACACTCAAGACGCAAATGAAATAGCTATTATCAAAGCATGTATACAAATGTAAGGCTACGCCACCAGCATTAAAGAAATTCCTTCAAAACAAAAGCGCTCACATGAAGGCCTGCTCCTCTGTGACTGGAAGCGAAGCGGCAAACACCACAGTCTCATACCTTCAAAGGCACTAAAAAGTAGAAAGTGAAAGCTTTGAAGTTGGAGGCTGAGCTCCCACAGAGCTTTCAGTGGGTTTTCAGCAGCAGCAGCAGCTCCAGCCCTCACACAAAGTGAGTCCATTTGAACTGTTTTTGAAGAGCGAGCTGTTAGCGCGAGGTTCAACCCGAACAGCCAGAAGTGTGAAGGACACACGTCTAAATGCACACACATGTCAGAGCGTAGGCGATTACATACGCGTCCAACGCCAGGACGCCAGCGTAAATTTAGCCTGTTGCTTTCACTGGAGTTGTTTGCATCCTTCACTTTTTTTCTTTGTTCTCTTGGATTTACTCCCTGACACACATGAACTCTTAAAACTTTGTTTGAACATGAAAAAAAAAAAAAAATCAAAAACACCACAACAGTTTTTTTTCTTACTTTCTTTAAGAGTTTGTTGCCTTTGAGCTACGCTTTAACGAACTCCTACCTTCTCCAGGTCTCTGTCTCTCTCCCTCTGCTCCAGGGTGTGCACAGCACTCTGGGAAAAGGCTCGAGGACGCGAGTGCTGGCCCCCGAACGACCCCCCTCGACGCTCCGACCCCCCTGGCCAGCCTGAGCCGCCCCCCTTCCCCTCCAGCCCCTGGGACTCTGAGAGGGGATCTGCAGAACAGAAGAGAAGCAGTCTAAGCTACGATCAAATAAAAACGTGTATCATCATGGAATCGATCAATAACACTTTGAGCCAATAAAATCCTTGCACACAATATGGCGGTGTGAGCTTAGTGTTGCTGTTTAGGACTGTTTGGAACTCTGCCTCAGTAAAAACACATGATCGATGGCTTAAGCCTTACTTTCGCTGGGCTGGTATTACCTGGGGACCTCTGGTAATTTGTTATAATTGCGGCGCTCACAGCTGGGATCTTAATCCTGTGTGAATCTGCCGTGTCTTAAGAAGATATCCAACAAACACAAAAGTCATATGAAGTCCTACTGGCACGGGACTTGCATTACCTGTGAAAACTCTGGTAATTTGTAATAATGGTGGAGGTGGTCTGTGACCTTAAACCCATGGGAATCAGCCGCGTCCATAAACTCTTCAGTTTTCCTCTGTGCATTACCTACTGGGCTTCAGCAAACACACAATATTCTGTATGATTCAACCTCTATGTGATTTGTAGTATTTTTCGTTTCCTCTGCTCATTTGTTCAGCCTGTTTCCTGGTTGGTTTTAAGTGTTTAAGTGTAAATACAGGCGCTTCATGTAGTTCATACAGAAAGAATGTTCACACGTATACATTGTATTTACGTAAACTAATACAGTTGTGAGATGTATAATATAATTCTAAATTATAGACAACTGTATATTGTATTTATATGGGTTTACATTCAGCACATATGCAGTGGATGATGATGTAGGATTAAATACAGGTCGTCCTCGGGTTATGAACAAGTTCTGTTCCTACGCTGTCGACGAATTTTTGTGTAAGTCGGAATTAACCCTTTAGTACCCCTAAATACCCCCTGAATCTCTAAATAACTATCCAAATACATGTATTATACTTCATATTAATAAAATAAAGTAAAAAAAATAGCATACTGTACTTATTGTACGTACAGTATACAGTACGTATGTACAGTAATGGCGGACGAGACTCTGGTGTCGTAAAGTCGTAATAATGTAAGTCGGGTACGTTGTATATGATAATTATTACATTGTACATGTTTTAATATAGATTGGATAGATATAGTGGTATTGTAATAATTTATTTAACTTTTTATTCTGTTTAATCTTTATTTAACCAGGTGAGTTAATTGACAAATGATTGTCATTTTCAATAATAATAATAATAAAATAATAATAATGGGTCAGATTAAATAAATGTTTACTTATCATTCCTTTTCGCATTTGCGTATCGAACATTACAATTGTGTTAAGTATTTATTTTGTGTAATCACATCAATTTCTTTTTTCAGTTGTTAATTTCCTTCAGTGCTTGCTTTTGCGTGTGGTGTATGGTGCTTTTTATATGTTCTAAATAAAACATTGATCCATACAAATCCCTCAGAAGAGCGACACCAATAGATATGGATGGATAACCAACATCACCAACAGCCAGACTAAGGAATACTTTTCTATTTTTCAACATTTTTAGGTAAGTGGTGAACCGAAAAACGAAGAAATAATGTCAGTAAATTTGAGTAAAAAAAAAAAAAAAAAACCCAGATATTTCTCATCCAATGAAACATGGATGTGGGGCTTTTACTTTCCGTCGGCGGTCCACAGGTTGTACTAGTGCTAGTGTCAAAAAGGTTTTAAATTAAATCAGGACCTCTGTGATTTATTTTTCATTCTGGTTGAGAATTACGGAGGCTGCACTGGCGTCTTTTATTTACCTTTGAAAGGGTTTTAGGTGAACGTTCAGGAGGTTCCCGATGTCACACAAAAAATAAAAGGCTTAAAACCAGTCTGACAAAAGCATCAACTCTAAAAGACACATGCAGGAAACCCTATTTTCAACAGGCTAATGGGTGTTAAATTGCAGCTAATTAGTAATGAGCCTTGACATCTAATCAGCGACATAATGTCAATGTATGAGCAAAGCACAGATTTTTTCCAAACCTGCACGAATAAGCCGCGTGAAACATAGATGTGGGGGCACTGGTATGGATTTCTGAAGTGGGAGTCTGAATTTTTACCTGCCAATTTGTGCTTTTTCTGCATCAGTTAATGCCCGTCAAACACAAAGTCAGAGACAAGGTGATAATTGAAAATGTGATGGAATCTAATAAGCGCTCGGTTATACAGTATGTTCACTACACAAACATATCCAGTCATTAAGAAGTTCTGATATTATATCTTCAAGAAAATACCCGGTTATTTATTGCGAGATCGAGAGAAACGTGGAACTTGGTTATGAATCAGTATCACACAACATTGAATTTATTGGGAAAAAAAAGCAGGTTTCTGCATAAAAATATTATAAGTATTCAATAAAAAAAGAAAGGTGTTATATTTCCAGTGTGGTTTGGTAGGCAGCAATATGTGGTACGTCACGTATATTAGCGGATAATACATTTTTACTACAATAAATTCAGTGTTTATACGACCTCGTAGTTCATGTTCCTACTTGAAGAGAACATTGAGAGCTCAGTTCAACCGTAATTCATGTGTCATTATCTGTTCATACAGTTCTTTAGCAGTTATGGCCAAAATGTTGCTTGGTGAGGACACATCAACCTTGATCATCCTTGAGGCCGACTGAACAAAAAAAAAAAAATTTCCGTAAGAAATGTTATTTATAAAAACGGACGTACACGTCACAGCAATCCTGACCTTTTTTTTTTTTTTTTTTTTTTTTTACCTTTTTACAGCTAAAATCTTCTCAGTTCATCCTTGAGTCTCTGTGAATGTTTGTGCCAAATTTTGTAAATCAACTGTTCCTGGGATTCGTTGCCCTTCAAGTTTTGAAATAACAATTTTAACACCTTCAAGAGTTAAAATTAACACCCACCTTGTGTTAATATTGGAACCGCCACTGAAGTGTTAAGATCAGCACTATGGTAGTTAATATTACCTCATTTAACACCGCGGAAGTGTAAAAACAACACCCGAATCAACACTCATCATCGCAACTCTAGAAAATTAACACTTCGCATTCAATGTTAAGCTTGATGTGTGTGTGTGTGCGTGTGTGTGTGTGTGTGGACATGTGTGGGAAAAAAGAAAAAAAAAAGAAAAAAAACACCCACCTCTGGCACGCTGCTGCGTCTCTACATCTTTTCTAATATAAATCCTCGGCTTCTTTCATGGCGTTATTGTGGGGGGGACAAATGCACGTGTTCTAAACATTGAGGGGGGGGTGTTGAAGAATGTGTTTATTTGGATAAACCCTTGGATATGTGCTGTTTTCTTTCCAGCGTGTGTCTAATTCGTGATGTACAGGATCCCCTTCACCCCCTAAAGCTCTGCCAGCAGGTGGGAGGGTAATTTCTTAATCACATGAGGTGAATGGGCTTCAGCAGCGAATGTGTCACACACCTATGCTTTCAGACATGCTCCTCTCCCTTGGCTCCTTCGGGGTCCCGCGGCCCTCGGACAGGGACTTTCTGCGGTCCTTGTTACACCACTTCCAGTCTGGATGAGCTCTGAAGTGGGCCTCCTTCACCTGGGGGCGGACAAGAGAGTCCATTTGATGAATAATTACATCCTGGACGTCAAAAAAAAAAAAAGACAGATCTGCAGTAGACCATGAGGACCCACACTGGCCTCATTTAATCTAATGCCAAATCTACATAAAAACATTCATTAAAGCAACAATTTCCAACACGGTCATTTTAAGGCAGGGGTGTCAAACATGTGACCGGTGGAATGAATTAACAAAGTCCCAAAATTTACACTGAAGATATTAACGATGCTTTTAGTTCAGGGGCCACGTACAGACCAAGATGATCTCAAGTTGGTCAAACCTTAAGAAAAATACACACACAATAACCTATAAATAATGACAACTCCAATTTTTTCAGTTTTAATGTGAAAAAATGCAACAAAAAATAAATAAATAATAATAATAATGAAATCACATAAAAATGCTTGTTTCTAAACTGTCCGTTCATAAAAAAAAAATAAAATAGGAGCCTATGAACAACTTGAAACTTCTATGAGACCAATTATAAGACCGTGCATTTTACTGGTGAATCAATGTTGTAGAAGATGACGGTGTTTCCATGGTAACTACGGAGCCTCTGAACGTCCCAGTGGGTCATATCTGATGACCATGAAAAGATGATAAACTGCATTTTACAGCAGTTATGGACATGTATTGATAGGATTAGTGGAGAAACGGTTTAGCTCAGTAGATGCTTTTGGTCGACAGTGGATGTTTGGGTCTTTATTGTCAAAGCTATGTTCTTTTTTGT
>JAPSES010000058.1:14988631-15018189 GCA_029822895.1 Maxillicosta whitleyi
TTTTTATTTAGAATTGACTTCCAACATGACATGTCTGTTCTTGGTGTTGGATTTTATCAAATACATTTACCCCAAAAATGCAACTTATGCATGTCTTTTTTTTCTTTATTATGCATTTTATGGCTGGTGCGATTTATAATCCGGAAAATACGGTATGCATTAGAAGCAACACAGCTGAAGTAGTGAAGTAGAACACCTGTTTAGTTTAATATTATCAGGTTTAGATTTGGACGTCGCTGTTGTTTCTGCTGGAAGTTTGGAATAACTTACATCTAGTTTTATTGACAAGGACAGCAGATAAAATTATAGAAACTGCATTTAGAAACTGTATGGACAAAAGTACATCGTGGTTATAGCTTGTAAGATGATCTGTTCAGGCTGATTTGAGATCAATATTTCCTTAAAATTTATTTAAAATCATTAGTGAGAAAAGCAGGAGGGTCAGTTGTGGTTGAAAATGATTATTTATAGTCAGAGCATGAAAAAATATTTAAGAAAACCAGAGGGAGAAAAATTTAAATGACTTGTCATGGATTTAAAAAAAAAGAATGTTGAGAGAAATTAAGTAAAAACCATATTTGATGCATTTCGGAAGCAAAAATAAGAATTTAAAGCGAACTAACCCGTGCAATAATATTTATCACAATATAAAACTATATTATATTTATCATTATTGTTTTGCATCCCACACCCCTGTTTGGAAAAAACAAACAAACACCTGAACTTAACATGTCCCGACACTTTTGTCCGTATATGGTACTTTAATGAAATGAAGAAAATACCCGTGGAGCTCTGAGGGTTAATATAGAGTATATGAGTAAAAGTGAAAACTGTTAATGACATACGTGCATATCTGCACATAAATCGTTGCAGTAGCGGGTAGAAGAACCCCAGAGCTGAACTTATACGACCTTATTTTATGAAGCCATCAGTGTCTCAGTATTCATGAGTCGTATTTGAAAGTCAACTCTGTTTAGTGCCAGGAATTCAATTTGGAACTCAGGACTCACTCATTCAATTCGCAATCATAAGACATCTGCCTCCTTGTACTTACGGGTCATCTGTGTCGCTCTCCGTCTCGCTGTCAGCCCCGCCCCTGTCTGTGGGAGGATTGTCATTGGTCGGGGGAGGGCACGACGGAGACCCTCGCTCCGTGTCAGGGGGGGCGGTCCGTCCGTCGCTCACGAGCGCCACGCCGCAGCGAGGCTCTGGAACACACCGTGAGAAATGAGAGAAAAGCTTTACCTCATGGACATTCCACTGACACAAATAACCGTGACCATCTTTATTTTCTAATAATCTGCAACGTGAGCTGACGTTCACTGTATGTTCCACATATTAATGTTCCCTTTAAGGTTACGCTGTAACTGAATCTCTGCATCGCAACAGTCACCATTTTAGTCATTTGAGCAAGTCATTATGAGACACAGTTGACGCAGCAGTTTCGTTTTAAGTGTCATGTTTACAGCGTTTACTAAGGCCAAAACTGTAAAATTAAACCAAAACCCAAGGGAAATGCTTGTGCAAATACTGTATTTACATGCACACTAATATTTGTATGAATGTTAATTCATTCCAGGTTTGACGCGGGTCATGAAAACAGCATATTCCATTTGAGTGCAGCATGAGTCAGTTAAGACGTTCACGTTCTAAGTGCTGTCTTCGGACACGTATGCAGCACATTCAGAATATGTGTATCAGCTGTGGTTTTTACTGCACCTTGCAAGACATAGTCTCGACACACCAACTAGACAAGACCTGACACAGGCGTGAGTGGAGAAAAATAAACCGAAAAAATATACATTTGTAGTCAAAAGCAAAAGCTCGTCCACAGTTGTATGTAGAGAAAAAAAAAAGTGGCATTTCTAACAAAAGCCAGTATAATAAAGGTGAATATTTTTGAATTCACAAGGTGTAAACTCAGTCTCTGTAGAATATAGAAACAATTTACAATATTAACAGCAACATTAGTACATGGCTTATTTGTATTTTACAGACTAAACAAATATCTGAAAAAGAACAGATCCGCTTTTAAACATTTAATAATAATAATGGATTTGAGTTCTATAGCACTTTTCAAGGCGCTTAACATTATTGATCCATTATTCACTTGCTCTCACATTAACCCTCTGGTGGTGGTAAGCTACGTTTGTATCCACAGCTGTCCTGGGGCAGACTGACGGTGTGGCTGTTAACTGGTGCCTACAGCCCCTCCACCCACCACCGAACATTCACACACCAGTGTGAGTGACACTGAGGGTGAAGCGTTTTGCCCAAGAGCACAATGGACTGACTAGGACAGAGGGGGATTCGAACTGCCAACCCTTTGGTTGTTTGGTGGATGCCCCACTCTACCTCCTGAGCCAAGGCTGCCCCCAAAAACCAACAGACTACACAGATAAATGTTAAAGAACCATTTAGTTCATGGGTGTCAAAGTCATTTTAGTTCAGGGGCCAAATTCAGCCAAATATGATCACAAGTGGGTCGGACCAATTCAATAATAATGTCAACCTATAAATAAGGACGATTCCAAACTTTTCTCTGCGTTTTAGAGTGAAAATATAAAACTACACTGTAAAAATATTTACATCTACAATCTATCCTTCAACATCAACATGAAATATATTAAGAAAAATAAGTACAATTTTAACAAGCTTCACATTTACACATATGCATCACAGTTTACAGATCACAGCGGATCCACAAATACATAAAACACTCAGTAACAAGCAGAATATTGTTAAAATTCAACTTCCTTCTCTTAAGATATTTCAGATTGTTCATATTTGTTCAGGTTATTCACATTTTTTGTGAAATGCAGTGTTCTAGTTAGTGAAAAGTGGCATAGCGGCCCACGACGCTAAAATTTTGACCCGATGTGCAAATTTTCTCCCGATACGCATATTTTCAGTTCAGTGTAGCGGCATTTTGACTGTAATTGTTTGCCCGGATCAAATGTGAAAAATGTTGTTTCACACGCACCAGGCTGGACTCAAAGGCAGAGCCAGAATTATGTGGGCGGAGCCACGAACTGAAAGGTGTAAACTTTATACCTACATAAATCGTAGCTAGAACCCTGAAAATGTAAATTTCCTCTCCTTTCCTTTCCTTTTTTTTTTTTTTTTTTAACAATAAAACAAAGAGAACCATTTGGACTTGTCATTATTAGTAGGTTATTATGATATATGAGATCAATATCTACATTAATATCTACAGTGTCATTTTTGCGTTTTATATTCAGGCTGGATTGGATTCTGTGGTGGGTATGTTTGACACCCCTGACTTAGTGCATTATGTTGAATGGTATTCCTATGTTAAAGCAGAATAATAGTGTGGGTGGACCATCTCAGTTGGTATTCTCCTCTTTTCTGTTTAGTTTATGTACAAATGAATAAAATACAAAAAAAACGATGAAGGTTTAAATAAGACCGGATGCTGTAAAAACCGTATTTAGCGTTTGAAAGTAGTGCCGTAGACGTAAATATAGACAGTTACACATCCAGGTTTGAAAAAGAGCAACAGCATTCAACTAACAGTGCAACTAAAACAGACCAAAGTACTATTTTTAAAGTAAAGCTAAAACCTACACCTGGCAAAACAACAACCTCCGAGCTCCAGCTACACAATGAAAATGACAAGTTGTGAAATCCACATCCACCTGCGAATGTTCCGCAAAAACAACACAAGGAGTGTTTATTTTCCACTATTCCAGAAACGACAGTGGACGGTGCCAGACCATTTCTAGTGTTGGTGCAAGACTCGCTTCTTTTTTGATATTCTGACATGATTAAAAAAACAAAACAAAAAAACATGTTAATCAGCGGAATATTCACTTTTATTTGTGAATGAACAAAAACGTGAATATTCCGAGCGTGCAAACAGTGTCTGAACGTTGTAAGTGCAGTGATTTCTGTTTGTGAACACGCAAATGTTTGTTTTAATCATCACACAGATCTACAATACGGCCTCCGGCTAAACGACTGTATTAAATCCTTTTTTGCACCTTGGAAAATAAATGAGGACTCTAAGTGTGAACACCAATTTCGCTGATTGGACTCAGTTAAATGTTTTGGGAAGCACGGACTTGGCTCCGGGTTTATTCAACAATCACTTGAAGGAACCCAGGCCTGCATAGTAATTTGTGCTCTGTTTATTATGTAGCAGGGAATATATATTTATAATAAACATTTGTATACATTCGGGCATAGTCGGTGAAGTCATATCTCCGTGTTCTTTCTCCCGGATTAAAAGGCGTAATGTTTTATGCAGAAAAAAAAAAAAAGAAGCGCGGTCACTTTCTACCTTTGCTCTGATTGACAAGCTGTTGGCCATCGGCAGGCTGGGCAGCAGCTCCTGATTGGCTGGGCTCCAGGAAAGGGACGAGCGAATGCCAAGGAAACACTGGCACCGATCGAGGCTCCACGTTGGTCCAAACTGTGGGAACACAGAGGGAGAGAAAAGCGAGAGAGAGAGAGAGAGAAAAGTGAAATGTCATCATGTTTATCCAGCTCAGTTTCATAGACTATAGATGGAAGGATGCGTCCTGAGAAATCTGACAGTATGCGATCATCAGCAGGCGATGAGCTAACGCGCTACTAAAAACTATAAACCGCCTCGGGCCAAACACCGTGAATGGAGTTGTGTATTCGATCACCTACTCTTACCCCTCCCCGACATCCCCCAGGACAGTGGGAGATGGGGGTCATGTGGTCTTCTGAAGAGACGGGGATGAACAGGCGTTTTATGTGTATAGATTTAAGACCGTAGCTGCTTCACACAGTCACATTTCTTTATGGCCGTGTTTTGCAGATATCAACTCATGCAGAATGACATCACGGCAACATCAAACATCCACCCACATGCAGCATTCGCAGGTTTTACACTACTGCAATTTTTCCAGTTTTAATGAAATTCAAGTAGTTAAAGGTCAATTTCAGCGAACGACCAGAAATGGAACAAAGAAAACAGTTCACTGTGAAAGGGTCAGTTATTAAAGGGGCTATATGTAATATTTATACATTCAACTGTTTTAAAATGAGCTAAAATTACCATCAGTGTTCAGAGTAAAGCCAGTGTATTGGATTGTACAGATATGACATTTATGAGATTGATGCGACCACTAGAGGGAGTAGTGAGTCACTCTGCCGGTTTCCCATGGTGACGAAAACTAACATCATAGGGCCTTTCACCACAACGTGATGAGATGGGATGAGAACCACAAAGAAAAAACTTTTAAGAGTAAAACAAAATAAGGGTCTCGGTGATAGAAGCTATAATCACTGTTGTTGTTTTCTCCATTGAACTCAGCTCTAAACGAACAGAATAGAGTTTGATGCTGAAATGCCAGCGTTTCTTCTACATGGGTGGATTTGATTCTGAGCTTTATGAAGGTATAATGTTATTATGGGATGTTATTATCTTTGTTTAGATGCTGCTTGTTGATCCACGGTTCAGACTAAACTGTGACAGTTCTGACCTTGTTTGTTGGATTCAAACAGACCTTTATTTCAGCTGCTGATAAACAAAAGAACCCAACAGAAAACAGAGGTGATTAGTGGTTTTACTGTGGCTCTTTTGAGCCTAAAAATAGAGATAAGCTAACAGAGCTATAATGTAAACTATCAGCTGATGCAGCACATGAAGAAGCATTGTTAAAATATCCGTCTATGAGTTTCAGGTTGAAGAAGAAACCTTGATGATACCATGATACAGATGTGTGGAAACAATGACCTTTAGAGTTTATTCAGTGACTGATACAGTCTGTGGATACATGGGGTTGTCACCCTGGTGGTTTTGATCCTAAACGTGTTCTGGTCTGATGGTGAGAATTTGGAATATTGATACTACATAGAACCACTTGAATAGGGATAATAATTTGTCTATTATTTGTTTTTCTAAGGAATCAAACAGATTGTTCCAGTAGATAAATGAAAGATAAAGCACTGTCCAGACTTTCCTAATCCACTCAAATTCATGTAAATGGCCCCAGTGCTAGTATAAGTCAGTTTTGCTATAGTCTGTATATTGCAATATAATTATAATTACATTCATATATCACTTTTAAGTGTCTCGCAAATAGGTATGAAGTACATAATCAAAAATATTACGTCCACATGTACTCACAAATCAACGATGATACCACAGATAAAAACAACCCAAAAGTGAAAATGCAAACAGACGTTATACAAAGGCCTGTATCAACTGTTTATATCACTTAAACCAATGCAGCTAATCAGATAAAAAAGGTGAAGACTTTCTCAGACTTTGGAGCCACATTGAAATCATATTCTAAATAACTCAATAATGCAGAATTTTAGTCAAACTATGAATAAAAACCAAATCATGACCTGTCAGAAATGTGGAATGACTTGTGATGGTTGTAACCACTGATACACAAGAGCCGAGAAAAATGCTGATTTGGATCGAGATTAGACAGACTTAAATATAATCAACTTATTTTAACTTAACTCGCTAACATTTTCCTGCAGCTATGAAAGTAAATAAACTTGATACTCTCTTATAATATGCTTTGTGTTATTATTTTAACATATTGCACTGTATTAAATTGTTATCATAAAAGGTACAAATGGAATTAATGAAGACAGACTATTAAAACCCAGCTTTCCCTCAGAGAAAAAAATGTAGGCGTTTATAGCGTTCCACCCGTTCTGTACATGAACAAATGGTGATCCACGGTGGTGCTTTTGTCTGAGCAGAGTTTACACGGTTTTTACTCTTAGACTGCAGTCCTCCATGTACAGCACACATCTGTCTTGTTGGAAATAAACCGACTGAACCCTACTTCGCAGCGCTGCAATGTCCAGTTTCGGTTTCCATTAATAATTTTTAATAAAGTATTAAAACGCTCTATTTATATCCCCCCCTCTTCACCAGCTTTGGCAGATCTAAAATGGAAATCCACGCCCTGCAGAGCTGGACAGCCATGTAAATACATCCTCATTGTGCTGTACGTCCACACATTGTTCCAGTAGTTCTCTTTTAAAGGCTGATTCTTGGTGTCACATGGCTATTATCATCTGCTGTGACCTTTGCACTCTTTACTACTGGTCGTCTACGCTGATGTTTGCATTGGGAAGTGGAAGTTACAGAGACACTTTGCACGTTAGCGTTTTAAAACTGTCGACGCCAGAAATAGGACTCGTCATTACAGAGTGACGATGCATGGACGGGTCACCCTTACTGGTAAATGAAAATAAAAATAATAACCAAGCCCAAGGAGTTCAGAACAAGGTTTCTTCTTTGTGTTTTAGGGTGTTTAATCAAATATAATTTAGTTGGTCCAAATATGTGGAATATACATAGATTGTATGGACAAAAATATTGGGACAGATGTTCCTTTGCTAACAGGAAACCAGGCAACAAACTAATAAAGAAAAAAATAATAATGTTATACTGCACCAAATATTACGCAAATTGTTGTTATTTCATCATTAGGGTTAATCTATCTTATCCCAGTCTATAGTTACAAAATGCTTCATGTTTGCTTTGAAATTTTCCACACAAATTTATTTTGTTTTAATAATCTACCTTTGGATTTCTGAAATATTTGTCATATTCTGATAATAAATAGTGATTTTAAACCACATGTAGCTCCGTCATTCCGGAAAAATCTGAATCTATCTATATATGTTTATATATCTTTTTGACTTGTAAGGCATTTTCCATTTAGAAAACCTCAAAGTGCAACAGAGAAATAGAAAACCACAGGAATTAATGACTTGATGACGACGATGGACGGTAAAAATATTAGAATACAATAGTAAGTGGAGTAAAAGCAGCTGCTACAACATCACAAAGATATGATGTAGGTGGAATGTGTCTCAGTGTTTCTGTTCATCTGTTTCATTCTTTATAGTCATTAATCGATAATAGAATTGAGAGGTGAATCAATAAAATAACATAACACACATTTTATTCTCATAGCATCAACGTACTGTAAATCTTTTTTAGCTATTTAACAGTTTAGATTTTTATTATATTTTAGTGCAGGGCAGAAAGACAGCAAACTAAACATTTCATTGTACTGCTAATATTTTATTTGGGTGTATGACAGTAAAGTCTTGGTATCTTTTGGCTCTTTTTCACCACAATACAAATTCAGAAAGCATTCGGTTACAGTGTTAACGCGGGTGAGATGCTCCTTCATTAGTTACTAACATACACTGTCCTGCTCTACTCACGGTGTATTAATCAGTCCAGAAGAAATCAATATTTGCTTGTGTTTGAGTAATGTTTGCCGAATACTAAAATGTCCAGCTGGAGAGAAAACAAAATGAATTGCTCTTTGGTTTTAACATCGACAGTGTACAAAACAAAGCCTAATTACTACTGCCTGTCATTGAAATATTTTGTGTTTAAGCAGTAGCCCCTAGGTTCTGTGTGGTATTGTCTGTTGATAAAACAAATAAAGATAAAGTATTAATAAAAAAAAAACAAAAAAAACAGGAACGTGTATAGTAAGTGAACAGTGAACCAGCCGTAGTGCTTCAGGTGTGTTCCAGAGCTTTGGGCTAACACTGTTGGTTTTCATGTGATTTGTTGACACTGAATAAAAAGATTAGCACCTGTCTAGTCCTCTCAGATGCTCCCTAATCTGCCTTAAGATTCTATAAACTTTATAAAGACTTGCTGACACCTTGAAGAGGCAAGACTCCGGTATTCCTGTGAAGCACTGACAGTGGTGAGCTGTGAAAATTTCAGAAGCAGAAACACTGCAAAGATACCCATCTGTCTGTGCTGGGTTTAGCTGAAGCGCTGACGGCGACGATGAGTGTGAAGCGGCGGCGTTAAAGAAATGCACCTGATGGAGCACACAGCTGTCTTTATGCCTCAAAGAGTAAATCTAGTTGGGTGAGCTGTGACCTTCACCAACTATCGCCGGAGAATTTTTCCAAATAATTCCTCCTGTGGGTGCAGAGGTAATAACACTGCATCTAAGCACTTATCGCCTTCACTGAAGGCTGCAGATGTACTCAAAGAGAGCTGTAATGAAACTTGCGATGCTAATGCAGCTGCACTTGAGCTGGTCTATATTTAGTGGAGATCTCAGCCGTGGGGCCTCCGCTGCCTTCTGCCTGTGTTTGTTTCTGGGCCCGCTGTGGCTCTAGGTGTTTTTAAAAATGTATGGCACTGGAAACGTTACGCTACAGAGGCAGGTGGCTGTTAGCAGCAGAGCGAGGGATGTGAGAGAAAGGAGGGAGGGAGGGAGGAATAAAAGCGCGCTCCGGTAATCAGCTCAGGCCTCAACGCTTTACTGCGCTAATTCTACCGGTGGAAACAGTGTATCCATGACAACACGCCAGCAATACGATTACTCCTTTTTCTGCTGAGAGGGATGAAACACATTCACATCACGCTGGACCTGCCCTTGATGCCCTGTCTGAGGCTGTTGATTGTCTGGAAGACTATGATGAGTGTGTGCGTGTTAATGTGTGTTGAAGGAGTAGGTGTGAATGTCCTTGTTGCTCCCTCTGCGCTCCCTCCCTCTGTCTTGCATGTCTAGACATGTCAGTGTTCTCGCTCTTCTCAAAGTTTCAGTGAAACACCCTTTATCACTGTCTCACACATGAATACGGTTCATAAAAAAAGGGGGTGACACCCCTTCTTTCACAGATACATACAAGCAAAACTCAGTGACTCTGACACCACTCACACTGAGTTGCAGATTACACACAATGAGCAGCAGGTCCTGGTGGCTGCATGAGCAACTGATATTTTAAACCTTTGGTGAGTGTTACGCCTCAGAAACCAGGTTTCATTTTAAGTCGACATTATCACTCCAGCACAAAAGCATTAGATGCTTAAAATTAAAGCAAAAAGATCATCATGATGTAAATCTGCTGCTTAAAAGGATTCGTCTGCTGCAAATGTCATATTTTCCGAATAGAGACAGTAATTGAATAACACACACTATGGTTATTACTCAGGTTTAGATTTAACATGAGCTGTGAAACTGCACCAAACCACCTATAAACTGCCAATACCTAACAAATCCAGCGCATTTATTACACTTTCAGTTTTCACCTTTAGACGGTGTTCTGTCAAAACGATACAAACTCAGTGTTTTCTAAATGCAATCTGCCCTCCTTATTCATTTAGTCATTTCTGAGTTTAGCCATACTGTAATATTGCAAGGTTGGCATGGAAACAAGCATACAGTATATGATGAACCCAAACACCTCTATTTCTCAGTAGGCAATTTTCACTATTCAACAGTGTTCACACAAAGCTGACAAAATAATTTTACAGTGGGTTTCATGCAAGTAGTTACTTTGAAAGTGAAAGCACAGAATTACAAATCACTCTTTTTCATTGGCCCTCGAACAACTCAGTTTTCCATGTGACATTTAACATTCACATCCTGCAGTTTGCTGGTGGTATGATCTAAAGTGAGTGAATATACCCAGCATCTATGTAAAATCATAATTTAGATGCAGTCAAGACATCCAGAGGATTAAAACATGAATCAAAAATGCTCATGAATACTTCTGTTTGTTATCTTTTAATATGATATTAATGTTTGTATCAGTTTCTATGCACCATTATCTGCTTTTATTCCTTTAACATGAACCTCTTTACTGTTCTGAATAAAATGAAACCTAACTCTAATTACTATGGGACTACGACAGAGATACAGGAATTGTAACTTCATGTTACTTCCTCTTGCTATATTTTATCTATACAAATGTGGATATTTTTATTAAAACTCTCTTGGACATGGAAGTTGTAGTCGATCAAGCCTCAAATTCTGTAAAATTGACAACACAAAGCAGTGAGTAAATACACAGTTCCTTCCCTTTTGCCTCGACAGGGGTACTTTTTCTTCCTCAGTTACAAAGAGACTGATGTATCTAAATCGATGACTGACTCGCAACGTACCAAGAATCACAGAGCTGCAGCACCGTAATACCATCATGATAGTCACTACTCCAACTGTTACAGACACACTTTCAGAAGCAACTCAGAATGAAATGTTGAATCAACTTCACAATAAATGTAACAAAAAAACACACTGTTAAGAGTAGATTCATGAGGTTTAAAGATGACGCAAAAACAACGAGCAAAGAATGAAAGAGTGGGAATGTTCTCGGAGTCTAGCCTTGCTAACCATCTAAAAACAGTGGATTATGAGGTCCTGTGAATATGGTTACCTTCTTACTCTACCGGCAAACAATAGTAAAGTACACACAGTACATGAGTCATAGCAGTAGTGCTCTGAGGACACTCCTGCAACCCTAGAGAGAGAATGAAAGTGAGAAGTACGAGGCTCGAGTACATAGGCTACAGCATCCTTTCCTGCTTTACAGTAAAATTGTAGCTCTGCAGACTCTGTGTCTGAACAAGAACAAAGGTCGAGATCATAATGATAATACGACGTCTTACCGGTGCCGGGACGTCCCATGATGATCTGCTTGCGCGGGGTGGGGTGCGGTGACTCGGCTGGCAGTATTAGCGGTAGCAGGGCAGTTGGCGTGGGGTGGCAGGCGACGGGCTGGGGCAGAGACCCCCCGGAGGCATCCTGGTGTCCCTCAGGTTTACGCTCCCTCTCCCTGCCCCCGGAACCAGAGGAGGACAGGATAGAGCCTGTGGAGGTGGACAACGACCCGGGGGTGGCCGGGCTGGACAGGGCAGCGTGGCCCGTGGAGGCCGGAGTCAAGGACTGCAAAGAGATGTGACATGTCCACTCATTTATTTACAAGCACGACAACTGCAAACACAGTAAATGAAAGAGCTTTTGTTCATAAAGAATCACAGGCTGTAAAGGACATACTCCTCCTTAAAGGTCTTTTTTTTTAAATACATTTTTTTTTGGTTATTTATAATTTAATATGAAAAACAAATGAACACAAATGGTATCTGTAGTCATTTTACATTAAATACTTTTCATTTAATACCAGGTGATTTAAAGTTCTTTTATTGTATTTTGGAGCCTCTGAATTTTCAAGTTGGATGTAAAAAAAAAAAAAATTTATGAAAAAAGACTATTATTATTATAATTATTATATTCACTGGGATTTTTTTCATAATATTTTATTCACCAGAGAACACAACACCATTGGACATTGTCACTATGACAACCAACTTAAAAAAATCAAAGTGTGTTTAATTTTATAAACTACTGGTTATTGTGATTTTTTTGTTTGAAATCTGTCTTTTGACTTGTATTTATTATTGCGACGTGTGTTGATGACTTCTTGGCCAGATCGCTCTTAGAAATGACATCCTGACCTCAATGGGTTAAATAAAGGTTAAATAAATACATACAGAAAATAAATATCATAACTGCATAGTCTCAGGAAATACACACAACAAAATGGCTCCAGCTCTCCAGCCCTTAACTTTAACTGTGAACCATTTTACATCTGTATTTACTCTGATTACCGTTGACTCCCCAGAGTTAACAGCGCTTTATGGAAAAACGTTATTATCTGAATTTAGACAGAAGTGCTATTTTACAGGTGCTGCTCTACTAGTTACCATGCTAATTCATCTGTGAAGAGCTTCAGGGACTAAACGGTTGGCACAATTTAAGACTAGTTCTACGCCCTGATATCAAGATGTACCATTAGCCGTATGGACTCACACTGCAGCAAGCATTATGAATATTTAAGCATTTGTACAAGGGAAGACTAATAGCAGTGATACAGTAGATGTGAGGCACCATTTAAGTGTATAATTAACTAAAAGTCAATACTACCATAGCAAATGCTCAAAGATAGCGTCTTCTCAAAACACTCTTGTAGTTGCTCACTTAGCTAATGACATAATTTTGTCTTTCTTTGCAGACATGGTTTGATAACAGGCAACATTTGCTTCTGATTCTGGGTAACGGTAACTGTTGGGAAACCAAGCCATTATTCTCTGTAAAGGAATAAAATCCAAACTGCTCAGAGCTGTCGTTAGAAATGACATCTGGAAAGATTCACATACAGCCATCACACCTCAAAGACAAATATTGTGCTTTTTTTTTTTTTATCCACTTGTATTTGTCTGACTGCTTTGGTTACTTTCAACATTACAGTTTTTGACTGATTCTGACAAGAAATGTGAAAATTTGCTTCAGTCTTTACTAAATATGTTGCTTTAAAACCATTTTTGATTTACCACCAACAGTATACATAATATAGTATATATAACGCACTTCAAATGGGTTTACTTAAAAACATATATAGTGGTAAAAAGTCCACATACATATGAATGCAGCAGTAAAATGGATCAAAACACTGCCACTGACCATTTTGCTGCACAACTGCTTTGACTTTTCCTACAACTTAAATAATGCTATAATGAGTCGTGGACTTTGAATTCAGAACATTTACTCATATGGTATTCTCACAAAATTTCCACTTTTCCTTAAATAAAAGATCTGAGCTTTTCATCCATAACTCCATTTAGGGAAAATTGTCAGTGTATAGAGAATCAGACAAGCTTTATGTGGAAACTTCCTTACCGAGCTGGAGGTGACCAGGACCAGTGTTGATGTGGGGTTGCGAAGGAGGACTGCCCCATTAGTGGTGGCCCCATTGATGGGGACGGGAGCCTGCAGACCTGGGGGGGCAGTGTGTTGGGGCTGGCTGTGCTCCCTGGACCTGCCCCTCTCTCTTCGTCCTAAGGGCCCGTCAGAGAATTTGGCCAGGGGGACATCTGGGTTACGAACGATAACGGGGGAGTCGCGCAGGGGCACGATGCGGCGTGGGGATGGTTCTTGTGGCAGCGGAGAAGGGGGAGTGGGGGACACTAGCATGGGCGGGGGTGTGGAGGCGGCAGATGATGGTGGCCTGCTGGTGGCACTACGGGGCCGGGGGAAGGAAAGTGAGGAGGGGGTTGTGGGTTGACTCTGGGGGGAGAGGACTCTGAAGGCGGCAGGACTGTGGCCCAGAATTGGGTCTCCCACAACTCCTCCTCCCACACCCACCAGCTGCTGCTCAGGTTTGGTCTGGTAGTCCTGGACTGCAGGCAGTGGAGGAGGTGGGTGGGAGTCGAGCTTCCTTTTGCTGGGGCTCATGGGAACTGTGAATGTGAGGTTGGTCTGGAAAGTAGGTACTATGCCGGACAAGTGGCGTTCTCGCTCAATGCCTGGTGTGCTCATCTTTGTACCACTGAGCTGGCGGTGGCGGCGTGGAGTAAGTGAAGCCGGAGGGGTGATTGGGCTGAAATTAGCAGGGCGGAAGCCGAAGAGCGGAGAAGGTGAAGGTGACGGGGTGGGCGAAAACGGCGACTGGTTAGAGATTGGGGAGAATGAGGGTGTGCCTGAGCGAGAGCCCCCCAGTGAAACCAGCATGGTTGCTGCCTCGCACTCATCAAAGTCAAAGCGTGAGAGGTCTTGGGGGAGTAGGGAAGGGAGGACCAGGCGAGGGCGAGAGTCTGCTCCCCGGCTGCTGGTCTCACTGCTTTCCCGTGAAGTTTCATCCCAGTCAAATTCAGAACTAGCTCTCCCGCCGCTCAACCTGAGGTCAGATGGCGTGAGAGTCCCTGTGCTGCTGGCTCCTCCTCTCTCCCGCCCTCCTCCACTGGCCTCCATTTCCTTGGTCCTCATCGAGAGGTGTCTAGAGCAGTATCCTCGGCGCTGGGACTCTTTGGAACAGCCCTCCCTGGAGCACAGCCTCCTCCACTGCTTCCCATTGAACTTTTTGCGGATTCCTGTGGGTGTACACACCACGTCTCCCTTCTTATATTTCTGCTGGGCAGCTGTGAGCGGGGTACGGGAACGCGAGGAAGAAGAAGAGTTTGACCCTGATCCTGATCCACCAGCGCCTGCTCCTCCTCCAGAAGAGCCTCCTCCTGAGGCCTTCTCGACTCTGGAGGAAGGAATGGTGGAAGATGAGATTGGAGGGAGCGGGGGCAGCTGGGGGGTTGTGATGACAGTGGCGCCGACTGCAGCAGCTCCTGGGTCGAGGCCAAGCAGGACAGGTGAAGGAGGTGGGTGGGAGTTCAAGGCAAGGTGTGCCGGGGGGATTCCAATGCCCCGCACCACTGAAAGGTGGGGACTGAGGTAGCCTGTCGGGGGCTTCGATACGATGTGGCGGTGCTGTGGGATTGCCATGGGTTTGGCCCCTGGTATTATCGCCCCCATTGGGACCATGTTGAAGTGTGAAACCTCCATGTCTTCTTCAGGAGTCAGTGGCATGTATGAATGGTGCTGCTGCTGTTGTTGTTTGGCGCAGTTCTCCCGCTCTCTCTCCTGTTTCCTCTGCAGGTCCCGCTCCCTTTCAAGGTCTTTCTCCATCTCCCACTCCCGGCAAGGAGCCAAACTGAGGACTGAGGCTGGCGTTACCGGAGATGTGATGTGTCCTGCAGTAGAGGAAACAGGCACCATCCCAGGGTAGGGCATTCCTCTTCCCAACACTGACCCCACAGAAGGTCCCATCCCACGGCTCAGACGACACACTTCCTGCTCCACATCTATCTCCTCTCTGTCCTCCCGCTCCCTTTCCTTATCTCTAACCCCCTCCTCTCCTTCTCGTCCTCCTCCTGAGGGTAGATCCAAGTCCCAGGGTGGTACCAGGAGTCGGAGTGTTTGTCGGGACACCCACACAGCTTGAGTAGCACTAGCTGCCCCCCTGCCATCCTCCTCCTCGTCCACAGACTGAGGTCTTTCATCAGCGAGCAGGACACGATACCGGTTGGCGACGGCAGGATGTGTGTCCACCTGTGTGACCACACCTTCTCTGTACCACTGCCAGTGACCTTCACTCCCCTCTTCATTGCCGAATGGGACACACACACGGGTACCAATGGCTATTGGGTGGACACCAGGTGGTGGAGCATCTAGAATAATATCCACAACACCAGGAGGACTGTCATGTCGATATGGATAGCGGCACAATGTCTTCTCGCCATTGATTTGAACCTCCAGGCTTCCGTATTCACCACTGACTTTACGCACCACACCAGCACGAAACACTAAATCAGAATCGTCCCTCTTATCATGCCCTCCATTACCATCCTCGTCACTTTTTCTCCTGAGCTGTCGGGCGAGAATGCGTTGGTTTTTCAGGCCTTTGGCGAGGGCATCGGACAACATGTCTGGGAGGCTAGATGGTGCAGATATCGGTGTGTCAATGACAACCTCAAGGTCAGCTGAATGCTCGCTGGCAGTGTCGGTAGAAGAGCATCGGGGCAGCGGACTGGGCGACACTCGGTCTACACCTTCACCTCCACCTGGTCTTTCCCTCTCCCCTCCCAGCGATAAAGTTGGGGGTCCTGGGGAGCCTTCCTGAGAAGCCTCCCTGCCAACGGCGGTCCTACTGTGGAAGTCATCCATCAGCCTTCTGTTCTGAGAGTCCAGACCTGTTGACCCCTGGTTGATGACCCCGCTGCTCAGAGTGAGTGGGGGCGGTGTGCTGGGGCTGGGGTTGTTATGGTTACCAGCAGCAGTAGACGAGCAATGTTCAGAGGTGTACTTCTTTTTTGGAACCCGGGCCTTGAAAGTGGCGGTTTTCCTGCTAGAGGCGGGGTTTGGACTGTTGTTGGCGCTCGGTGTACTACTATTACTGCAACTGCTTCCACCGCTATCACTTTGGCTGCCCCCACTCATAGTTGACCTCCCAGATCTATCATCTGAGGATTTCCCAGAATCCATCTCTGAAAAACCTTCTCTATAAAGCCCCTCCCCCTCTGAAGTGTCCCGCAGTCTAATTGGCTCCATCTGGGAGGAGTCTGAGTGTGAATTAGCAGAAAAAGAAGATGGGGGGGTTTGGTTTTGTGGGGATCTACTTCTGTCTCTGTTCTCGTCTGAGTCTCTCTTCTCGCCTCCTTCTGGGGTGTCCCCCACCCCACGCCGCTTCCCCCCTTTGGCCCGGGTAGACGGGGGAGAGCGCCGGCCTTGCTTTTTTATCGGCTTCATCTTTTCATGTAGCTTTTCCTCTCCTCCAAACAAGTCTTTTTATTTATTTATCCCAGAGATTCTCCTCAGCGATCCTCTCTTGCTTTGCCTTTTTGTTTTTTCTCTCCCTTCCTTTCTCTCTATTTTCCTCCTCTGCCGGGGCCTCTCTCTCTCATCTTGTCTCGTCTTCGTTTCGCGACTTGCCCACCTTATTCCACAGACTCTGAAAGAAAGAGAACAGGGAGTGTGGGTTACTCATGTGGCAAACACAATCAGACATTCACAAAGCCTATTCACCACACAAGACAGCAACTAACTGCAAGACTTTGAGAATAAAATCGCAGACTCTATTGAAATCGAACATCTATTAAAACAGATGAGATGGGTGGAGACCTTTTTGATTGATAGATCTCAGTGTCCTCCCCTGTTATCACCCACACCGGGGCCCCAAAAGGGAAGTATAATTATTTACCATTTACACAAATGAATGAGGGGTTAAGTCAATGTTAAATTGGCTGACGATAGTTAGTCTGAAGATGAAACATTATGCTGCAGATGGGATGAATGAAATTACTTTTTTTTTTTTGGTTAAATACAAGGAAACCAAAGAAATGAAGACCTTACAACTAGTAGCAATTAATGATTACTGTGCTGAACTGTATGAAAGAGTAATTGATGAAAAGCCATCACAGAATTCAGTCGCAAATGTCACTGACAGGAAAAGATTACAGCAATTATTTTGAGTAGACATACACTGTTCGCTTTATCAACCTCCTGCAAACATAATCAAGTTGTTATTGTTGTTTTTCTGAATGTTGTATTTTCTGATTAAGACATACAGATTATTCTGATATTATTCAGGTTTGAGGTGGTGTAGCAGTTTGGGCTTTTAACCACAATTTGCAGCAAAATCAGTCTCTCAGTCTGTGTTTATGGCCAGCTTTGTGTGTGGTAGACAAAAGGAAAACCATCGTTTCTGGCCAGAAAGAGAAACATGCCCAGTTTTCAACAATATAAATGGATAAGGATATCAACAGGTTTCTGGATATGAGATAATCACAATTTGCACAATGAACAATTTAATCAAATAGTAAAAGACAATTTATCAGAAAGGTACAGTGTAAAATATGCAAAATGGAAGTCACTACACATGGCGTTTTAGTTAATTGTTATATTAGTTTAAAGGGCTTATATTTATTAAACCCACTTTTATTAATCTGTGGTTTTTTTGGGTTTGAATTGAACCCTCCAGGTGCCGTAAAAGCTGTCTTTATATTAATTCTGGCAAAAAAGCAAGCAGATTTCTACAACCTGTTTCAATTCCTGCTTGATTTGTTATGTTTTATCATCAGCTACGTCACGATATTTTCACATATAAGGTCAAGACTTCCGACGAACGTTTCTCCGAGTGCGACATAATTGTTTGTCAGTGGCAGCGGTTGTAGGCCATACTGAAAAATATGTCCAAACTTGGAGCAGATTACCTAAAATGCTCAGTTGTTGGTTGTATAAACGAACCTAAGTGGTTGAACGGGACAGAACAGCACAGTCAACAACCTGGAGGGGGGGGGGGGGTGAAGTGGCTCAGGAACATTTAAAGGGCCAGCGCTCAAAACGACCTTTCTGGTGTCATTGCTCAGAAAAAGGGTTTAAATGGAGTTTAATTAATAAAGAATTCAGAGCCAAGCAGAGCATTTACAGTGTATGTAGAACACATTAAAGAACGTAAAATCCATTAAAGAAAGTAAAATATCACTCCTTTAAGTTCCAATAGTAACCTAATCACCATGTTCCTTGATAAACAAGCTGATAAGACGCAAATCATAATCACAATATTATCACATTATTCGCAATATGATTTTCACCAAAGCCTGTAACTTTTGGGCAAATCCTACAATGTCAAAAATGGACTTATTGTGTAAAACAGTATTTTTCTTACAACTTCCACTAAAACAGACAATAACAAAAAAAAACAACTAACTGATATTCGAGCGTTTTAGTTTTATGAAGTGCGTTTTTATTTTGTCTTCATTTCTTTCAACCGGAACACAATTCATTTATGATTATTATCATTTGTTTTTTAAATAAAGATTCCATTGTTTTGTGCGTACAGGTGTCATTAAAAATTAAATCCATTAAATGCACTGCACGTAATATTTGAGTTAGTGACCTCAGAAGCAAAAGAGAAATTAATGTGTTATGGATGGCTTTGTTAAAGTGTCATAAGATCACCAGAATTGTCACTTTCACCACCACAGCCATGAAAATCTACACCGAAATCATGTTTCCACAAGAGATTTATTAACGTTACATTTAATCCCACACACCATATCCACAAAAATAACTGGACTGTATTGAATTCATGTATTTAACTGCTAACATGAACCTGGGCTACAAAACATTATGTTATAAATGTCATAATATGATTTTAAATTGAGATAGATACAAAAAAATACTATTTGTAATTAATCTTTTAGGCTAATTTCATTTACACTGTTTTCTACACTGACAAAATGATTCACGGTTTGTTTTCACTTCATTTTACTCATTAAGAAATTTTAGAATTAATTAGTTCCGCTAGATTTCTGAAATATTTGTGATGTTCCGACCACGAATAATTACATGTAACCACCTGATTTCATCAAATTTCACTAAAGAGAAGAAAACAAACAAGCTTTAGAGTTCATATGTAGAAATAGAGATGTTTTGTGATAACTTTTGACAAATGACATGCACATTTCTAGCATTGTAATATTTCAAATGAACAAAAATGGGGAGTTCTGCAAGTAGATGTGAGATTTGTGTCCGCATAGTTTATATTCATATCATTCTGAAGAAACAGCAGCGAGTAACGTTTGTCAAGTCCAATGATTTACGACATCGCACTGAAAGAAATTACAGATTTCATCGCCTTTTCGACCAGGAGACACTTATTGTACTGAAGGATCTCCCTCACGGTATTATGCACAACACAGACCTCGTCGCTTTATGATATTCTACCGCGTACATTTTTTTAACATATTAGGCCTACGCCTTTAAAATAGCACTCGCGTTTTAAGTTTAGAAACGTATTCAATGATAAATGATGCACCGTCGTACGAGAGTAGTAATGAATATGACTCATCTTTACAAATTCATTACACATTAATTCATTACATAACAGGTTCTACTCACATTACACAAGGCTCACATCCATACCAGGTACATACTGAAAACAGGAGGACACATTGTAGGGTAAACACAATGTAGGCTCACAACACAGTATGGAAATAGTGAGGAGCACTTTGCAATTTGCCCAGACAAGCCTTTTTGCATGCACTCGCACTCACACACACAGTTTTACGCACACACACACACTACTTCTTGGCCGGGGCAGTAGAGGCGGGGGAATTCCTTCTTCGCTTGCATACTGAAACCCTCCCTTTCTCTCTCTCTCTCTCTCTCTCTCTCTCTGTGGCGACCTTTATCTATGTATTTCAAAGCAGACTCAATCCGCCCCTACAAACTCCATTTCCTGTGGAAGACCATTACCTAACTTCCCGTTACTTTATTCCTCCCTCTCTGTCGTTCGCTACTATTACACTTTCATTCTTATCCCCTGCCTGCTTCTCTCCTCTGTCTCTAATATCGATTTCTACCTCTCATCTCTCCTTTCCTTGCACTTAGTCTCTATCCTCTTCTTTTTTTGTGCTGCAGTCATCCAGAATAGCAGAGTTGTCCTCAAATAATTGTTATTCCACACCAGAGTCATTCACTCTAAGCCACGCCAGAGTCATTCAGAATATTGCCTGTTCTACACGGGACTCATTCACACTTCTATCTGTGTTTAGAAAGTAAAACAGATTGATTTTTCTGACTTGTTGAACACAGCGCTGTTGTCATTTAACTGGTTTGTTTGCCGAGTGTCTGATACGCTCGGGACTCGCCTCAGGTCCTAGCTGCTGCCTCATTTCTTCCAACACACGAGTCTCCACAGATCTGTGAGCACCAGAAAGATGTAACAAGTGTGTAAGAGGCAGAATCAAAACAGTCCTAAACTTCTCACCCCGGCTCTGATATTCACTGTCAAAAATGTTTCTGATTGATGTTTTGCAGCCACTGCTCAGCATGTCTGCTTGTCAGTGTCTGTTTGTCTGTCTGTGTTAACGTACATGTCTGCGAGTCTGTCGCTGCTTCTACATCCGTCCTCCCACCAGTCTGTTTCTCTCTCGCTGTCTGCCTCTGTCTTCTCCCTTTTGCTGCCTTTCTGTTTGTCTGTGAAGGCTTGCATTCATTCAGATCCTTTTAATATCTGCCACATCATATCGGCTGGAGAGAAATCCATTTTCAGAGACGAGAGCTGCCTGTCTCAAGGCCACACACACACAGCAAACATCTATGTGATGATAGCTGATAGTGCACACACACGCCTGGAGAGAGCTCACAGCCATCTATGTAAATCCCTATTTAGGACAGACAGCCGTAGAGCAGCCTCCATAAAATAATTTGGCATCCAGCCTTACTTGGTCACGATAGAGGTATGCTACGTGTGTTTACTCAGTAGTGAACTGTGTACAACAGCTGGTGTCAGAGTCATGGGCCTAATGATAACAGCTTAAAGACAAACTGACGCAAGTCACACTCTTCTTTGTGAAATATGGGGCAAAAAGGCCCATATGGGAGCCATAGGAGGCCAGTCCCCTTATAGTGTTACAACAGTGTGGACCTTCCCTAACATTATGAGGCAACATTAATGTGAAGTCACTTTGTAGAGCATCAAAACTAAGTAAATTACTTTTCAGTTTAAGCTATTTTTATCTTTAACCTTTTTTAGCGCTTGATCTCATCAAGTTATAACACATTTTTGGACACTGAACTGTTATTACCAGTGCTATTATCAGTTGTTACCAGTTACCAACAACTTTTCCCCAAACTTACAGAAACTGCTTTGACACAGACAGCACCCACTCCCTCTGAAAATCAAAGGGAAAATTATGAGGAAAATGAAATGAGGAAAATTCCAATTAAATAATGTATGAAATAACATGCTAACAGGTCTGACAAGCGAGTGACGATGTGGCAAATGTATATGCAATGGTGTGATAACACACAATTTTCATTAAGTGGTGTAAAAAAAAATAAAAAAAACACTGCTACAGTCGAATACTGCAATTTTATGTCATGTTGAATTCTGGGTTTTTTTTTAAATAATTTTGTTAAGCAGATTGCAGCTTTGGTGATTCGGCTGTTCAAAATGCACAAAAACAGCAATTTTATCCTTATTCTATTATACTGTGAGGTTTTTTCCCCCCCTAAAGCTAGATTTTAAGTCACAATATATCCTCTTGCTTACAGTTTAGTAATATAATCAATATATCATGATAGTTATTGCAATTGCAGATTCCTACACAGCCCTGTTATAGAATATGATGAAATATTGTACCTCTGGAACCCATCACCAGTGTTTCCTGTCTGGAGAAAACATCATCGTTCTCATCGTTATACAACACAGGATAGTGACTTAGGTTATGTTATATTTGGACCAGGGAGTTTTCCCTGCTTTAAGTGCTGACACGTATCATAGTAAACAAGACTGAAGGCGACATCAGGCTGATATAAGTCATGTGAGGTGAAATAAACGTGAACTACTGGCTGTCTGTGCGTTAAAAGGCCAGATGAACTGAGGTGAGTCACCATTTCATCACTTTTAAAAAACATATATATATAAGAGGGTAGCAAACTTAGCTGTACAACACATATTCACCAAGCATCATTAACTGCTTTGTAATAGAAACGTGTCTACATTCACATCACAGAAATGTTGTATTTCTGACTAAATTGCAGACTTAATTGTTGTCATCTGCAAACTTTAAGTGTGCAACTAAAGTGCGACTATGAATCTATTGACAGGAATAATGGATTGCAGTTGTTAACTTTGTCTAGTCAAGGCCCAAAGCACGTATTGCAAACTCAGGCAGATGGTGTCGTCATCTGGTTTTGCTGGATAGTACCGTGTATGTGTCAAGCCCTCGTAGTACCGCGATTACTACCAGTTTTACTCCACAACACACACTCAGCAGGCCGTGGCGTGCAGCGACCAGGCCTCGACTACACACACAAGGCCGCTTGGAAATCCTCTACTCCCTGTCACCAGGGAAATAACCGGTTTAACGGGCATATTGACCCTTAATACCATGTAATACGGCCCTTATTCCCTGAGCTGCATGACAGTGGGAAACGTCCCAACACTTTGCCAATCCACCCCCACACAAACACCAAAAAGTCGGTTTTAATGGCCCATCCGAAAGTGACAGTCGTCTAAAAATACAACCAGAACCCACTGGGTAACTTTGGACCCAACCCTCGCGTGTTTTTGCGTTATTTGCACCGTGATAGAAAGTGTCAATATGTAGCCAGAAAACTAGTCCAAGAAGAAGAAGAAGAAGAAGGCCCGTGGATCGAAGCCCCCCCTTTTTAGAAACACGTAAAATTCACCCAGCCCCGTGGATCAGTGTCAGGAAACAGGGAGAAAATGTGAAGGGAAACGGGGAGTTTTCGAGGTTTAACGCAGAACGCAGGGAAAATACCAGTTGTTGTAGGAAGTCCGGCGGCAGTTACAGTTATGGCGTTGAATTTATTTCTAGTGGAAAAGTTTCTAGCTCACTATGTCTCGCCGCACCGCTCCCTTTTTTCGCACAAGACACTCAATCCGCCCTCTACTCCTCTGTGTAGGCCACCCAGATATCGGAAAATACGCTCCTCGGCTCTCTGGCTAACACTGTTTATGGCCACAGTAAACATGTACAGCGTTAGCAGCTCGGCAAAAGCACAACAAGCCCCACCGCAGTGCTGCAGGAGAAAGATTTGTGGGAAGCTAATACTCACCAGAGCTGATATAGTACCCCCGAGTGCGTCCGTGGTGAGTCCGCGGGTTAAAATAGGGCAGGGGGGCTAGTCGTCCGCAGTTGCCAATTAGCGACCGTTCATGTTTCTCCGGCAAAGCAACTTAAAAGGAGGAAAAACTACTGCCCTGTACATTCTACACTACAGTCGCAAAATGGTGAATGAAGCCCCAAAGCCTTGACAACCAGCTCGAGCGGCCAATAGCCGGGCACGAACGCGTACAGTAGCCAATCAGAAGCCGAGGAAGAGCACAAGGGGTGGAGCAGTACGTCAAAGTAAATTTGACGGACGTCACTACGCGGCCAATAGCCGTGTGGGAAAACACAGAACAGCTGTTGGGAGAGCGAGGCTGCGGCAGCCAATGAGGAGCTGCTGTGGGCGTGGACACGGACACGCAGCGCAGGAATGAAGAGCTGATCTGGTCCTGAGTCTTCATCACATCTTCATCAAAGAGGAGAATAGAGTATGATTAGATCAAATACACCTCTATTAATCCCACAGTAACAGCAGCAAAGAGGGAGATATTTAATATTTAGTAAAAAAAAATATATATATACAAGAAAAAATGTAAAGAAGCTAAACAAAATGATACTTGTGTTAAATAAATGACAAAAGAGCAAGTTATGACAATACATATGTTAAATAACCCATGATGGAGCAAGAAAGAATGATAGATATACAAAATACAACATCAAAAAGTAAAATATTGTTGAATATAAGTGTAATAACAAATGAATGAGCAAAATAAAACACACAAAGAGCAAGATATCGTCAACACCAATGCAATATATGTATAATGAATGCATTTTCATGCGATTTCAATGTTAAACAAGAGGTGAAAAGTACACATTTATAAACTATATATAAAACATATTAGAAACAAAGTACATATGCAGAAAAAAGAAAAATACAATTATTATAATAATGCCTAACAAGGTGAAAAAGAGCAAAATATAATCTGAAAAGAGCAAGATTTTTAATATAAATGCAATATATAGCTAAATAATAAATTTTCATGAAATGTCAATGACATATATAAATAAAAAGTATAAAATAAAGCATTTATAAACTATATATGAAACCTATTAGAAACAAACTCAGCATGTTAAATAAAAAGACAAAGTGCAAGTTGTGATAATAAATATATAAAATATCTTGTAAAGGGACAAGAAATCATGTTAAAATTTGAAATACAAAATCAAAACACAAAATATTGTTATAAATATGTGAAATAAAAGATGAAAGAGTAACATATAATATGGAAAGAGGCAGGTAGACTTAGCATAAATGTAATATGTACATTATATAATCACATAAGATTTTAATGACACGTAACAGTTAAACAAAAATACACATTTACAAACTACATAGGAAACTTGTTATAAACATTATGCAGCATGTGTCTATATATACATAGTATGTCTGTATATTCCTGTGTAGCTTGTATAGGTTTTATGAGTGTTATTACGTCTGCTGTGAAGCTACTGTGAGCAAAACCTACTGCACTGATTTTCAGTAAACTTGAATGGACCCCAAAAACATATTTTAAAAAATGCCAGGTACTTGTAAAAAAATTGGCTTTACCTCAAATAGAATGTTTGTCATGTTTAATGAATGATAATTTACAGGTATTTTCTTTTGATTTTATGTTTTGTTTCACATCTGGATGTGTTTACATGAGTGAGCACACATTTAGATGCTTTAATTATATCTTCATGCCTCCAAATGAAGTTGTATGTTATAATATTATTATATATCACCTATTAGATAGGATATGGCAAGAGTATTGTGGATTTTTAGTCACATATATCATACAGTATAGGGGATAGTCTAATAATGATGTAATAAAAAGATAAAGTTGTGATAAATAGAGTGATCAGTAAATCAGATGTTGCAGATTTTTCACAGCTTGGACTCTTTAATGTGTCTTCAATGTGTCTTTTTTTTTCTCCAGGATGATGATATCACATGCAATAAACTCCATGCATATGTAATAACTTCAAGTTGTATTACATAAAACAGCTTTATTAACAAGACAAATTGCTTTCTTTGTGCATCCTCTGCTCTGTTTAAGCTACAGGTTGAGTGTAGTTTCAACAGGAACTGCAAAGAACACCAACTCCCAAAATCTCACGCTGTCTCCCTCCATCCCTCTCTCAAAAAAACTCTCCCTCCCTCCCAGCTAATCAGACGTACTCTAAACAGCACAGCATTCCTTAGTCCCGCCTCCTCAGCCAATCGGTGCAGTTGCAGGAGCATATACGTCACCAGAGCAGCTCCTG
Organism: Maxillicosta whitleyi; assembly: GCA_029822895.1. Taxonomy (NCBI): domain Eukaryota; kingdom Metazoa; phylum Chordata; class Actinopteri; order Perciformes; family Neosebastidae; genus Maxillicosta; species Maxillicosta whitleyi. The sequence goes on from JAPSES010000058.1 coordinate 15,014,643, forward strand.
ATTGGCTAAGAGGCCTGGGGTCTGTAGGCCAATGACCGAGTACTGTGGTGAGGTCATTATGCTTGTTGCCATCAGCTTGGCCAAACAGGAAGAGTGAAACCCCAGTGAGTAAGTTAGTCCAAACATGGGATTATGGCTCCTGAGAGAATGACCCACATACACTGTGGGCCTCATTGTACACATACAGTACACACACACACACACAGACACACACTGTGCAATCAGACAGGGATGTGTGTACGGGACATGCAAGGAGACACACACACACACACACACAGGTTTACAATAAAAACAATGCCACACACTTTCACACAAACACACATGTAACAGGCATCCCGCTGAGATTTCACAATAACACGCTAACAGTTACAGTGCGTCTGTGTGTAGCGGTGCAACATGCTATTTCTATAGCATACAAGCACAGATGGCAAGTTTGGTCAATGATAAAACAAAGCCTGCTGATTGCGGCATTGCAGTCTGCTACACAAACATACACTTCACAGCTACACACAACTGGGTGCACGCACCAAAGCGAGCACTTACACACACACAAAGCAGGCGCAGTGGAGTTATAACATGCCTGGGCGTTACATAAGCTGTACGTGTACTGGAGCGCATACACACACACACACAGACACTGTAGGCTGCTTAACATGCAAACATACACACTGTTGCATGTACAGTAAACACACACACACACATACACATACACACACAGGTTACAACACACACCTCACACATACTGTTGACATTTAGTGGCTGAAATATGTGCAACTTGTGCATCATAAATCTGTCTAAACGCGCCACATAAACACATGTAAGTAGTGCAGAGTGAGTGGTGAGTGGGTATCCAGACATCCACTTCCACACCCCTCATAGTGAAGCACTGCAGTCTCTGTCTGTGTCTGTAACTGACTGCTCATTCACCGTATTCAGAAATGTAGGGCGAGTACAGCGAGCACGCAACTTTGAGGGACGGCTGGCTTTGTAAGGCTGGATTTGAGACGTGAAGAGAGAAAAAAGGAGGCAGGTTTAAGTCTGAGACATGGAAGTGTGATGGAGGTAGATGGGAGAGTGTGTGACAGAATGAAAATGAGGATGAGGGTGTTGATGAGGATGAGGAAGAAGATGAGAATGAAAATGAGGGTGTGGATGAAGGTGAGGATGAAATTGAAGATGTGAATGAGGATGAGGATGAAGTTGTGCATGAAGATGAAAATAAAGGAGTGGATGAGGATGAAGATGAGGATGTGGGTAAGGATGAGAATGAAGACAAAGATGAAGATGAGGATGTAGATGAGGATGAAGATTAAAATAAAGGAGTGGATGAGGATGAAGATGTGGATAAGGACGAGAATGAAGACAAAGATGAAGATGTAGATGAGGATGAAGATAAAAATAAAGGAGTGGATGAGGATGAAGATGAGGATGTGGATAAGGATGAGAATGAAGACAAAGATGAAGATGAGGATGTAGATAAGGATGAAGATGAGGATGAGAATGTGGATAAGGATGAAGATGAGCATTAGGATGAGGATGAAGGTAAGTATGAGGAAGAAGGTGAGCTTGAGGATGAAGATGGGGAAGAAGATAAAGATGAGGATGATGAGGATGAAATTGAAGATGAAAATGGAGGTGAACATGAGGATGAAGATGAGCACGAGGATGGAGTTGAAGGTGAACATGAGGATGAGCATGAGGATGAAGTTGAAGATGAGGAAGAAGGTGAGCTTGAGTATGAAGATAAAGGTAAGCATGATGATGAAGATGAGCATGAGGATGAAGATGAGCATGAGGATGAAGATGAGGAAGAAGGTGAGCATGAAGATGAGGATGAAGGTAAATATGATGATAATGAAGATGAGCATGAGGATGAAGTTGAAGATGAGGAAGAAGGTGAGCATGAGGATGAAGATGAAGGTAAGTATGATAATGAAGATGAGCATGAGGATGAAGTTGAAGATGAGGAAGGTGAGCAGGAGGATGAAGATGAGCATGAGGATGAAGATGAGTATAAGGATGAGGAGCAGCTGTAGATGCAGACGGTCTTACACCCAGAGTAGTTGGACTCTTTACCACAGAAGTCGATCTGTTTGTGAATGAGTGCCATAAATCCGCCTGGTATTAGCACCTCTGAGCACTTTCTAAGAATGAGGCTGAGAGCTGTGGCTAAGCCCCCCAATCCCAGTCACTTTACACTAAATGCATTACAGCCACTTAACTGCTAAACAGCTCCAGGGACCCTGCACTGTGTCTGACCCGACACTCTCACTGTCTGATTCAACAGAGCGTGTGTGTGTGTGTGTGTGTATTAAAACACAACCGGTGGAGTGTGAGAGATGGACCAGAAGAGTGTTACCCTCCTCTTCCATCGGCCAGCGTGTTAAAGTTGAGTAGCCGTTCAGTCGATTTAACAGAGGATGATGAAATCTTACACAAGTGTTTTCATCCACTGTTCACCAGCTGAAACCTCTTGTATTTTTAATCCGATACTTTCCAAAACTGTTTTTCCTTATCATTGGTTTTCTCACATTTCTGTAAAACTTGAGAAACTATAACCTATAACATCCAGGGGTCGAAAAGTACAAAAAATCCTTATGTTCTGCTGTAAAATAACTCACAACACACGAAAAAAAACATCCTGTACGTTTACTTGAGTAAAAGTACAAATACTGCAATATAGAAGTACTCTGTTACAAGTAAAAGTGTTATTGTAGCTGTTAACCCTCGATGACCTAAACACAACTGAAACAAAACTACTGATCTAAACTGTTTCATACCTGTTGATCTATATATCGATATTTCAACATACAACAAATAATTATTTTATCAAGTTTGTGAAACAACATCTGACTTTGCATGTTTGAAGTTTATCAAAGCCATTTTTATTTGTGCACTACAAGTTCTTAATGCAGTGTTTTACATGAACTACAGTGGAATTGTTGATCTACAGCAAAAATAAAAACAATAACATTTGGGTATACATGTGTCTGTTTTCTGTAAAATGTTAAAAAAGTAAAAACTGTACAAGAAAAAATATAGGCCTAAAATAACAGGATGCATATTGTGTTGAAAGGGTTAACGGAACATAAAAACAGTCATTGATTCATCTGTCATTGATCCGATTCCATGGGTTTTACTGGTGAATCAATGTTGCAGAAAATAACACTGATTCCACTTTCACCACGAAGCCTCCGGACGTCCACGCAAAGCCTCTGAAAAAATGTGAATTTTTCAATGTAGCGCTTGAAAAATTGGTTCAAAACTTACTGAACTCCTTTTTTCTTTACGCATATTTTAGCCTGTTGTGTTATATTTAACCCATAAAAACTGATCTAAACTGTTTAACACCTGTCCATCCACTAATCCTGTCAATACGTGTAAATAATTGGTGTAAAATACTGTACAGTTCATCATCAGATATGACCCATATGGGCGTTCAGACGCTCCGTAGTTACCATGGAAACACCGTCATCTTCTACAGCATTGATTCACCAGTAAAACCAATGGAGTTGGATCAATGACAGTGGATGGAAACACTGGGTTT
>JAPSES010000058.1:15033414-15047060 GCA_029822895.1 Maxillicosta whitleyi
GGGAGGGGGTGACGGGCAGGTGGGGGGTGGGGGTCATTGACAGAGCTGGGGATAGAGTTGGAGCTAGCAGACCCCCGGGGCCCGGCAGCGGGGAGACGGGGAATGGAGACAGCGGTTCGGGGTGGACCCTAGGAGCCGGTCTGGGGAGCCCTGCTGGGGTGGGGCCTCCAACATAGACCCTGTACAGAGAGTCGTGAGGCAGACGAGGAGGGAGCAGACCCCTGAAGGCGCGATCTGGCCCCACGGCGCGCTCCTCGGCCCCCACCGCCTCCTCCAGCTCTGAGTTGGTGGAGGTGCCGTCGCTGCAGTCGCTGACGGAGCCGCGGGCCATTCGGCGAGCGACGCTGCTGAACATACCAGGACTACGCAGCTCCTCACTGGACGACAGCACCTCTGAGGGGGTGGAGGGGGGGAAACGGAAGTGGGTGCCTCCAGTGGGCACAGGGGGGGCACTCTGAGGGACCCCTCGTCCTGTAGGAGAAGAAAAGAGTTGGGTTAGATAACAGCAACTGAGCAGCGTGGTGGTTTTTTTCTCCCTAAGGATAAATTTGCATGAAAACGACACAAGATGGAACGGTTCTAAACAGGAAGTGAACTAAAACTCGAGCTTGGGTCTAAAAGGTGGACTGTGTCCGTCTCATGCACAGGGATTAGGTAATTTAGTGATTCTAGTTCCATTAATGATTCTCTTATCGATTCTCATTGGATTAGAGAATTAGTACATATAGCTTTGTTTGCATTAAAGCTTTTATGACTAATATGTACTAGCATTCGGCATTTCAGCAAACAAACCTCCTAAAGGGTTCTAAAAGTGTAGTTAAAGGGAATTGTCTGCTACTACTGTACATATGTACTGTATACTGTCCGTACAGCAACTTATTTTTTACATTATTTTATTAATATGAAGTATGATGATACTTTCTTTCAGCTTTTCCCTTTCGGGGTCACCACAGTGAACCTTCGCACGTTGATTTGGCACAGGTTTTTACGTCGAATGCCCTTCCTGACACAACCGGGTTTGGGACCTTTCCCAAGGGATCACCTGGGTCTCGAACTGGCCATCTTCCGCACCAAAGTCAGTGGCGTTAACCACTGAGTTACCCAGTCGCTTATATGAAGTATAATACATGTATTTGGATAGTTATTTAGAGATTTTGGGGGTATTTAGGGGTACTAAAGGGTTAATTCAGACTTGCGTGGAAATTCGGGTTACGTCGACAGCGTAGTAACGGAACTCGTTGGTAACCCGAGGTCTACTTGTATTTGGTAATCAGAGAAAACACCTGAAAAATACCCACAGAGGAAAAAATACCAACTTAAGTAACCTTCATGTATGAGGAATTAATACAGACACAAAACAGAAACTATTCCCACTCGGTGCATAAGAAAGTAAAGTCCTGACCCTTCAGACTGAAGAGAAAGGGAAGAGTGATGATGAGAACAGGGCACATTTCTCCAATAACTCCTACAGTTTAACCAAAAGACTCTGAGCAACACAGAAAGAAAACAGTGGGTTACACCAAGCCACAAGTTCCCTTCTCTTTCAACCCCTCCTCTGTCTCTTTCTCTGCTTCTCTTCGACTGTGGCACTGCAATAAATTCTTGGCATCCATGCACGTGCCAGAGTTAAATATTGGAAAAGTCGCTCTTATTGCCATCACAAACATGGGTTGGGTTCCTCTGTTTTTTCCAGTGCCTCTACAGAGTGTGTGCGGGTCTTTCTGTAAAATAAAAAAAAAAAATTTTAAAAAAAAGGACTGGGCGAGAGACAACGAGGAGGGAAAAAAAAGAGGAGTGTTTATCTGTTGAACACGTCTGTGAGCGTCTGTGCTCGCATATTAATCCAGATTGACGTGGGCATGTGTGTCTGTGGAAGCGTCGTCTGAAAAACCATCATATCACAACATGTCAGTGTGTGGGCCACATCACACGGAGGCTATAATTAAAGTTTCGTGCTGCACTTATGTCACCCAGTATCCAATGCTCCATATGGGCTGTGTTTACACTGGGTGGCCGGGACCAGAACGAGACACGACTTCAGAGGAGGGAGGAGAGGGCGAAACGGGGACGTGGCAGACTCATGTCTTCGAAAGACGCAGAAATACACAAGACCGGGGTCGACACATGAGCCACCAGAACTGTTAAAAAAAAAAACAGCACTTCCTGTACAGACGCGCTCAACCAATAAGGTGAGAATAATGACAGTAGGATTCAAATGCATCGGCTCATGTTTTAACCTGGGATGTTTTGTCTACATGGGGGGGGGGGGGTCGCACTCATTTTAGTTTAGGGGCCACATTCAGCCCAATGTGGACCGGACCAGTAAAATAGTAACATAATAACCTATACAGTATATAACCTATACGTTGTTACGGATGGTGTTGGGGGGGGTCCACAGATAGCGTAAGATTGCTGCACTACGTTGCACGGATACACGTTACATTGGATAGCGGACCAATGTTTTCATTATTTATAGCTTATTATGATAGTGTTTCATTGGTCTGACCTAAAATTATTTGAACATTTTTGATCGTGAATATTTTCAGTGTAATTTTTTTTTATTTCACTACTTCATCCCACAGGCCGGATTGGACCCTTTGGCGGGCTGATTTTGGCCCCCGAGCTGCATGTTTGACACTCCTGGTCTAGAGCATTCCGTGTCCATGTTACAGCTTTTTTTTTTATTTCTAGCCATTTTCATTGCTAAAATGCTAAATATCATAAAAAATCTTCCATCTCTCTCTCACCGACTGCACTCTGCTTCCCCTCAGAAAATACAGACCTCTAATGTAACATGTTCCAAAGAAATAAAAAACAAAAAAAACAATCCAGTCCAAGCTTTCAGATGCACTTTGGTTTGTATCAATAGTGCAAACGGTTCAGGAGTTGTGTTCAATTGAAGGATGGTGAGTCCACAGGGGTTGACTCTACTATCAGAGGTCACACCATACAGTGGAAACTCCAGCATTAATCTAAGGACGTCTCGGTTATGCCAGGTGCACACTGGGGATATTAAAATTTTAACAGCTTTGACAGTCAGGATGTCATGTGATCGAGCGTGACTTCAGAACCAAACAAAACAAACATGGATGGAGACGGACCGTCATCGTCAGCTGGTTTTGTGTGACATGTTTTTGAACTGAAAAATAAAACATGAAAAAAACAAACAACAACACAAACTGTGGATGGAGTCGAGGCGAGAAGAATGAATCAGCACGACTTTACACGTTCTCGTAGAATGAGCTGGAAAAATAACATTCAACTGTTGGTCTGAAATGGAGCTGGTGGGTGCTACTGATACAAGTTATCGACATTTGGATGGACGGATGAAACCTGTGGCTTCGGTGTTTACAGCGTACGCAGCGTCCATCTGGTACTGCTATAATTGATGATTCATTTCTGCTGTTTCTTTCACGCTACAGGGTTTCAAACAACTCAAAACAACATTATTTCTGCGGAGCCCAGATCGTTTCCACACATACGCACATAAAAAAAAGTTCAGATCAGTCTCAAATAAACCCTAAAACTCATCTATTTTCCTCCTTTCAGCATCACACACACTTTTATATTCACATTTCTCTGCTCTTAAATAATCTGTGTCGACAGCTACACAAGGACACATCTAAACATCATAAAACCAAACCTATATCGTGTGATTTTTGCGAATAATACTCCTTCCATTCTCACTTTGTTGTTGCAGCTCAGATTCCCTACACAGTTTCACCTCCGACAACTCAGATTCACAGACACCTGAAGGCCACAATGTTTTGTCTGCGTCAAACAGCACTTGTTTTCACCTTGGATTCCTGCCTTTTCAGTCAAATCACCACAAAGTTGCATTACAGAGACACAAACTGAAACAAATCTATACAGAGAAAAGACTTTAAGTCTGTTTAGTCCACAGTTTAAGATGTAAATAATAAAACACAATAGGATCAATGGGCCCTGTATCTCACCAACATATTGTATCAAGAATCAATAACAAGTTGAATTTGTGAAATTGCCTGGTTCTGGCACTATACGAGCCCTGTGGTCTTGATGCAGGACATGAACTAATTAAATGAAAGAACATATATGACTTGCTATCAGTGATCAATAGTACAGTATTTTCCGGAAACTAGATATAAAATGTTTGAAGATGATGCCGGACACGCCTTCACAATATCTCGTGGCCAGTGGGTCGGAGAGCTAAGAACTGAATCCCTGCTGCTTCTAGACACATGACCTTTAGACCGTAGGACGGTTCTGTATTCAGCACATGTACGTACCGGAGCCCATGTCGATGAACGGGTAGTTGACCAGCACTAGTTTGTTGAAGTTGAACTTGTAGGTGAATCTCTTGCCTTTGGTCTTATGGAGGATCCTCTTGTTGTAATAGTATCTGGAATCAAAAGAACAGAGAAAGTGTAAATGTACAGGAGTATTTGACTGTATCCGCGTTTCCAGGTGTGAATCAGAGATACAAACATGACACGTGGACAGATGGTGGATTTTTTCAGCTGTGAGATATGATTATTAAATGTCCAAACTACATATTACATAAGTCCCAGCGTATTATTTTCCCAACAGAAGGCTGCATCGTGGTCATTTAGATTCACATGTAGTTGGTTGTTAGGGTCAGTAATTAACAGCCAAACTGAATCTACACTTTCAACATCCAAACAATGCCAGAGGAAACAGACACCGAAGAGCATAATGGATGAAAAGGTCTTTTTTACTAATAGAAGTCGAGGTGGGCGGTCTTGACTTTATTCGATTGTCATGGACGATTCATGGTTTTAATCTTTTGTTTTCTACAGGAACTGAAGACAAAGCTTGACTTGTTTATATTAAGTACCGTATTTTCCCAGATTATAAGTCGCTCTGGAGTATAAGCCTCACCAGCCATAAAATGCATAATAAAGAAAAAAGAAGACATATACAAGTCGCACTAGAGTATAAGTTGCATTTTTTGGGTAAATTTATCTGATAAAATCCAACACTAAGAACAGACATGTCATGTTGAAAGTCAATTATAAATAAAAAATTGAATAGAGAACAGGCTGAATAAGTGTACGGTATGCTAACGCTACATGACGCATAAACAACCAACTGAGAACGTGCCTGGTATGCTAACGGAACATATTAAGAGTTATTCAGATAACCATACATATCCAAATTTATGCATTTTTAATATTAACATGCCAGATATACGTATGTATGTATGGTTTAAATTACCTTTACTTCCAAAATTCTGCAGATGGTTTGTACTTAATTTGTACTTTAATTTTTTTGTGGTTTATTTTTATCCACTGGTATGATTTTAAATGTTCAAACCATACATTTCTAAAATATTTTTCATGCTACAATTAACCATCTACTTTCTTCACATCTCATGTATGAAGAAAACTCTCCCATTAAGCTTAAAAAGAAAAATATTGATGTTTATAAGCTTTGTGGACAAAAATAAAATCCATATAGTTTGTATCAGGGCGTCCCACTACGCTGTAATTAAACTTAGAGGAAAAACTATACAGAAGTAGTGATTGAAATGAATCATTACTGTTTGTTTTATCCTGCTGTTATGCAGTAAATGGGGTCCTTAACAGATGATTATGCAAAACACTTGTGCTCATATGAACTAATCACAATCAGTGTATTGTGGAACATATACACAGCATGTTATGGTTACGTGAAGCTGTAAAAAAAAAAAAAAAAAAGAAGGGGGGAAAAAAAGTAATGCGTCCTGCAGTTTACAACAGCTTATAGGTTTAAGTTAATATAACACTAGTGAATGAAGGTGAAAATAAAAATCTCTGGTTCCGCGTTACTCAGAGCAGAGCAAACAATTAAACAAGCTGCTCATAATGCGAACACAGATTCAGGCCCTCGCTGTGATTACTTAAGGAAGTGAGCCATCGAGACAGCCATTCTGGTCGGGTTGAATCCAGGCGGCTCCATTAGTACCGAGGCATTAGTCATCGCCAGTACACAGAGCGCTGCCGAGGAGTGAATAGAGCCGCTGACAGCTCATCTAAAAGATGATAAAATGGCTCCCTGTGACTCACCGATAGCCTCAGGACCAAAACCACATTCATATTTCTTCACATGAAAACTTCTAAATCAGTGCCTCTCATTCAGCTGCGACTGGCTGCTCCATTCTGAAAAGTTATTCATCGTTGCCAGTAGATACGATGGGCCTTGCCTGTCTACATTTGTACGTTAAAAGGGACCGCGTTGAATGCAAAGCTGCAAATGAGCCTCGGGTTGTCAGGTGTGTTAATAGAGCGACGTGAGTGAGATGAAGAAGAGTGGAAGAGTGGCGGTTTATGCAACGGTTACTTAACCCACAGAGACCCAAAGAGCCACCAGTGACACAAACCATCTACAGACAGAAATCATTTAATACCTATTGATTACTAATCCTATTAATCCATTGAAAAAAAAAATTAATGTAACATACAGTTTTTAGTCTTTTCATCATCAGATATGGCTCATTTGAATGTTCAGAGGCTCTGTAGTTACCATGGAAACCCTGTCATCTTCTACAACATTGATCATCAGTAAAACCCAGAGTTTGATCAATGACAGTGGATGGAGAGGCTGAAGGAGTAAGTTTTTCTTTCATTTTTTTTGTGTTTTGATATAATCAACTATGAATTCATTCATGAATATCTACAATAATCTGTGAATTAAATACAGGAAAATACATGATATCCACCAAAACATGCAAAATACAGAGAATATATTTTTAAAAATTGGTGATAAATCAGTTAAGAAAAGTAAAAAATCTTTTGGGATCTGACACAAAAAGTAGCACCGGGCCTTTATGGGTTAATATGATCGATTTTTGTTATATGTATCCACGAAACAAGATCAATAGCTTATTTTGGGCATAAAAAAATCCTTTGTTCCACCTGATTGGATTGGAGCTTTAATAAGGATTTACACCAGGATGAATCAGGGTTTTACCTACATTTTTAGGGAGATTTGGTGCCGTCTGTGTTGCAGTTTTCAATAAAAATCATAATTTTTATGACCCTTACCTATTACTAGATATGTGTAGATACATTTGGAGAAGCTAGAACAGATTAAAAAAAACAAAAACTAAAGACTGAAACAAACTTACATTTGAGCCATGTCATTTTATGTCCTTTTGATGCTCTCCACACTGAATTTAGCTTGTGTCTAAAATAACGTGTGTGGTGAATGCAAGTGCCACAACGGAAGAAAAAAAAACAATAAAACCAAATGAATGAATACAGATATAAACTAAAACAGACAATTAAGGAGCTCTAAATAAAACTAAAACACTACTGTCTTAGAATAAAAAGCTGTCACCGTGGACATCAGTGATAATAAGAGCCGTGTTAAACTGTATCAGTGCTTCAGTGTTGAACAGGGAACAGAACCTGCCGCTCTTCCAGCCCCTCAATGACTCAGTGAGTGAAGGACCACTTCTGACGGAGCCGACTACTACGCACACCCACACCTCGCATGTAACACAACAAACACACTGCGACGCAGGCAGGAACACCAGTGATCACACAACTCAGGCATGAAGGAAGCTCACATGTGTGACACATGGATGAACCGCAGCAGCAAACACTGATGGGGGGGGGCAACTCAATAAGGGTGGTGACTAGGAATCATTTTCACTGCTGATTACTTTATGGTTTGAGCAATTTGCTATTTGGTTTAGACCAGGGGTGTCAAACATGCGGCCTGCGGGCCAAAACAGGCCCGCCAAAGGGTCCAATCTGGTCCCTGGGATGAATTAGTGAAATAGAAAAATTACACTAAAGATATTAACAATCAAAGATGTTTAAAGTAATCTAAAATGGGTGTGACCAATAAAACACTATCATAATAAACTATAAATAATGAAAAAAACATTTTTTTTCTCTTTTTCTGTCTAAAAAAAAGTTAAATCACACAAAAATTTTACATTTACAGATTAGCCTTTTACAAAAATGTGAACAACCTGAAAAAATATGAAATGTCTGAAGAGAATTAAATGTAAAAATGTACCAATATTTTACCTGTTATTAAATATTTGGTGTATTTGTAGATCCACTGTGATCTGTACGTTATAATCAACTGAGGACAAATAATGGCATAAACGGTAAAAAAAAAAAAAAGCACTTTTTTCTCAATACATTTCTTTTTGTTCATGTTTTTAAAGGATAATTTGTAGATGTAAACATTTTTACGATAACATTTTATTTTCACACTAAAACGTAGAAATTACACATATGATTGTTTTATACTTTTATACTGGTTGTTTATGCTATTGTTTATGCAGGTTTTATATTATTGTTATTTTTACTGTTAACCAGGGACGGGAGTTAAAAACTAGCTAAATGATATATACTCTTTGCGCAGAACATCAGATGTTTTTTATATCCTACATATTACACTGCATTATCTCTGAAAAAATAAAAACATTTTAAGTTGAAAATTCACTGATTCCAGCCTGAAAACACAAAACAATGCTACAGTAATATTAGACAGAAGTCGATGCCTCTGTTTTTATGTAAATAACAGTTTTATCTATCTTATTTTACTTGTCGTCTATCTGCAAAGATTCCCTTATCTGTGTTTGCATACTTGAATAAAGCAGATTCTGATTAACGCCATTTCTATTAGTTATTTTCTCATTGTTTTTATCCAAGTGAATGATGAGGATTATATGTTATACTAACAACAAAAGGCAGAAATAGAAAGGAACACTGAACCTAGAATCCTTTATAAATTTACTCAGCTTCGTGCACTAATTATCCACCAGTTAACACAGACTGTGCTTATTCAACACTCCAGCATGGAACAGTTTCTCCTCTGAAACCTTATTCTGAGAAGTTGAGATTAACTTGTCACCGCAGCACAATGGCTTTCAACGTGCATTAAGTCATTTGATATAAAGTTGAGGTCTGACTAAAGAGAAACACGAGCGGTGGAGATGGAAATGATCAAGTCCACGGCAGGTAAAAAAAATACAAACCACACACACACACACACACACACACACACACTAGATCTAAAAGAAGAAAAGACCTGCATGGACACACACATCCCACACCAGTGCAGAAGGTAAACAGCTCTATTTGTGAGTGAGTGTTAACAGGCCTGTATGTAGACATAATGTTCACAGATGTGTGGATAGATGGATGGCTCTGAACATGTCGGTTTAACGGTCACGCACATACATGTGAAAAGCACACACACACACACACACACACACACACACACACACACACAGACCTGGAGTATTGAGTCAATATGAGGCAGCCGGTCGCACATACCGGACCAGGACCCGGGCTCGATGGAGGCCTTTGAAGACTATTTGAACCTCCTTCAAATAAACTAGAAAGGACCCGGACTGTATGGACTCAACCAAGGAGTGAACACACAGATGTAGACCTGCACGACTCACACACACACACACACACACACACACACACACACGTATATGCATGAACGCACGCACATGTACGACACTTACTTCAAAAGATGCAGAAAAGCATCAATCAGAGCCTTCACATCCAGCAGAGACGGATGAGTGTTTCAAAGAAGCACATTAATTTACAGCCTTTCATTCACATATACCGTAAAAAAGGGGAAACAAACCACAACAGAGAAGTCGGCGACAAAGTTTAGCTGCAGCTGGACCGGGATTAAAAGAGTCGTCAGAACAGAGAGAAAGTACCGGCTCCTGAATCATACTGACAGTGACTTACTGTTACAACCCTTTAGATCTCATTTAACCCATTCATCTGTATTAATCTACTGACTCAAGGAACAGGACAGACAACGGCTTGAATTTCACGTCAGAAATGTCAAGTCAAAGTTGCTTCTTTGGTACAGTGGTTTTTCCCGATCTACTGTTTTGTTGAAAATTATTGTGCTACAGCGGCTTCATCAAGTGTAATTAAAGTGTCAGGAAGAAAAAAATCTACACAGCCACTAAAGATTAACTCATTAATCATTAGTTGGTTGACCTTGTCGATTGATTAACGATTAATTGATAAGTGGTGAGTTTCCCGTAAACCTGAAGTTCTCGTTCATTAGGGTCTAAGTACGTCATATTCCTTAATGACTTCTTTATTGTACCATTGGATACAGTACAGGCAGTGACATTTATGTAGTGGAACAAAATGAAGTCTGCAGAGAAATAAAATTAAATAAATGGAACCGAAGAGGGGTACTTCAGAAGAAATGTTCATGCGGGGACAGATCTCAAGGAGTGGGGAGGTGCTGTGCCCTGTGTTTCGCTCCATCATGTCCCTAAAACGATTCTAACGCATCAACGCCACGATCCAGTTGTGGTAACGGCATCGCAGCACGAGCAGGCCGCTAACCTTCGGACAGGTGTTGGACGGGTGGACAGGGTGACTAACAGAAACAAACTGAAATGTCTTTAAAAGAATAAGTGCAATTTTAACAACATTAATGCATCAATTTGTCATTTTCACGTGTTCATTATAACATATAGATCACAGTGGATCTAAAAAAACACACAAAACGGTTAATAACAGAGAGAATATTGGTATAATTACACTGACTTCACTTAAAATATATCAGTTAGTTTATATTTGTTTAGTTTTTTTTGAGAAATGATAGTTTGTTTTAGTGTAAATATAGTAGAATTATATGAAAATGTTTGCATTTACAAAGACAAAAATTTGGAGTTCTCATTATATATCAGTTATTATAACTGTATTTTACTGATGCAACCCATTTGAGATGGAATTAGTCTGAATGTGGAACCTGAACTAAAATAATTCATATCTTCAGTGTAATATTTGCATTTCACATGTTCATCCCACAGGAATGGCGGTCCAGATTTGGTCCCCGGGCCGCATGTTTGACTCCCCTGGTCTATGATGGTGAGTTCTTTTGGCTTTTCCCTTCAGGGGTCGCTACAGCAAACCACATTTGCATGTTGATTTGGCACAGATTTTTACGTCGGATGCTCTTCCTGACGCAACCGACCGACACAATGAGGCTTGTGCCCCCTTGTGGCTACCTTAAAAGGTAAAGGACGTAAAGGACCTTTCCCAAGGGTCCATCTGGGTCTCGAACTGACAATCTTCTGCACCAAAGCCAGTGGCTTAAATACTTCTAAATACTGCCTAAATCTCTAAATAACTATTCAAATACATGTATTATACTTCATATTAATAAAATATAGTAAAAATAAGATACTGTACTTACTGTACGCACAGTATACAGTACGTATGTACAGTAATAGCGGACGAGACACCAGCGTCATGAAGTCGAAATAACTTAAGTCGGGTACGTCGTAACCTGAGGACCTCCTGTATTCTGAACAGTATTAAGCATTGTGATTGGCTGAATGGTCCCCACATCGAGGCTTTATCGACACAAACCTATCTCCAACGGGTAGGCTGTGATATCTGGGAGGAGGATGTTCCTTTTGTACAACAATCTGTAACTTGGTAAAGACGGCCGTGGGCGTCCACTCCTGAGGTGCAGGGATGTTGTGGCTGATCCCGTACATGTAGGCAGAACATGGGTATTGAGTTTTTCTGGAAGAACGTGGCATCGTCTACCACGGCTGGACATTATATTTATAGGTGCTGTGGTTGTGGTTTTGGCATTTTGAGATCCTCCTCCAGAAAATCTGATGTTTGACCGAAAAACTGCATTCGTTTTAACTTAATTTTAGACTAGTGAAGCGTTTTCCCTACGACTGTGGAAAACTCAGGGGGACCCTCTCACAAGACAGTTTTGTTGTTTTCAATTAAAAACAGTATGTTTTTAATTCCAGTTCACTTTTGGGATGATTATTAAAACATATCTGTTTACAAAATGCTGGCAAGAATTAGAGCAGGTAATAAATAACAGTCATCCAAAAGGCTGCGAAACAAAACCTGCTGATAAACTCCACAGGGAGCGAGACATTAAGTGTGGGGGAAGTATTTTAGTCATTTTTGAACGCTCTCCACAGTGATTTCTTCTTAATGTGGCTTGAGTGTCTCATCTAAACCTTATCATGGTGGAGAAGACTGTGGAGTGGGTTAAAAATGCTTCAAGTGCGAGTGATCAAAGCAGTTTTTTTGTCACATTTTGATTAGGATTGACAAATATTACACCATCATAATTATGCATAATTGCTAGAATGGTTTCCATTCACCTGCAGTGTTGCATTTCAATGATTATTTCCACATTTATACGTTCTCTTAATGACATTATCCTGCTACGGTTTAATGGCTTTAATGAAGGATTACCACAACCACTGGTAAGTTATTATTCGTATCAGATTTGCCCAGGGTAACTTGCTTAAAAAGCCTAAAAAAGCGCAGACAGAAATGCTGGTTTTAAATTTAATCTCCAGAGTTTAATGACAATAAATAGCTGATATGACTCATGTAGCTGTACTATAACAATGACATAAAATAAAGGGACAATTAACCTAACGCCAACTTTGATTTGTGCTTCGGTTTGATGCTTTGATGTGTAGGGAATTGATGTTGCTTGTATTTGCAGAGAAGCGCAGGTGAGGCTGAAAGTCTGTGGTTACAGTCGTATGGAATTATAGGAGGTAAACTGAAGACACAAAGAAAGGTGTAAGAAACAAACAAGACACAGATGGGCTGGAGGAGGGCTGACATATAACAAGGTGTTAAGTGTGTGTGGTGACTCGACGAGGCAGTGTAACTAGTCATCACCATGGCGAACGATAACCCACACCAACCTACAACACAGGAGGCGACACTGATGACTAGCTGTACGCATGTGTGTGTTTGTGTGTGTTTATGATGAGAACAGACTGGCAGATAAATAAAACTCCGCAGCATCCCACATGTGCTCTGTGGAGGGTGAAGGTGTGTGTTTCTAAATAGACTAATCGTGGAGTTTCAGCACGCAACAGAGGCGCAATTCACGACACGGATCCTTTTCTTTTTTCATTTTCACAGTAACAGTGTAAATAAGCCTCAGCCTTCCCTTTGTGCGACAGAAATAAAAGATAAGAAATACTGAACATTCAAATTCCAAGGCCACAAGACTCACTTCTAACCAATACTGATGACATAAAATCAATCATTCAGCAAAGAAGAGAAGCCTGTAAATACAATTAAGCATGATTAAGTGTCTTTTCTCTGCGTGTAGTCATGTAAACACAGAGAAAATTGTGTCTGGGTGAGATAATCACCACTTAAGCTCTAACCATTCTCCAAGAACTTCCCTTTTTTTTCTCTTTTTTTTTTTTTAACTGAAACTAAGGCGGGTTCCTCCTCTGAGAATAAACATCAGATTATCTAAATTTGACACTTGATATGATTTCAGGAATCACAGATAACATCATTAAACAAATAAAGGTGCCTTTAAAACGTTTCTGCGCCAGTGGCAATAATATAAATGGGCCGAGTACCTGTTTGAACAATTGCATCATGGGTTGGTTTAACGTGTTGGACTTTGTGTGACGCGTTTGCTAGAAGTGAGGAAATTAAGCTATTATGTCTGACAGAATATGTAGAACGCTTTCAGGCGCTATTCACTGACTTTTCACATGAAAGATCTTATATGTTATTATGCGGAAGACGACATAAGGTCTGATTATCTAATTAACCCGGACACCGATCAGTTAAATACCAAATAAATCTATACAATGGGTCTATAAGGTCCAATGTGGTCTGCAGGGT
>JAPSES010000058.1:15056526-15078780 GCA_029822895.1 Maxillicosta whitleyi
GTAGGGCCAAGTGATTAGGAGGTGGGACTATTTATGGACATTGGTTTGTGATGTAAATAAATCAATCTTTTGAACACGTGCTGTTTTTAGAAGAAAAACATTTTATTTTAGTGACCCCTGCGAAACCTACCGGAACTACTTTAGTTTCAACCAAAACTGGGCTCACAGGACACTGTCGGGGGTAAGTCAGTGTGGATGTACTACAGTGATGAGGGGATGGAATACACATTAATGTACAAATACACAACTGTACCTTTAAAAGAGTAGTAAAAATGGATCTCTGTTAAAAAGAACAAAAAGGAGAAGCATTAATGCTAACATCTAATGATATTTCCACATTAACTGCCCTCCCTGCTATTCCTAAAAACATTAAAATTCAACATAGTGAACCTCATTTCCAAAAAAGCTGACTGCGGTAGTTTAACTCCACTGCCGCGTGTTTGATCAATGCATGCATACGTTTACAGCCAGCTTTAAAATGAACAAGCGTTTCCTCCGTCTGATAGAGATCACAGTTTAATAGTGGGTGTAAATTGAGTTAAAGTGAGTCATGGAAACCAAGTTGTACACAATGACACCAAAGTCCACTATCAGGTGTGTGTCTGAAGATTAAAACGGGGGCATTAGCACGTAGAGACGGGCCAATCGCACAAGAAGAAGGCAGAAAATGGAGCTTTGTTTGGCTTCAAGTGTCTTTGTACGTCACATGTCTTTAATAAAATCTGGAGACGGCACATGGAAAAGGTACAAGTCAACACTGTCCGAGGGGCTTTTGTTAATTTTTCTTGTGCACAAAAATGGATAAAACCTTAGCTAGAAACCCAAGCTAACAACGGCGGACTCAAGTTGCCTCTTGCATTGCTGCGAGTTCCCTTGTGGTTAGAGTCGGCCTAAATAATGAAGCCACATGCCAGCTGGAAACTGGAATCTACTTTCCCCTTGAAGACGGATTTAAAGCCCCGAGCTGCAGCATTTTGTCCAATAAACACCAGGTTTTGCAAGAAATCCAGAGGAGAGCAGAACTGTTCTTTTCTTAACTTCCTCTGCAGTTTTTCAAGGCTGCTCAGCTCATCATTTCACTTCTTTTATATAATAGTTGCTAATTGCTGCTAATTTGTTTTGACTGTTTAGACTGTGAATCGTATTATACTGTATATGATATTTCATTTAGTCTATTTTTACGGCGTTGTGGACAGCAAAGTCATTTACAGCTCTTTAAATTGTTGCTAATTAATGAGTACCGTCTGTCAAATACTTTATAGCTCATTTTTGCATTAATGTATAAACATATTATGCATTTTAAACCATTTCTCTGTGGTCTACATTCGCTCTAAATGCTATGCTGGGGTCTGAATTCTTCATTAATTCAACTCCACATCACGTGAGAAAGGGGGTTTTGAGCGCTGGCCCTTTAAATGCACATCAGACACTAAAAATGTCACCCCCTCCAGGTTGCTGACCGTGCTGCTCTGTCCCATTCAACCAACAACTGAACATTTTAGGGAATCGGCTCAAAGTTTGGACATATTTTCCGTATGGACTACAACCGCTGCTGCTGATAAACAATTATATCGTAATTGGAGAAATTCGGAAGTCGGACCTTATATGAGCAAATGTTGTGACATAACCAATTATAGACGTAATAAATTAAGCAGAATTGAAACAGGTTCACCAAAATGAATATAAAGATAGTTTCGCAGCATCTGGAGGGTACAAATCTAAACTGTATGAACTATTAGGGTCCAAATACACAAATAAATGAACCACAGACTAATAAAAGTGGGTTTAATAAATATAACCCCTTTGAGAAAACATAGCATTTCATTACACTATGTTCACTGCGGTTTATGTCTGTGATTATATTTGGGAAAATGTCATTGACTCAGACAAAATAAGAAAAACCATGAGAATTAATGTGTGAACAAACTATTCCCTAAACTATAGATTATTGGAGACTTTCTCAAACCACATGTTTTGGATCCATTAAACGATATATCAGGGTGAGATAAGACTTCGTTCATCCCACAGTGGGAAAATTCATGCATCACAGCAGCAATTATTACAGTAAAATGAGTAAAACACCATGGGGCAAATAAATGGGTAATCATTTTCAGGTAATCGGCTCAAAGTCTGGACATATTTTCAGTATTGACTATGACAACAAAGTATTGACCTTATATGTGCAAATGTTGTGATGTAATTAGTTATATATGTAACAAATTACGGAATTAAAACAGGTTGTACAAATCCAATTTTTGCCAAAATGAATACAGGTAGTCCTCGGGTTACGAACGAGTTCCGTTGCTATGCTGTCGACGTAACCCGAATTTCTGCGTAAGTCGGAATTAACCCTTTAGTACCCCTAAATACAACCTAAATAACTATCCAAATACATGTATTATGCTTCATATTAATGAAATAAAGTAAATAATAAGATACTGTACTTACTGTACATACAGTATACAGTACATATGTACAGTAACAGCGGACGAGATTTCGGCGTCGTAAAGTTGAAATAACGTTGTATCCGGAGGACTACCTGTA
Source organism: Maxillicosta whitleyi (assembly GCA_029822895.1). NCBI lineage: Eukaryota > Metazoa > Chordata > Actinopteri > Perciformes > Neosebastidae > Maxillicosta > Maxillicosta whitleyi. The sequence continues at coordinate 15,059,071 of JAPSES010000058.1, forward strand.
TAAAGATAGTTTTGCAGCAGCTGGAGGGTACAAATCCAAACTGTCTGAACTCTTAGGGTCCAAACACACAAATAAATGAACCAAAAACTAATAAAAGTGGGTTTGGATAAATATGAGCCCTTTAAAGCATGACATCACCACATTGAACAGTCAGCCTTTAATTAAAGCTACATTATTTACAGTAATGACTCCATGTCGTATTTGTCCCATGGTGTTTTCTAATATGTGTCAGGCTCATTTTACTGTAAATGCTGCTGTGACGCATGAATTGTCCCACTGTGGGATGAACAAAGTCTTATCTCACCCTGATATATCGTTTAATGGATCCAAAAACATGTGGTTTGAGAAAGTCTCCAATAATCTACAGTTTAGGGAATAGTTTGTTCACAGTTTAATCCTCATGGTTTTTCTTATTTTGTCAGAGTGACTGAAGTTCCCAAATATAATCATTCAAGGCGCCCACCGCAGTGAACATTTTGCTGCGTTTTCTTAAAGCAGTGACATCTCCTCTTCGAGAAAAGAGCTTCGTGGATGTATTTGTGCTTAAAATATTAACATCATTACATATTAAACCGTTTACGCATGGAATCCACTACAATGAAGAGCTTGTTGAAGAAATAACATATTGAAGAAATCCAACTGGATACGCTTTATGACAAAAATACAAACACTAATTTATTAACCGCTCGTGTATAAAAGGGTTAAAGTGATGAGAATGATGTGAATGCACACACTACAAACCCACTCATCACCAGTGGAACGCTGCTTGTATATGTCACATTTTTGTTGTATTTTTAAAGAGTGGAAACTTCACAGAAACTGGGAAAAAAAACAAAAAAACAACAACAACAACTTGATACTGGCATTGATGACTTAAAAGTTTAAGATAGAGGTGCGACATTTACTTTCCAACTCTGCAAAAAAAAAAAAAAAAAATATGGTGGCTCGTTATACACTTTCACAACTTGGCACCCTCTTTTCTTTTTTTTTTTTTTTTTTTTTTTGAGACTGGCCGCTTACGTGCTCCAAAATCTCACAAAAGGCATCTTAAAGAAGAGGGAAAAAAATATCCTGAAAAACAGAGTCGCTCCTGATGACTAATAAACCACATGCTGCTATCTGATCTCCTATGGTGCTCGGAGAAGGAGCCAAAAGACAGACAAGCTGGCTGTGATAGTTGATAATAGCCATTTGAAGGCAGATTACTAATGGGGTTCGAGCATATGATTCATGCAGCAGACAATAAGGCTCTTGTCGCTGGGGACAGGTTAGGCGTTGTGACACAGACGTAACACGCTGCTGAAAATGGGGTGCACTGGAGAAAAAAAACAAAAACACATGTGCACATACAGTACAGACGCACAACAACGTGCAGCAGGAGTGGACGAAATCAAAGTGGGCGAGCTAATATCCCTCACACATACACAAAGTACACAGACGCACAACAGGTTAGTGGGGAGAGGTAAGTGGGTTCATGCGTGGGTGCACAGAGCACACAGACAAAGAACACAGAAATAGCAATCATGCCCGTTGCGAGTGTGTGTTGCAGATGTCCCTGCTGACTCATAGCTTGTTCGTCTGTCGTTCTGCTTTCACAGATTCCGCCTTTCTCCCCCTCAACACCACTGCCATCTCTATCTCCGTCTTTCTTTTCTCTTTTTCTCTCTGTCCCTCCCTCGCTCGCTCGCCCGCTCTGCCTCTCCTAAGACGCAGTCTCCTAGCAACAAAAGCTTTTAGCTCTAAAAATAAATGGCCGAGTCACGACGAACAAGACAAAATATGATTCAATTACAGAAACTTGCCAGAAGAGTTTAAGAGTTTGAGCGCGGGTCCAGAGCGAGGGTGTGATCTGTCAGGGGGGGCTGGCCGGCGGAGGCCTCGGGCTGCAGGACAGGGTTCGGAGATGCCTTGTTTACAACGGATGGGACATGTGGCCTTATCCTGAAACTACGCAGGCCAGTTATACGGACTGCACGCCATTCCATCCTGCGTCTGAAAAACAGCCCCCGTTCATTCACATTCAGGGTCGTTTGTTTATTCACAGAAAAGTCTGGTTGTGCAGCTGACAGTGAGGCAATCCGACAGATGCACAGGGAAGAGTCCAGGTGGAGATGCATCTGTTACCGGCGCTGCTAATGTACGTATATGAGCAAAAACAGATCAACAGACCGGACAGTGAAAAGCTGTGTTGACATGGACCATAACAACGCACCCAAAACCTGAATAATGGCCCGAGAGTAAACACACCCAATGTTACCTCAATCTGAAGAGTCTGGTCGGAGCATAAGGAATGTTCAACCAGACTGAGGTTGGTGTGCACGCGCAAACCTTTTATAATCCATTAAAAGAACAGAAAAAAGATTAATCCTGAATAACCACGTAAAGGCTTAATCTGAATCTTTCTCTCAGTCTCACACTAATCTATTGTTGCGTGTTTGCTTCACAACATTATGTCCAGTGACTGGTTTCCAAAAGGTAGCAAAAAAAAAAAAAATGGCTTGTGGCTGGTAACTTTTTTCCGTTATTTCTGGACATTTATTAGAATAATTTTTTTTTTTTAGAAGAATCTTTAATTTGTCGGCAGGTTCATGTTGTCAAAAAACGACATGCTTTGAGACGTGTAAATGCACGTCTTATCCGCTGATGTAAACTGTTTACGTTGGAATCTAATGAGACGTCAAGTTCGGAAGGAGACGACGGAGTGGCAGAAAACAGGAGCGGGTCTGTGTTTTGTTGTAAAAATATTATTAGTATAAACATAATGTATAGTTCTAAAACACACGTTTACAATGTGAACGGCTCGTGCATGACTTGAGGCACTGCTGTGACACCATGGTAAAAACACCGTCAGATTCATCAGGCTTTAATGCGTTTCACATGGATCTAAGGTGCAAAAGAGTTCCATTTAATGGACTTGAGACTGTTGACTTGTGTCTGGACCACAGGTTGGATGGAGAGCAGTTGTGAGATGTTTACGTCTGACTTATTTCCACTCATTACACAGTAAAGAAGGTGTAGTTCTAGGTTTTAAGACATACTTTAATTTGGGGTTTTGTGTGTGTGTTTTTGCACTTGCCACCCCTGAAGATTAATTAGCCTCACTAATGCTAGGTCTGCATTTAAGGACACTTGTGAATGTGCATAACTTATACATTTTTTTGGCATATGCGCAGTACAGCAATGTAAACATAAATTTCGTGCATTTCAGCAACTAGTGTAAGTTTTTCTCTGCTGAGGTTAGTCCATTGGAGGGGTGTCAAACTCATTCTTTCAGAGCCCTAACCCTAACCCAATTTGATCTCAAGCTAACTTGACAAAAAAATGTTGAATTATGAAAATATAGATACACAAACTAAACTAAAATAGATGTGAATAACCTAAAACTCTGAACAATAAATGCAATTTTAACAATATTATTCAGTTTATTATTTATACATGTGCATGACAGATTTGATTTATAAAAGCGCTTTTACTGTTAAAGTATAGTTTGTTAATGTAAATATTTTTGCACAATTTAATGTTATTTTCTTGCACTAAAACAGAAGAATTTTGAGTTGTCATTATTTATGAGCATAAGGTAAGATTTTTTTTTCACATTAAACCAGGAAAAAGAATTAGTTATGGATTATTATTATGCTTTTATTTAACTTGAGATCAGAACTGGGCTGAATGTGACCCCTGACCTAACGCAGCTTTGACACCCTTGACTGTTAATAGCTTCAGTGTATCTTCTGCACTTTGCAAATTCGTCCATCCATGCAGGCTGGATTGGAACCCTCGGCGGGCCGGTTTTGGGCCCACGGGTCGCATGTTTGACATCTCCGGTCTATAGCGTTGTACCAAGCGAGGATTTTGGAAAATGTTCAGAGAAAAACAAACCTGAAGGCCTTTGTGCTATCTGGCGAGCTCTAATCCAGACAGGAAGAATTTCTGATTGTCAGGCGGAGGTGAAACGCACCATTTCAGGCCTCGGTGGGTTCTATATATAGCCAAGTACAGGGTAGAAACACTCATTTAGTATTAGGCGTCTGTTCCAAGCCACCTGCGTTCTTCTGTCCAAAAGAAACACGGCGTTTGAGCAGCAGCAACCGGTGGATGAGGGGGTTTAGCACGCAGGCCTGCTTTTCTAAGGGACTCTGACGTCTCTGCAGTGGGAAAACGCTGTTAATACCTGATAGACATCACAGGGGTATTGTCCGAGAAGCCAGCAGCCACCGAGTCTAAACCCGTGGTCTCAAATACCCCCCCCCCTCCTCCAACGCTTCAACTCCTCAAAGCAACTTTCTTTGCCATGCTGTTCACTCTATCCATCTATCCCCCGCTTTATTTTTCCCTCCCTTCCTCCTATTCTTTGGTGGGTCTATATTTAGCCGTTGGAAAGGTCGGTGTGTGTCTGTCTGCGGGGTAATGGTTCAAGAGCGAGAGGACGATGCGTGGAGGTAGCGGGCCGTGAGCTAAAATCTGGATGCGGTTTATCAGTGATGTGGATCAGGACAGCAGAGAAAGGCAGGAAATAAATGGGTACAGGGCAGGAAAAGGGGAATCACCATTTGGGCGTCAGCGGCGCTACTGGTATGCACAGCAAATGAAAGAAAACACAAATAATAAAAAAAACACTAATCTGGTTTCCAACCTCAGTTAACCAGTGAAAAACTTGTGTCTCCACTTATTAAATTAAACACAAACTGGTCAAAATGTTTCTGTTTATGACACTCTACAGCTATAAAAGGCTGTCTGATATATATTTAACTCCCCACTTAACAACTTCTACCACGACTGTAACCTTTGACTTTCACATTCATCTGCTGAACATAAAGTGTCTCTCCCTATCGGCAGGATTCGGGAAATTCCGAAGTGAATTGTGCAACGTTTACAATGCAAGTGTGATGTCTGCTTTCAATCTTTCCACTTTTAGGGAAACAGGAAGCAGATTTTTAACAAGGTAATTTTTTTTTTGTGGAAAGAATGACATTCACTGCAGAGTATAATTTACACCATACAAGCTCCCACGCTGAGATTTATTTAAAAAAAAAATAATAATAATAATGTAAATGATCACAAACTGTCAGTTAGTCCAAACTGCAGTGATTCCCATTTTTGTCTCACTTCATAAACTACCCGTCTACAACAGTGGGATCATAACAGACGGGCAAAGACTGCTTTATTGAGAAGGCTTGAGCCGAAAACTACTGTTTGAAAACCTCAGCTCCACATTGAGCTGATCTCATAATTACCACTGAAGGATGGAGGTAAGATTTAAGGAGCCAGTGGCTTAAAGCCAGGGAGGAGTCGGGAAGAGCAGACGGGATGAAGAGGAAATCAGGTGGAAAGGTTTGAGGAAGAGGAGGAGGAAGAGTACGGTCGAGCAGAGATCAAACAGAGATGAGGGCGTCAGTCTGCAGGTGCACAGCGTGAACCCTCAACCTCAGCGCTCACATGATCCTCTGTTACGTAAGACGGACGGACGGACAAACAGACCGGTCAGAGAGGAAGGAGGAGGAGCCAAAGCCTACACAAAAATAAGCCTGTCCTGAAAAATCCTCCTCATCTACACAAAAATGGATTTATCTCACAAGATGTTTTCTCTGCTTGTTGGCCTACCGTTCTATCATACATTGTGTTTTAAAAATCACAAAAAAATGCAGACAGTTTATGAAGCGATGCCTGAGTTAATGCACGTCCTGTTATCATAAAAGCGAATGCATTACATTACATTTATCAGACGCTTTTATCCAAAGCGACTTACAATAGAGGACATAAACATAGCATATAGCACTAGCAGATACAAGGTATACAGGAAATACAGGTAGTCCTCGGGTTACGACGTACCCGACTTAGGTTATTTCGACTTTACGACGTCGGAGTCTTGTCCGCTATTACTGTATATACGTACTGTATACTGTACGTACAGCAAGTACAGTATCTTATTTTTTACTTTATTTTATTAATATGAAGTATAATACATGTATTTGGATAGTTATTTACAGATTTAGATGGTATTTAGGGGTACTAAAGGGTTAATTCCGACTTATGTGGAAATTCGGGTTATGTCGACAGCATAGGAACGGAACTGGTTCATAACCCGAGGACTATCTGTGTACAGAATAGGTGCGACTGCAATTAGTATTTTTTTTTTTGTTGTTTTTTTTTTTGAAGTACTTTCGTGTAGGGTCAGGTAGAGTAAACACACACACCACAGGGTCTACCCCGGGTCTGGGCAGTTCAGACATCAGTGCAGTAAATAGTCTAAGAGGAGAGTCTTTACATGCTTTTTGAAGGAATGCACCTGAAACGACAACAGATCTAAACGTCTGAAACCCAGGAAATTTTTTTTACATTAAATAATTGCCTTGATTGGAAACAGTATAATTAAACAGGTTTTTATTCAGATACAATTTCCATACAAATGACAAAAACGCACTGCTGGGTCTCAGGAGGTGATGTTTGATTAGCGTTAGAAAACAGCACTGATGCCCGACTTCACCGAGTGGAAGGTGTCGCATCAACAAAACTAGAGGAAGAAATGATGGTTTGAGGGGAGGAAGTTAATTGTGACCTTCTATAACATGTCCACTCATCTGCTTTTATCACATCTTCTATTAGACGATCAGAGTTTGTTCTGTGCTTGAACAGAACGTGGTTTACAAATTGAAGGGTTTGTGCACATTTCTCAAGGTCAAATTCAAGCATTTTTCAACCACTTTCAAGGGTCATTTTCATATTTTTCCACCACAGCCTCTTATCACTGGGTCAAAATACACATCTACAGAATTAAATACGCTCATGATTATTTTTTTTCACTTTTTAATCACAACGATGTACATTGTATTACGTTACAAACATCTCATATTATGATTCATAATAGCAAAAACATCTAGAAATTAGAGAACACAAAGTTTTATCCCAAAAGAATGGAAGCCGCTTGGCGTTCTTCAGATATGTTCCAAAGATTAAGATCAAATACCTGGAGTCGACCCGAGAACACCTGCTAATTTTGTTTTATGACCCAGTTTTATTTTTCAAAATGTATCACCTCTATAAGTAGCTTTAGATTGAGTTAATATTAAAAATAAATCAATAAACTGCATCACAGAGCACAAGCACTTAAACTAAAATTCAAGCATTTTTTCAGACCTTGAAAACACGACATGGCTTAGAGAACGGGTTCTCCGATCCGGATCCAGTGAAAACTCCAGCTCGCAGTTTTGCGTCACTTCGAACTGAGGCAAACCTTCCTCTGAAGTGTTGAAAACATCTGAGATTAAAATGTATAAAACTAAGACTCTGGTGTGATCTGCTGCTCACAGATCGACTTGTTCATCAATAAAAATCATGACATGGTGGAGAAACTGTTTGGAATGAAGTTTCTGGACACCCACATGTATTTTGATACATTACATTAAGAATCACTCTGAAGTCGTTGAACTCTGCCAAATATTGTTCTATTCTCCAAACCCACGCGCTCCCCTCTGCACATGCTGTTCTGTCCAGGTCAGAACTGGATGTTTCAGCAAATAATGAAACACATCCAGGGTAATGAAATGCTGTCAAGATTTTAGTTTTCAGGCATCATTTGCATTTGTTTGAGTCTGTCTGTTGGATTCACGCTTTGAAACGGGTGCTTCAATGAAACTGGTCAATAAAACAGGACAAGGGGGATAAAATCTAACAAGCTGTAGACTAATGTTATGAAGCATGTTTGGAAGAACTTTGAGTCCATTTTAAAATTAAACACTAAGATAAAAGAGAAACTATTTTTCAGACAAAACACATTTTTATATTATTTGGCATTATTTTAATACAAAAATCTGCATGTAACGCGGTCAAAAGGACACAAATATTACATGCTAGTATTTTTTCAGGTGTGTTTTGGGAATTTAATTAATTATGCAAGGCACACTGTTTCATAAAAATGACCGCTGTTGCAAAATAATTTATATGTGTTTAAATGGGAAGGTTCTGCGTGCAACACAAGTGGACACGATGGGTTACACACGAAGCCAAGAATGAGACTGAGATTCCTGAAAAACCTGCTTGTCTGGATTAGAAAAACCACTAGAATAGACAAATTTAACACAAAAGTCTTTATTTACAGCGGTATACATGACCATATCAACTGATGTTTCCACAAATGCACTGATAACTAGGTAGCTTTTCTCGTCTCAATTTTGGTCGTGTTTTTGGCCCCAAAATTTTATTAAAAAATCTATTGATTTTGGGATGTCTCAGAGCAAGAGTATAACTTTTTTTTTTTTTTTTTTTTGCATTTATCTGATGTCATCATTAGGTACATCCTGGGGGGAAACATGTCTAAATTTCTCTTTTATTAATGGGTCTAAAAAGTTTACAAAGTGCTAGATACCAGAGTGTACCCAGTTTCACAGAAGCATCCAAATACAAAAAAAAGATCTTTCTGTAACTATTTCATTGTAATACTTTGGATTGTGTATAATTTTAGACTTTTTCACTGCAAAACACATGTTTTAAAGCCTGAAAGTAATAGTATTTTTCTCTAATGTTTCTGTTCATATTCATTACTATTGATAAACATATTATATTGATCAGAAATGGAACTTGTTTACATCAGCAGACCTCCATCACTGCACTGAAAGCAGTTCACAAACAAGCACAGATTTGCCGCTTTCTCAACACAAACGCCTCTGCAACCCAAGCATCCAACAGTACTTTGTTTTTAACAGAAACACTCGGGTAGGAGGACGTCTTGGACTGTAAATCAGGTATTCTTTAGACTGAATGTGCAAAGACATCAAAAGCCAAGAAAAGTCCAACCTACTCTATTATTAAACGCTTTTATTCTCATATTAAACCTTAACAATCTCAGACGTGCTTCGCCATGTGACTCAGTAGTGGCTCAATATTAAGACGTGTTAAGAGTTTGGTTTTTTTTGGGATTAATGACTATGTGCTAGGAGCTTTGTTTTGTTTGTTTGGAGGAAAATAAGCTCAGTAGACAAGCTCAGAATGTTCTTCTCTGGCATTCTGCTGATGTCGATTTTTCACCTAATATTCTGGCAGACTTGTTGTATTTGCACACTTGTGGTCATTATCATATTGTCGAGTGTGTACAGATATTTTGTAAAACAAAGGTGGTGTGGAAAGATGCTTTTTTTCTAATGTAGGTAAATATCTATATTAATGTAGAAAAAAAACAGAGATCAGATGTCTGCACCGTTTATTTTACAGCCAAGAAACACACCAAAACATGAGGAAAGAGAGGGAAAATATTAAGTTTCATGTAAACAAAAAAAGAGAATAAGAATGTTTAAATGTGCATATATAAGAGTTTCTCAAATAGCAAGAGGAGATCAAGGTTAAGAGACTAGATTAAAAAAAAACAATTTAAAAAATGCATTCATTTCAACCGTGAGAATCAAATACATAATGAGCGCAGTCGAGTTACGTTTGTTTGTTTGTTGGAGGTTTGTTGGAAGTATCACTGTTCAGTCTTATCATGGGTTAGACTCCTGAAAGTCTCAGGAGCTGCTGTTGTTATTAATGACTTTTATATGTGTACATAATGGTTATTTATGCTAGGCTTGTTAACAGATTTAGTAACATTGCTAGAGCTTTAAGGAGCTATCAATTAAGTCGTGTAGCGTGGCTTAAATCAGCCTACGAGTTCTCTTGTGGATAATGTGGTTGCTTTCCATCTCGGTGCTCAGAAATCCGGCTTCCAAATAGCTCATGCTGTAAATGATGCTTCCCGTAGCCTGTGACCAATCCAAACTAAACAAAGCCTCAGCGAAGCAGAGGAGCGTAGACAGCTGCACCGCCGCGATCACAAGTCTGAAGAAGTTAAGACACAGCAGAAAGTCACGGGGAGTTTGATTGTTTGCCACGTTATTAAAGCCTCGGACTGCGGCGCAAAACACCTCTGATACAACCGAGACAGCTAAGCTACTCTAATCTGTGACACGCCGGCCGGCCGAACTCCGCCAGACAGAACATGTGGCGCCCTGGAGAACTGTGCAGCACATTGGGAAGCTGCCAGGGCTGTGATTAAGCCGGCCTTGGCTCGGTGCGTGCACATTCAAGAGTCAGTTATTAGTCTGATAGGAGGGGATGTTCCTGGTGGACTGTGCAGTCCTCTCAGAGTTACGGCTGATTAAATAATGTCCGTGTCACCTCGTCGGAGTCTCCTGTCCATACCATTTAATTAATGCAACTTCAAATTTCAGCCGCAGTTAAGCCTGAGTGATGTTTACGGTGGAATACTACAATAGATGGTGCTATGAGGGAGCAGTATACGTTTTAGTAGAGTCATTTTAATAAACGCCATTTCTAGTTTTTACACTTTTGAGGCCATGCAACACCCAAACATACCTACAACTACACCATTTCATTAGGTCAACTCAGATCTATTAGAATTGTTTTAGATATTTTCAGTGAACTTGTTTGGTTCATATAAGACATACATTCATTTACCATAACTGCAGCACAGTCAAGCCTTAACTGATTAATTAACTGATTAAACTGATCAGATATGGCCCAATATTACATTACATTTGGCTGATGCTTTTATCCAAATCGACTTACAAGGTATATGCTAAAGGGATTCGAACTGGCAACCTTCCGCACCAAACTCAGCAGTGTAAACCACTAGTAGGAACCTTTATTTCAGAGATAGAAAAACCCGGCAATACACAGATTTTTTTTGTATAAGTTATCAGCTTTAATTTTTTTTTTTTTTTGAAAGCTGATATTTGATCAGTAGCAAAACTCTTATAAGATATTTAATCAGGCACCTGTGAGGGCAACACTTGGAATTCAATAAATGTTCAAAGAGTATTATTTGAACATGTATTGATAATTTCGTTTATATTGCTTGCTGCATAAAATGTGAATTAACCGAGTGCTGTTGATATCGGCCAAAATTTTTTAAATCAGCATCGGACTTAAAAAAAAACCATATCAGTCAACCTCTACTTTATTTCCATTGGATGTGTCTTTTATGGTTATTATTATTATTATTATTATTATTATGATTAATTATTTGAAGTCCTCAAAGTCTGGATATGTCATTAGCCTAAACTGGTTAGAGGATTGTAACAGCAAAGATGTGACAGTAAATCAACAAGTGAACTTTATCCGTTACAGTATTAATTATGTGAAGTTAAATATGAAGCGTTCCTTCATCTGGTCCACCATCTCTACTGTTAAGGCCCCAAACATTTTAAAAGTAGAAAAGTGAGCAAAGGTGAAGGGTGAAAAATGATCACCCTAGTGTCAGTGAGACGCTCAATCACATTACTGACGATTAACTTAAGCGTCAACCTGATTATGCTGAAAGGAAATGCCAAATTTGGAGACTTATCAGCTCCGGGTCTGTATTCCCAGAGAGGAAGGACCCATACGTGCATGTACACGTGCTGTGGAACTCGTCTCAGCACGCTTTCCTTCCAGAAAATGACAACCCTGTAAAACATTCGGCTGTAATGAGCTCCCGGCTACCTGGCTGCCTCGCAGGAGATTTCAGGCTCACTTCCTACAGTCAGGACGGAATTTGGTTGGAGGTTTGTTCGTGTGTGTGTGTGTGTGTGTGTGTGTGTGTGTGTGTGTGTGTGTGTGTGTGAATTACAGTCAAATTGAGACAGACAGGAGGGGGGAGATAATGTCTCTATGCAGACTTGCACTGAGGCAGAACTGATTTGATTGGCCTCCTGCAGAGTAACTTACACTGGCATGTACGCACATATATACGTATACACAAACGCATAAATAACCCACATGTTTGGTCTAAATTGGAAAAATATAGCAGATTGACAAAAGGATAAAGAAAACCACTGTGAAACCCAACAAAACCAACTTAGCTTCACAGTCGGTCAGTTGTTTACTGATAAACAGCTTCACGCTGAGCAGCTGGCTGAAGAATGAACAAGACGACGAGACTTCAGCGGGTGGGGGAGGGGGTGTGTGGTTAAAACTAGTGTAAAAAAAAGTGCTTTTAGTCTTTGAACGTCATCAAGACAAGAAGGTGTGAAGTTAGGGATCTGACGGTGCACTGAGTTAAAACAGGAAGTCTGATGAATCTATTAGAGAGCAAACGTAACCGTGAATTAATGTAAATATTTTCAGACAGTGTGAGGGGGACAATAAAGACCTTTGTAAAAAGGACCCTTATAATGCATTAAATGAGTGATATTTCACTTTTTTAAACAGAATCAAACATTTCCCTGTGTTCTACATGAACTGTAAATGCTCTGCTTGGGTCTGAACTCTTCATTAATTCAACTCCACAGGTTCATCTTCAACACTATTTCTCACCAGAAGTGTTTTTAGTGTGAACCACAACCGCTGCTACCAACAAGTAATTATGTCATACTCAGAGACATGTTCATCAGAAGTCTAACGAGTTCCAAAACATAACAATTCAAGAAGGAATTGAAACAGGTTGTAGAAATCCACTTGATTTTTGCCGGAATTAATGTAAAGACAGTTTTCCAATTATAACTGTATGAACTCTTAGGGTCTAAATACACACATAAATGAATCACAGAATAATACAAGTGGATTCAGTGAAATATGAGCCCTTTAATACAATCGGAACGCAAATGCTTTACGTGAAGACATCAATCATTACATTCTGGTTTGATGTGGTCCACCTGGAAGACGTTTTCAGTCAAGTCAGAAGGAAATGATTATAAATGAATACAATGTTAACATTAAACCTGATCATTTCTCTCTCATTCGGATGAAATAAATCTACTTTTTCTGCTCATCTCTGTCTCACATTGAGGTAATATCAGCAGGAAAAAAAAAAAAAAAAAAAAGAGTATCCAAGGAGCACAAAAACCTCTGTGGTTGATAAAAACTTTCCTTCTTTAAGACCTTAAAAGATTTAAGGGCCGTTAGAAACCTCGATGATCAAAAGACTTGAAAGAGTTCAATAAAATAAGATTAAAAAAAAGATGAAAGGTGTTCTTTTTTTTCCGCTCTCATGTAATGCTTTGTGGTTGGTATAAAAAAAAAAAACACACACACACACAGATCCGAACACTATTCAACATCCACACGGAAACGTCTTCTCTGTCTTTCTACCAGGAGTTTTTCATGAAGACTGAAGGACGTGATAACCTGAAGTGTACAGCTCTGAACGCCTTAAAGCTCCTGAATTCAGTTCAATCCACAAACACGGCGTCTGAGTGAAGTTATCAGAAACTGATCGGAGTGGTGGTGTTGCTGCGAGGAAGACTTCAGACGGGTAGGCAGAGGGAAGATAAATATCTGAGTTAAAAATCTGGCTGCTGTGTTGTGGTTTGCTCGCCAGACTACTTTCATTTTCCTCCAACACACAAGGCCAGCTACCAAAATTTGGTGACTGAAGCCGTTGGATTGGACCATGTGAACGCCGCTGTGCATGTGTACGTGCACTAAACCGCACACACACACACACGTGTCACCGCAGCCCAGAATAGGCCCACAGCTCCCAATCCGGCGAGCTGCACCAGTGACTCATTCTCATACTCCCTGCCAATCAAATCCCATCTCCTCCTTTCACCTCCCCCTCCCTCCTTCCCATAACGCAGCTTTCCTTTTAGCATCTTTCCACACAGACAAAGAGGCTCCACCGTTGATTACAACTAGGAGGAGGACGGCTCTACGGCGATGGAAGTTCGGTTCCAGGATGTGACTTGAATATGACAAACTTTTTTTGTTTTTTTTTTCAGGTTTTTAGTGGAAACACATTCGGCTTAAATACTTAAAATACCAAAGCAATAAGTTGCACAAAACGTTAGCAGCAAAGGGTGTCAAGAACAAGTATCAAACAGGAGTCAGCGCTTATTTCATGTGATTAAGTGGAACTGTACACCAAGGAAAACATCAGAGCAGAAAAAAGTGCCACTGGAAACACGGACGCAACTTTTTCACTACAAACGCAAAATCAGATATCACACAAGGACTGTATGAAACCAGTGGAGTCCAATGATCCTAATACTATAATGTTCTAATATGTAGTTGGGTTTACTGGAAGGCTAAAAACTAAATACCTGAAACCAGAAACACTGTATCACACAATGACAATACTGAGGACAATATTAGTTCTGAATCAGTTGAATCGTAAACTGAGAACTCAACCCAACTTTACAATTCATGCAAATCCTGTAAGTGTGCTGTATTGGTCAGTAGTAAATAATTTCTGGTATTTAACTCGATGTAATCAAAGTTTCTTGTTTTCACTCTAATTGTTAGTGGTAAAAAAAAAAAAAAGAAATCCATATTGTTGAAAAAATAAAAGTACCCCAAACACCAAGTACTGTAATAATTTCTTTAAAATGGATTTAAAGACCTAATATTTTTTGCTAAACCCACTTTTATTAAGTCTTTGGTTCAATTATTTAAGTATTTAGACCCTAATAGTTAAAAAAAAAAAAAAAAGGAATTAATGAAGTTATCTTTAAATTCATTAAATTTCCACAACCTGTTTTAATTCCTGCTTAATTTGTTACATATATAGTTCGTCACGTCATGACATTTGCCAGTGTTTCCTGCAAAGGGGGGGGGCATGGCATTGCACAGATAGCGTACTGGTAGCTTAGTTTGAAAATTGAGCCTTGAGGATGACAGACACAGCGTAGAAATATATCAACCCACAATGTGTCACAATTTATTCTCATCAAAACTGTCTTAGTGCCTGCGCTTGATAATGCATTACTACATTTTTTTTTGGTTGTTTTTTTTTTTCGCCCAGACGGAATTTTTTTTTTTTCTGGAACTTTGGCAAGGCAGTGGGGCGAGTTTGCTAAGGCGGCCACTATGGCTAGAAAGTGCTGCAGGAAACACTGACATTTGCACATATAAAAGGTCCAGACTTCTGAAGAACATTCCTCTGAGTTTATCAGCAGCAGCAGTTGTAGTCTATACTGAAAATATGTCCGAACTTTGAGGCGATTACCTAAAATGTTCAGTTGTTGGTTGAACAGGACGGAGCAGCACAGCCAACAACCTGGAGGAGGTGAGATTGTAAGTGTCTTATTTGCATTTAAAGGGCCAGCACTCAAAACCACCTTTCTCACGTCATTGGTCAGAAACAGTGTTGAAAACGGACCTGTGGAGTTGAATTAATGAAGAATTCAGACTCAAAAAGAACATTTACAGTTTATGTAGATGAAAGGGAAATGTTGGAAAATGCATAACCATTAAAAAAGCAAAATATCACTCCTTTATCTTGATTGAAAATGTCTGGACTGATATTGTAAGGAACATTTTTTACATATAACATAATACTGTCACACCTTCTAATCATTTCCAACAAAAAACTCATAATGATTTAACGGTCAATCTTTGCTACATAATCAAACAACGTGTGTATGGAAAAGATTTTACTTTAATACATGTTTGCCTGTTAACAGTACGCCACTAGCTATTGGATAAAAGTCTTAAATTCTACAAAAATTCTTATGTTTTAGTATCAAATCCAAGTGGCTAACACTAACACTAACTATATAAGGCATACATTTTACATTATGATATTATCTGTCAAAAACTGTTGCATCACTTGTGTGGAAAACACCAATAGAATCACATTATACGGACATTTTATTCCACGAAATCATTTGCTTTTCCTACATGTTCAATCAGGTTAGGTACAAATCAGATTACACTTACTGGCTTTATTACATTGTCTGGGAATTATTACGTTATTGCTTTCTACAAAGTTGTCACTGAGAGGGAAGAAACATTTTATACAGTTACACTTGTTCACATGGCACTGCTCCGTTGGACGTGGATATTGTTATTGGTGCCAAAACATTTTGGTTCCAACCTGTCACTCTTTGGTATTACAATATAAAGTATTGCATTGTAGCCGACGTCGGACCACTGGCAGCCTACGGTGCTGTTACAGTGACCGCACTACACTCTTAAGGGGGGGGGGGGTCTATGGATTCTTTAAAAAGTAACACAGCAAATAGGGGACTTTCTACATGTGTGATGTCTGGGTGCGTCAGCCTTTCCTCATTGGCAGAGCCACCGCAGTCTTAATTCCTCAGTCTATTGCATTAAAGCTGGATCTTGTCGTCTCTAGACTGAGTGGCTCGCTCCCTGTGTAAAAACATTAAAGACAGAGGCACGACGGCGTCACCGCAGGGAGATGGCAGCCCAAATGAGCACGCCACGCTCGCTAGCTCTAGTGAGAAAATTAAAAGAGTGTGTCGATGTGCGTACGTGTATGTTAATGCGAGACAGACATCACCCGTTTTCATGGCATGTGGGGGGTCCGGAGCCCCTAATAAACTGTGTGTGTGCTGCGGTGAGTGGGCAAGATGAGTGAGTGAGTGTCTGAGGGACTAATAGACTTTCACATTTCAATAAGACAAGAAACCTGACTCATCCATCACTGCCTCCGGCCTGGGGATTTCAGACAGCCAACGGGGACGCCAAATGGGTCACAAATCTGCATCAAATGAAAGGGGGGGGCCTGCTCTTTTAACTTAACAAATTCAGCATGTAATGCATGAGTGGTATTCAACTGTTAATCATCCAGCATTCCTCCTCATTTAGATCATTTGTTTCAATTAGTTCATCCATCATGTCACTCATTGGATGCTCACATATGGAAGACCAATTGTTTCAAAGGATTTGCCTGTAAATTAGATGGAGAGCATTTGCTGATTCTTTTTGTGTGTGCGGAGGAACAGAAAAACTTTATGGCTGATTGACCGTTATAGCCTGATCAAATGGTGTTGTTCTTATCACTGATGCAATTTACGACCTACCTTTAAAGTAACCGGGCAAGTCCAAACTAATTTTTCCATGCAACGCAGCATCTGCAGCTGCTCTGCGGTTATCAGGTTCACGTTTCTCCCTTGATACCGACTCCTGTGTTTTATCTTAGGGTATCAGATAACTAATCTCATGGTGTTTTTTTTTTTTGTTCTCCTCACAAATTAAAAATCTGTTAAGCGGAATCCCTTGCAAAGATTTTCCATCAAAGATAACCCAAATTTTGGGACAGGCGAGCACTAAAGTCTGTGATAAGAAAATGACGACTATCCTCATGTGTTGGAGGCTCAAGTCCGTTTTGATTTCTATAGGGGTGATTTGTCTGCAGTACATTATGAGAAATGTGCATTACAGATGGAAAACTAGAGCTGAAGGTGTGGTGAGAAAAAGAGTGTTATGCATATATTGAGAGAGGATGCATATATGTATTGGAGCTTTAGGGTGTGAAACGAGCCTGCAGGCGTTTGGCCAAAAGCTAACAAGTTTAATGTTTTTTAAGTTTTAAGCAGCAGGAGTCATGAACACACCACGCACACCACGACAAGCTGTGATAGGGCTGCAGACGGAACGTGCAATGTTCTGGATTCCGTGTCTTTTTCCGTTAAAGATCATGTAAGGTCACAGACAACAAATGGCACAGATTTGAGAAAAATTATCACTTGGTTTCTCCAATTTAGTTTTAAAAGTGATGCTTGTTGATGCTCAAAACAAAATCTGGTGCAGCCGCTTTCCGCCATCATGCCACCCTAAACTGGAATAAACTCCCAGAAGACCTTACATCTGCCCCCACCCTTTCTATTTTCAAAACTAAGCTAAAAATCCTTTATGTTTACAGGTGCTTTTACCTGCTGCTAAACTGCTGAGCTGTCGATAAGTCTACGCTCCTTATGTGTTCTTTAAACTGGTACTGAAACGATGATTTAAATATGCACTTTATGTGATCATTTATTGATCTTTTAAATCTATTTTGAATGTATTTATTTCTTACTTTTTTTTTAACTAGTACTGTTTTATACTTTGTTCTGTGCACTGATTGGTTTGTAAAGCACCTTGAATTTACCCTGCGTATGAAAAGTGCTATATAAATAAACTTGACTTGACTTGTAGAATGACTAGACACACTGGATGGTGAGACAGTCGTACAGAACAAACTTGAACTGAACCATGTCATCAACAGATACTTTCCAGAAAATAAAATATTAAAGTCAAGTGTATATTATGGTAGAGGATAATTTATCACACAAATACATTAAAGCAGCCTGAGGAGAGGATAATAATCTACCTGCTGAATGCATCATTATAAAGCACATAATAACCAGCCATTCCACAAAGCTTCAGTCAGGTTTATGTCGACTTTCCTGCCTTTTAAGGGAAGTTAATATTGCAAAGTATACAACACAACGGGGCTGTTTAGAAAGAATAGCATAGCAGGGTTCTTAAAGTAAAATATGGGCGACACACACTAGGACTGGTAAACTAATATTCGAATTTCGAATATTATTCGAATATGATAAAAATATGTATATTCGAACGTAAAAATGAATATTCGAATATCCTACTATTTGCTCAGGGCAGCGCGCGCATTGATTCTCCTCCGTTGTGTCCCATGGTGCGTCCCTTACTGACCTGTAGGCTAGCTATCTGCAGTCACGTGACACAACAAGGAAGCACCCCATCCCGCTCCCCACCTCAATGAAGAGCAGGCTACACACCAGCGATCCCGATGAGCAGAAAATGAATGAAACTCAAACCAGTGAGCCGGAAAAACAAACCGGGGAAATGGAATCCGGTGAAGTCAATAAGTCCACCACGGACAAAGTGATTGTTAAACCAGATAATTTAAGAAGTGCCGTTTGGCGCTTTTTTGGATTCTGGTCTGTTGGAGGTAAAGTTGTGGACAAATCCAAGGCTGTTTGCAAGTTATGCGATGCGGAGATGACATATCACACAACTACCACAAATTTGAGGATGCATTTAATGGGTTTTCATCCGGCCGAATGGAAAAAAGTTGGTGAAGACGAAACAGACGGCCCGCTTCCCAAACAACCCAGGCTAACCGAGTTTTACGGCCCGAGCACTTCTCTTCCCGCTGCAAAACAAGAGGCCATCACTAAAAAGTTAACACAGTTCATTTGCAAAGACATGCAGCCTATCAGTATAGTTGACGGTGTAGGTTTCCAGGAATTTGTCCACGAAATAAATCCACGGTATCAAGTCCCTTCTCGTGGAACTGTGAAAAATAGGATTGTGAAACTGTATGATGCCACCGCCAGTACAGTGAAAATGGCAATCAAGAACAAAGCCGTAGTGTTGACCGCTGATGGATGGACTTCGCTCGCTAATGATGCATTTGTCACGGTGACTGCTCATGTAATCACAGCGGATTGGGAGATGAAGGACTTTGTGCTTAAAACGGGAGAGCTCAGAGAAAGTCATACAGCAGAGAACGTATCGAAGTCTATTTTGGATGGTTTGCAGGAGTTTGGCGTGCAGTTGGAGTCGGTTGTGGCCGTGACAACGGATAATGCAGCTAACTATGTGAACACAGTTGAGAAGCACATGAAGACCATGAACGTGCCGTGTTTCGCACATATGATTAACCTAGCTGTCCGAAAGGGGCTAGGGGTGAAGTCTATAGAGAACAGTGTTGCCAGGTTGAAACGTACTGCTGCCTACTTCAACCATTCAACCACCGCCAGTTACCTCCTGGAAGAAAAGCAGAAGCAGATGGAAATGCCGAAAAGGGACAAACTGATCAACGACTGCGCCACAAGATGGAACAGCACGTATGAAATGATCTCTCGGGCTTTGGAGCAACAAGCACCAGTGGCTGCTGTCATCTTTGACAAAAAGCTGTCCAACCTTGAGCTGTCTACGAGTGAATGGACTCAGCTGGAAAGGGTGAGCTATATGAATTAATTTATTTAATTTTAGCTAGGCTATATGCCTATGTAATTATTAGCGCAT
>JAPSES010000058.1:15078880-15090637 GCA_029822895.1 Maxillicosta whitleyi
TGGCAGTGCAACGCCCTCTGTTGGATATAACGGGGTACTGTTACAATACTGTTACAAGTCCTATTCTCCGCGGGGGGGAAATAATTAATTAATTAATAATATTCGAACATATTCGATATTCGGACCATTTTTTAAGACTAATATTCGAATTCAATTTCTGGGGAATGTTACCAGCCCTAACACACACACCGAGGTAAGGCTATACATTCTTCACGACATTTCTGAAAGCTGAATATTTTATATTTTCAGTCTAGCCCTGTGGGGTAAAAATGCAGGTAAAATGCCAACAGGTTTATGGGCAGGAAAAGTCTGGGTAAGATCAGCCCAGTTGAACCAACCGCAAAACCAATCCGTGCTCTTTTTCTCCTTCTGCAACCTGTTGGAATGGTTTCCCTCTGTGACTCTTGGTGGTCCCTTTTTGAGAAGAAAAAAATGACTTTGCTTCGTTTTACAACTGGTCTCTAAATTAGCCGCATTTAGACTTTCCACTGGTATTGCAAAGCATTGCCAATGAATGCCACAGTTGATTTTGAGCGTTGTAATGATTTTAATGTAAAAACATTGCCACCTAAGCCTCTCTTATTACCAGAAAATAACCTGGCAGCCTCAGACCTCTTCGCTGAAACAGACGACCTCAAAAACATATGGCTCTGAGGGGAGATTTTTGCTCGAACAGCAGCTCGGTTGTAACCATTTTAAAGCTGGCATTGGTAATGTGGGCAGTATTACACAGAGAAATACAGGACACACCTAGTCTGTCCCCTTATCCTTTCATCACGGTATGAAAGCCAGACTCACCAACTTGGTAGAGACCAAACCCAATCCTTCTGTCAGTAAATGAAGGAAAACCCGACCAGATCACCCTCCCCTTCGCTCTCCGACTCTCCACGAATCACTGCCGATAGCCATAACATACGGCACAAACTCTCCACACCTTTTTAAGTCGGGATGACTCCAGTCAAAACAGCCACAGACAAAAGACAAGCTCACCTCTGTGTCTCACTAAATCTCAGCCCAATATAAAACATTGAAAAACACAAAAAGAGCTCCGAGGGCAAACAGTGAGACCCTCAAATGTTTTTATGGGTACATTTTATTTCTTTCGAGTAGTGTCACCAATGCATAAAAAGCCTTGGTTTATTTAGTAAAAGCCTTTTTTAATTTAAAAGGACTAATTTTTTTTTTTAATGGATTTATGCATCTTCACACATTTCCCTGTAGTCTACATGAAGTGTAAATGTTCTGCTTGGTTCTGAATTTTTCATTAATTCAACTCTACAGGTCCATCTTCAACCTTATTTCTGAGTAATGACACCAGAAAGGTCGTTTTGAGCGCTGGCCCTTTAATTGCACGAGCAACTTCACATTCCACTCCTTCCAGGTTGTTGACTGTGCTGCTTTGTCCCGTTCAACCACTTGTGTTCATTAATACAAACAACAACTGAACATATTAGCTAATTGGCTCGAAGTTTAGACATATTTTCAGTATGAACCCCAACCACTGCTGCTGACAAACAACTATGAGGTACTCAGAGAAACGTCTGTTGGAAGTCTTGACCTTATACAGTATGTGTAAATGTCATGATGTTAACTAGATATGGACGTAACAAATTAAGAAGGTATTGAAACTGGTTGTAAAAATCCACTCAGTTTTTGTCGGAATGAACATAAAGATATCTTTGTAGCACCTGGAGGGTTCACATTCAAACTTTATGAACTATTAGGGTCCAAATACACAAAATAAATGAACCAAAGCCTAATAAAAGTGGATTTAGTAAAATATGACCCCTTTCGGTCTTTGTTTACAGGTACTAGCATGAAAGGCTTGATTTACAGAAGGTGAAAAAAGGTAGGGTGAACGAACGCCAACAAATATGATTTACCAAACCACGCTTTTCTGACGTTCCTATGAAACGGTTGGTTGTTCCTGCATATTTATGTTTCCTGTAAAAACAGGGATCTGGGGCGAGCACCTCCGTCATAAAAGCAGTCTCGTCTCCAAATGGTCAGCACACCCTGTGGACCAACGACCCATGACGACTCAGTGACGGCACATAACTGCGGACTCCTAGGGTCGCCCATTGGGAGACATAAAAGTTTAAGATGGCGTTTCATTGGACATGACATTAGTATGCACACCACGGAGAAGGAAGTGCCTTCAGAATTTTTGATAGCCTTTCTCAGGACACGACTCTACAATACCACCAAGTCTATCTTCAAAATAATTAGGACTGCATTGTCCGTATGCTACTACACCCACTTTGGCTCTTCAAGTTCAGAGTGATTGTAATTGTACTTCCACTTCAGCACTGTCACAGTAGTTTTCTAACTTAATTGTGAAATTTGCAAAGATAAAAATCGTCTTCTGCCATATTTTTCAGAAAATGTTAAGTGAAAACTCAACATGAAAACTGTTGGATTCACTTAAACTCTGATCAATCAGTGAAGTTACCTTCCCATTTCTCATCAACCAACCCTGAATTGTGTTTTTGGTTCATTCATCCTCCAGTTAATGACAAAGGATACCGCCATGCCCGCAGTTAATGTAATAAGTCTAAGTAATCGAACTTTCACTGCAGAAAGGAACAAACAAAAAAAAGTATCTGGTATCCAGGCACAGTATAAGGTTAATACTAGTGTATAGGACATATGTAAAACACTGAAGAAATATAACTTATTTCAAATGTCCCAAGTTTGGAAAACCCATTTTATAACTCTACACTGTCAAACATTTGCATTAAAGAAAAACAAAGCTAAATTTTCCTGAAATCTTACTTCATTTTTCTCATGCATTCCAATTCAGTTTTCATTTGTAAGTTGCTAAAACTATTGCAGTGCTCATTTCAGTCTCACTTTTTTGTTCTTTATAATAATACCAGTAGCTGGGATAGGCTCCAGCAACCCCCCCCCTGACCCCTGTGGTTTAAGAAGATGAATGAATATGAATATAATAATCGCAGTACAAAGCTCAGGACAGAAGACTTATTTTAGATACCACAAAAAAAAAAAGTAATATGCTGTATATCTCTTAATATGAAAGCCATGTATGAGTCTAGATGCAAATGTAACAATGATGAAATTGCATAACAGGACAGGTTCAGACCCAATACATCTGAAAGTGAAAGACAGAAGCCGGAAACCCGGTATCCTGTCAGGTGTCTTGGAGACATCTGTTCTGCTGCAGAAACCTTCCTTATCTGCTCGCTGGACTGAGTCTTCAGTTCCACTTGACCTCTCGTGTCTTCTCATCTGCCCCGATGGTGGGTCAGCTGTGACGGAACAGACGCCGACTCGCTCAGTCATAAATACTCACAGATACGCAACCACGGACCGTCCAACAAAAACATTTAAAATGAGGGGGGAATTCTTTAAATGTTTTCTGAAAAGTGGTACTTAACAAATGACAGTGTGCAGATAAAGAAGTGACCTGCACTTTGCCTGAGCTTAGGCCTGTATTTGTGCTCTCTGAAAGCTCCAAAACTGAATTCCTCAATCACACAATCACATGGATGCATTTTTCCTGTGGAACACGTCTTCTGGAAACTTCTCACACCGAGTTCACCTTAGATTAGCTATAACTTCCCAGAAAGAAGACAGAAAAACATGGAAGATCTGCTAAAAAAAAAAACTCAATTTCAATCTTTTTGAGGAACAGTTTATGTAATTGTTAGAAGGGTTTTATTCTGTGTCTCTATTATTATTTTACATCTTTGAAAAGCCTGTGAATTCCTTTGAATAAGAGTTAGTAAGTAACCATTGACACTTAATCGCGTACATTTCCCATAGCAACAATCGTCACGGTTCCCCACTGGCAAAATAAGTCCAAAACATCAGTATAAATGCCATGTTATGGTCCTCGTCTCTCAATCATAGTGGACTCAGCATCAGCTTCTAAGCTCAACTCTTACAAAAAAGAAAAAATATATCACATTGAGAGAAATTAATCATATATAATTGCTCGGCTAACGGCAACCTCCATGTTATGTTCCAATTAGAGTAATGGATCTAAGGCCCATTTATTCAACGCTGGAAAAGCACTCCATCGTTATTGCGTTTGTGCCTGGATGTATAGCCCACAGCTGAGTTTTTGTTCATGGCTTACGGGCGTTGCTAAAAGTCATCATGGGAAATGTAGGAGTTCAATGATCGCAGGAGGAGATGAGATGGCAGCTGGGTTCAAGTGCGTACAAAAAGAACATAACCAGCCTTCATCAAACACCTGACTCTAGAGCGACATCAATTAATGTTTCCTTGTGTTATCACGGCAAGAGGACGGACTGAGCCATTATGAAACAACTACTATAGCAACTTTTGGCGAAGAATTAACGCTATAGGGACTCCGAGATGCATATAAATCACTGATACAGAAGGGTGTGAAATCAAAAACTGCATAATGTTATTGGTTCAGGTGACAAAAAGTTATTCAAGTTTCCTTTCTCTACTGTAAAGCAAGCCCTCTTTTCTAGCCATAAGGGTTTCCTGTGTAACTTATACGGCTGAGTATCAAAGCTGATTTCCTCGATCAATTCACAAAGTCCCAATTCAATATTGGTTTGGTAAGTGATAATGTACTTACAGCACCAACTCGTCTTGCATGAAAGAGATTGTCAAACAGATAATGAGGTTCAGGGGACCTGATAACTTGATTTAAGTTAAAAGGTTAAAGGTTAACTCATTTTATTATCCACGGGGGGAAATTCCAGCCTCTGCCATAAAACCATTCCAATACACACAACACCTCATTTTAGCATTTGCAATTGGGACCCAGCACATTATGAGCAGTGAAGGCACTTTAGGCCAAACTCAAGACAGAAGAATTAATTATGTAGACCTGTTTGTAATGATGGGATACATGTGTGATGTTAAGAGATCAGGCAAATGCAATATAGAAAAACGGTGGTTTGGCTGAGAATCAAACACAGAACCTTCTAGTACCACTGTATGTTTACATTAAGTAGCAGATGGATTTAGACACTTCCAAGGAGATGAAGTTGAACTTAAGTTTTACTCTACCACAAAAAAACCCCACATATTTAAGAAATTATCCAAGTTTTGCCAAAATCAGTTTCATCAGATTATACCTATACCATACTGTGCCAAAAATCTGAACAGAAGCACAAAGACAGCGAAAATCCATTTTATTCCATAAATTGTCCTGAATTTGACTGATTTTTTTGAACTCTTAAAGTTGATATAATTATACCCTTTAACAGAGCAGATTCTGTAGGTTTACACAGTGCACACACACATATGGACACTTAACTCCCGGACTGATGGCGAGACTTTTCCTGTGCATGAGGCCCTGGTGTTTGTTTGGCCAGCATGTCCCGGCTCGTGCAGCCTGTTGTCTATTCTCTAAGCTTTGTATGGGTCACTAAAGCCACTGTACATACACACTTCCAGGAAAAGAGGCCTGCCGCAGCACTGAGAGATGATCATGACAACACTGACCCGGACCACTACCTGACAACACACCAGAGAAATGCTGACGTCACGCTCTGGACAGTTTTTCCAGGATACGCCGGTGCATGCTCGGCTCAGTAGTAATCAGGAATGTGATCGGGTCAACCTTTGCGCTGACCTGATCACTCACTACAACATAATAGGAGGAAAAACAGGGAAAAGGTACAGACTGTCAACCACAGGCTGCCATTTAAGAGTTTTCTTGGTATGGCATTTCCCCTTAAATGGTTTCCGTCGTGATTTAGTAGCTGCTAGTCCGGTGAAACTGAGCCCTGAACCTTGGCTATATTCTCTTATTTATGGCTTGACCTGACTGAGGCTGAGCGGTATGGCCGAAAATTACACCCAGGATTAAAGTTATACGCTCTTTAAGGAGATGGAGACATGCTTAAACTGGAACACACCAGATCCGCACAGAAAACAGGGTCATTTCATGCCAACACACTTTATATAATGGTTTTTCTTTAAAAGATTTATGTGACGAAGTCTGTTCATTTCAGGGGACCGTGCAAAAATCCTTGAGTATCTTAAAAGTTTTTATTTATGTGGAAATTCAAGTAATCCTTCTGGGGGCTCCAAAGCGATATTTAGCTAAATCTTTGACAGTCAAATTTTTATGTATGACAATAACTTCTAGATATGACTGAACAAATCAAACTCTGAGCTGAAAGAAACAGAACCAAACCAGCTTGATTTTAATTAATTACACAGATGCAAAATTATCCTTTTTTTTTTTTATTTGTTCCAATCTAGTGAAAGAGTCACTGCATTTAGATCTTCCTACCTACAAACGATTTGAAGCAGACCTTTAGGATATTTCTGATAACCCCCCCAGCGTAGTGACCCTAAAGCATGATGCAGTCGATAACAGCCTTTAATCCGTTCTCCATTGATGTTTATTGACATAAACACAAGAACTGCAGCCGCCTGGCAGCACATGACATTGCAGCCTCTCCACTAAATCAAAGGGAGGCAGAGTGTCCTAAAACACACTCAGTGCACAACCACATGCTGTACATCAGCCGCCAGCGCCTCTTCTCAAACTTTCCCCGAGACAAACAACTTGGCCTCTGCGTGTAGTATAATTGTGCTTCCTTTGCTGCTGCTGCCAACAGCACAACTCAATATAGCGGTGAGAGCGTAACGACAGAGACCTTCCAAAAGGAAACTAACGGCAGCATTTTTAAAATAGAACGGTTTGTGGGTCCATTAGCTTCGGTCTAACCAGAGTTATTAGAGCTACTTGAATCTGCATAAAGACGTCTGGTTGATCTTACTGTAATTATAACAAGCTGAGTCAAATGCCCACAACCAAATGGTCTTCCTCAAGGGCAATTTGGTTTCGCTGGTAAAAGTCAAACATTCACTTTGTTGTTACCACATCAATGTCAGGTAGAGCCGCACAGTGACAGACATATGGGCTCACACACAAACACTTGCAAATGCATAAACACACCCGGAGTCATAAACAGCAGCCCTCTGCTAACCAGACTTAACACCAGCTAACTTTTCATGTATGGCTCCTTTCACTGCACACACACACACACACACGATCACACATGATTATTCAACACACACACACACACACTCTGTACCCAAGTGCGCTGGCTCGTTGGCTGTCTACAGCTGTGACGTCTCACATGTGGCGCGTTGTTGATATAAGGAGTAACACAAGTGGAAAATTGGAGCTGGTGGGGCCAGACTGCTGACTTCCTGATAGGAAGAAAGTGGAGCTTGACCCATATATATTTTAAATAGTCAACAGGCTTGAACACCACGGGAAATGCAGACAAAAGGACTGTGTAGTTGTGCATGATAGAATGTGGACACAATCTGGGAACAAATGGGTCTTCCTGCATAAATCAGACTGACTAGGCTACATGCACATATTCTGAAATGTTTATCTTAGTGTCCCACTGTTCTTTCTGTTCATGTTAAGCTGTGAATGTGCCTATTGAAAGAAAATCGGATTTTTGCATAAAAGATTATTTTTTTCCCCACGAGTGGTGGACTTCGCTGACTATGCACACGTTTCAATTGTTTCTGCTCTAACACTCTTCTTGAAAAAGGTCATTACCGCAAATACCAAAAAGTAGGTACGTTACACCTCCTGACCAGAAATATAATTTT
Organism: Maxillicosta whitleyi; assembly: GCA_029822895.1. Lineage (NCBI taxonomy): Eukaryota > Metazoa > Chordata > Actinopteri > Perciformes > Neosebastidae > Maxillicosta > Maxillicosta whitleyi. The sequence goes on from JAPSES010000058.1 coordinate 15,086,474, forward strand.
ACTTTTCGATCACGAATCTCTACTCCGACTTTGGAGATGAAATGATGGGAAACATACAGGAGGCTGTAGCACAAACTACATTAAAAACCCAAACTGAGACAATAAATGACCTCTAATTTCCAAAAAGAGGTCCTAAAACCTGAATAATGTAAGCATATCTGACATCTTAATTGAATAACACTGTTGGGAATAATGCTGTATTCAGAGTATGGTGTTGACATGACCCATATCCAATTTGTAACACTGTCATGTTGGCAATAGAGGCCTTTTTTGTAAATGTTCATGGACGTCACGTCACTATAAAAGCTGCACAGCTTCTCTTTGCCAATATAAAAATTTTACTTTGCTTGAAAAGCCCAAAACCTGAGAAAGTTAAGCTCATAATAAACCTTGAAAAATAGATTTAAAAAAAAAAAAAAAAGATTGAAAACTTTTTAAAATATCAGGAAGGAACACTGTCACACTGCGTCGATTCCTTTAGGCTGTGCAAGTGTTAGAAGAGGAGAAAATATTTTTATAAACTGACACTGTGAGCCATGTGTTGCCTATCTTGTCTGCTTTTAAAAGCATAAAACCTTGTTAATTTGACCCCGTGGATAATGAAAGTTATTAATAAAGAGGACAATGTTCAGATGTTTGAAGTAAGACACAGTGATTTGCCAGGTGATGCTTTAAAAAAGTAAAATGATTCACATATAAATAACAACTCTGAAACACTTTCCTACACACCAACTATGTGGAGGGCTGAGCTGGGTATACATTTATGAATGCATGGTTTTTTGGTTCTAAACAAGTTAAATGTCTAACTTGAGAGCCTATTTCATGGGTATTTTGGGGAAGCATCTTTGACATAAAACCAAAACCAACAAAATGACGGTCATTCCAAACCATTCCAGCATTTTATTTTTCCCTGGCATCTTATATTTTCTTTCACATGACCCCATTAAAAATAAAATAAAATCACAAAAATACCCAAGTGTAAATAAAAGTTAGTTGTGTCCTAATGAACATATCTGAAGCAGCCAGCAGAGGAATCTAAAAGGTCATATTCCTAATTATGATGTTGTGTTGTGGTGCGGCATTCCCCTCTTAAATAGCCCATTGCATTGTGGGCACTGGATCTTTGCCTGGCCAAGATTACCACACATCACTTCTGACTAAACTGAGTTTAAGAGCACCTCAAAGCACAATGGAGGACAAATCATGAGTTATGGGTGGAAAATCATAATCATTTCAAGGACAACAAAAACGGCCCAGAAAATGAGTGGAATCTGAAACAGCTGGGCTGAAGAAGCTCAAGTTAATTCAAATTCCTGAAATAATCTGATGTGTCTGTCAAACACAAAGGTAGGAATATCAGTTTGGATGATATTCATGCATGTGGCAAACATCAAATATGTCAAAAGTGCTTTACAGGAAATATGAACCCTCAGCCCAAAGCCAGGTCGCATCCCTAAACCAAAAGCCATCATCAAACCACTTTACACCTCTGAATGTGAGCAGTGACAGCGTGACCGACTGACACGACCTCACACCGGACCCAAGAACTACGAGCAAAACCTGTGTTTAAGCCAGAAACCTGGGATTTGTGAGAAGCTGGATTCACCCGAACCTACATCCTTGATCAGTCACGACTACAGACAGCAGTGGTTGTATAAGCTTCTGTCTCACTTTCTTTTCATCTACAAACAGGATTATTTTTGGAAACTAACAGATTTCACATTTCTTATTCCAGTCTATTGTTTACACACTGAACGATTACACACTCGTTTATTGAGGCGAAAGCAGAAATACCCAATTCCAAGTTCAAGTCCTGAATTACTCCCGAGTACTACTGTGTAGACTGTCAGTATTGTGATGCTGCCTACTTTGGTACATGTACTTCACTTAATTACCTTTTCAAACAGAAATGACTTCTATTTCCAACTAAAAACAAATACACTGTGCTTCTGCTCTTATCATAAACATTAGTACATGCAATAATTGAAGTTCAACTTTATTAGATGCAAAATCATTAAATAATAATAATCCACCATACAGATTGCACAGAAATAAATAATTTAGTATTTTTTTTAATACTTTAAGTACATTATGATGCTGTTGTAAACATGGGTATAGCAACTTTTATTGGAATACAAAAAACATGAATACATCCTATGCACAAAAACTGAGAGTAATGTAGGATTAATGTAAAAAGAATAAAAATAGTACCTTAGGTGTCAAATATATGCATCAGTACATTCATCTGAAGTAGGAAAACCAAGTAGGGTGAAAAAGAAACTGTTCAATGAAGTAAATGGCTACATGTGGTGTTAATAATGTGCAAAATTAAACTTGTCGTACTTTTGTTCCATTGGGGTTGGAATCGTCCTGTAATGGCGCATCAGTTAAACCCTGAAAGCAGCCTTGTCTGGGTCCGGTTCGGTTCTGTATGTCCGTGACCCTGACTCTTTACAACCACTGATCTGGGAAACGAGGCTCCCCTTCTGCCCTCACTGTAAACCGATAGCAGCCTCGGACATCCGTTTAAGTTAAAAATAGTAGAGACAAAGTTATAAAGTAGCCCTGGCGGTTGCTTCCGTGCAGTGTGGTTAAACCAGATCATGTCGGGGGGGCTGAACTCTCTGTCCTGCTTGACTAAAACAATAACAGAGCCGGATGGATCCACTCTAGCGCCATAATTTTGTCACACTTTCCCTGGAGCACAGCGGAGTTGGTTAGCATGCTAACAGCTAGCCACCGACGCTAGCTAGTTGTGCGCTGTTGTTTTCATGTGAAGAACAACAGTAGCGTCTGGGGGGTGGGGGGAGAGAAGTTCACATAGTTATCTGAAAATGCGGGCGTGAACTTACCCGTGTCTGCCGGGGTTTTCATCTTTGTTGTCTTCTTCGGCCGGTCGCTTCAGTCACTTTTCCCCGTCGACTGGTAACTTTACACTTTAGTTAGCTAGCTGTTAGCCAAGTTAGCTAGCGAAGTTAGCCGTGACACCCCACTCCTTCCTCTGGTGTTGTTCTCACAAGTGTTAGAAAGAACCTGCCCCCTGATCGCACGGGTTTTAAAGTAGAAAAAAAATCCTCCGCTAACTTCGCATGGGGTTCAGTTTTTCAGATGCACACGTCGGAGGGAAAAGTTTTGCGCCGGAATGTTTGTTTGTAAGTTCGGGGCTTCTGATGCGAAAAGTTGCCTGCGGGGAAAATCCACTCGCCCGGGTCTGAATGGCGCAGGTCGGAGTTTGGATCGGAGCTGGAGCAACGGAATGCAACGAGTCTAAATGTTCGTGTCGATGTCGCATGGTCGATCCGTCCTCCTCTTCATCCTCATCCTCCTCCTCCTCCCCGGCGGTCCGAGCAGCAGCGTCTGAAACGAACAAAAGTACCGAAGCCAACTCCGCTCGTCTTTCTCTTCTGACCCTCTCCTTCTCCGGCTCAGACTTTTTCTTTTTCCACTCACTCACTTCGTGTTCTCTCAACCCCCCCTTCCTCTGCCGGGGTGTCGTGTTTCGCTCTTCTCCTGCCACACGGGGCCGCCCACGCTGACCCACGGAGGGAGGGAGAGAGAGAGGAACTGAACGCCCACTTGTTGCCAGAGATCGTCTATGTTTTTGAAAGATTACGTTTCCCTGCGAGGAGCAGATTTGGACCAAACTAAAACACAAATAAAAACTAAACACTCACATGTGGTTGAACCTACACATGCACTGTTCCTGTGTTCTGATCAGAAACACTCACTGTTATTTTGCATTAGTTCCAATGTATAGTTTTTCCTCTATATTATTTAGCTTTTCTTGTGATATTTGTCTTTTTTTTTAAATGGAATTCTTCATTAATTCAACTCATGTCAACCTTATTTATGATGTAACACAATGGTTCCAATCTTTTTTTTCTTTTTTTTCCTTTTTTTATTGGCTCCTGACTCCATTTTAACATAAAACATTTCTGGTGACCCCCCAGACATTCGAAACTGAGACTTTATTATTTATTTATTTATTTTTGCTATTTTTTTTTTTTGGTTTTTGATCATGTAATAGTTTGCTATACTATATTGTAAATAAACATTAATTTTAGATGACATTTAGGGTATAAAGCAGTAAACAGTACCACAGTGAACATGTGACACATAAACAGTACCGCAGTGAACATGTGACACATAAACAGTACCGCAGTG
>JAPSES010000058.1:15117568-15129955 GCA_029822895.1 Maxillicosta whitleyi
AATAATAAAACTTCTGACCATTAATTGATGTTCATGTGATAAATTTTGATATAATATCATTATATATATTGAAATAATTTTAGAATGTTGTCTAAAAACATGCTTGACCAAATTGGTTCAATTGTCCTTTAGGGTACATTTACATTTTTTATTTCAAAAAATGTAAATGTACCCACTCTTACGTGAGATTTTCAGTTTTATATAGTTTTATGTTGATAGACAAGAGTTATATATGCATAAAAAATATCTTTTATTTCAGTTAAATGCATAAACATCTATGTAGATTTTTAAAACTGCACATTTACCATGAAGTGACATCTCAACCGTTTGGTAGAGGTCAATATTTCCAAAACTATGGGGTCTGTTCATAAAATTATTTTTGGATTGTTGTTATTAGTGCCCCAAGGAAATAAAAAAAAACATAAAGAAAAACTTTTTCATTGCTTTTTTCTTGGTGAGGACTTTAAAGGGTTAAAAGACTCCACCCACACATTGGAGTTTCAAGAATAAAACAGACGCGTACTGTCATTTTTAACGCTGACACGCGAAACAGCCCCCGAAAAAAAGTTGTATTTTTCTGTCCGACTGCAACAAACTCTGCCGAACAGCCTGAGTGTTAGTTGTCTATTACAGCAGCTTCGGTGTAAACACTCACGGTGTTTTCGGCCCCACAGGGAATCAGACCTGAAATCCTTTTGCGTCAACACTCCACTCCAAACTGGCTCTTTCTTCTGTGCAGAACTCTATCAGTGTTCGTGTTGGCAGCGCTGCAGTTTCCATAACAGACTGTATCCTTCTCATCAACACATGGCCCGGAGGAGGCGGGCTCTGAATGGCGCTGAAGGGAGGAGGGAATGGGCCGTATAGGGAGATGGACCACAGAACGGATTCAAAGCTGAGCTGGACAAACCTTATTTGTGATGCTTAATTGATTTTCAGCAGAGCTTCCCTTTCAGAGCGGGGGGGAATTTTGAGAGGAAACTAGTTATTTAGCCATCAGGCCTTTTCTCATATTGAGAGGGAGGGGATTGTACCGGTTCATCTGTTTACTGTAAGCTGACCTGGCCTCCTAAGCTTCGCCATAAGGGGCTGTTGTCACTGTGTGATAATAGCGGCCCATTGTACGGGAATTGAATTGAATCTTTCACCAAAGTGAGCGATTCAGGAAGTTTGAGGGAGCGCGGGCCTCGCTGTCGGCTACCGTCGTCTGAGGCTCTGCACGGAAATTCATTTTGGAGTGAATGGGTGAAGGGTGAAATGGGAAATGCTCTTTAGAAATGGAGACCGGTGAAGACTCAGCGGGCCGGAGGGGAGGGTCTGCATGCACCCTGACCCCCTCCCCCGCTGCAGAGGCTCATGCACACACACACACCTTGCATGGTAGCCAGGGGATTGCTGCCAATGAGGGCCTGGTTCATCCCTGTGCTTACTCCCATCATTGTGTTCCTGAAACGTGGATGTGCCGCAAATTCACACACACACGCACCGGCATTCACACATGTAGAGAAACACAGCAGGACGGTTAAGAGGCAGAAACGCACAGGTCCATGCAGAGGAATCCGTCTGACAGCATGCACTGTAAATTTGAGTCTTTAAAAAGCAACTCAAGACCTTGTTTAATTAGATTATAAATGTTTCTGTGTACGTAGGGGTGTTTTTTGGTTTTTTTTGCTTATGGATTTTAATTCTAATTTTATTGTAAAGCACATAATGAAATCTTTCTACTTTATTATTATTATTACTATTATTATGTGTAGTGAATGGAAGTCACATATTTATATTCTAATGATTCTAGATTTTTCATGTTTGTGTTTTTTCTTTTTTTTTTTCTTTTTTTTTAAGTTTTTTCACTTTGCTAAAACTGACAAGAATACCGGACGGTTCTGTTGGTGTCTGTACGTTTGTACTGTCTGTACCTTTTGTTAAAATTGACAGACTTCTTCTGCATTTTAATGTCTGTCATTGTTCTTAAGCTGTGTACTTCACTGTACCAGCTTCGAAGTTCATATTTTTTCATTTGCTTGGTTTAAATGTACTCGCTAAAATAAAATTTTTACTGCCTCTATGAAAGTTGTTTCATTTATTTGCAACTTAAATAAGAATAAACAATAATTGCCTGTGTGTGCAAACCTCAGAGATGAGAAGGAAACAAATATGTCACTCCTCAGGCTTGTATTACATTATATTTTACTGACGCTTTTATCCAAAGCGAATTACAAGGTATATAGGCATGTATAGCATAAGGGGCCTTGCCCAAGGGCCCACCTGGGAGTCGACTTGACAACCTTCCGCACCAAAGTCTGCGGTGTTAACCACTAAGCTATCCGGTCTGTAAAAAATGATGTGTTCATTACTTTTTTTTACTGTTTACTTGATCATTTCACTGCATTTACTGGTTGAACAGAGTGTTTACAAGCTTCACAGTTATACTTCAAATAAAGCTCCACATCTTAATCTATACTCTGAGTTAAAATAAATTAATCAGTGGCTCTTCAATATTACAGAATGTCTCTCCAAACTGTTGTATTTTTTATTTTATACTGAAAAAAAAAAGGCTATTTCACCCACTTCTGGACAAAAATCACTCTCCCTTAGATTAAACCTTTTCACGCATGAATTATTGACAAACAGAGACAATCGAACACGTCCAGTTGGATTCAGTTCTTATTTTGAGGACGGTGCGCACCTGCATAACAATGGTTTGGATGGCGCTCATTAGTAAATCTAATATTTTCAATTCATTACTTTATTGTCATTGTATAAAAAGTGAGACAGTGATTCAAGCATCTTTCAAGAAGGCAAAGCAAAGCAGATCCAGATTTTTTTTTTTTTCAATTCAATTCAATTCAATTCTTTTCATTGTCATTATTTCGTATAAACATAATGGATTCATAACTGATTAGGTTTGTCAGTAACAAACATGAGACAATCATTCATTTCCATGTAAGGTATTACAGTCTTATACCACTCTTAACACTACTAGTTTGGACTAATTATTGCTGCTCATGCACAGATTGGATGGCACTTTTCATTTTGTTGCACTTGTTACAATAATAATAAACATATTTGATTCTAAATATTGTGATTTTAATTGAAGCTTAAATAACTGTCCAACGTACACGAAAGGGTTAACTGAACAATAGAACAACTATCGACACTCACCCAGTGTTGAGCCCGTGGGCCCCCAAGCTGGGAGGGGCAGGGCTGGCTGTGCTATGAGGGGGCGGAGTCACAGAAGAGGAGGTGGAGCCGACTCCGGCCGAGCTGACGGGAGTCATGGGGCAGGACGCTGAGGGTGACGAGCTGGCGGCTGAGAGCGAAACAGATGAGGGATGTAGCGGGCACAGATGAGTGATCGCTAAATAAACATTTTGGTGACAAAAGCTCTTCATTAATTGTCAGGATTCAGACCGGACTGAGGAGCCTGCGCCGGGTCTGAGGATGAAGTATAAGCCCAGGACTCGACGGGCCAATAAATTTCCCAGCGTGTTTGTTACCTGTCAGGTCATCTGTCATATGTGAGAAGGCTGGGATAACTCAGACTGTAGTCACGTCTATAAATCATGAGGACGAGTCATGAGTCATGGAGGTAAACAACTCAAAATGGGACTGGTGCCTCCATTTTGTTGTCAACAAAACATCATTGTTTTCTATTTCAGGTTTTCTCGCACAGAACTCAATTCTTTTCCAAATGACGGCTCTGAAACCAGCGAAAGCCTCCGACAACACGCACGCTTTACATTATTTTCCAAATAATGTCAGGGCCACTTTAATCCATCTGCAGTTGACCTTTGGGCTCCAAAACCTCAGCCCGGGCCCTTCTCTAACCTTTAATAATTGATTGACACGACTCGACACAAAGTGCAATTACAGCTCACCTGTTGTGCTGAGGCTGGTGGTGACCTGGGACAGACCCTGACTCGATATCTGAGAAAGGAAACGGACATGAAATCAGGAAACACATTTCTAAAGTGAGAGTCAGAGAGGTCGTTAGAGCATCGGTGGTGGACTAGGGATGGGAACTGATAGGAACTTAGTGACTCCGGTTCCATTATTGATATCACTTATTCATTGGATTCCTATATATATATATCCTATATTATAATATCCTATATTGTCATTGGATTAAATAAATAAACTATAGTTCAAATGGCTTTGTCTGCATTAACTCTTTTATGTCAAATATGAGCGTTCAGTTCAAGTAAACCAGCTAAAGGTTCTAAATTTGTAGTTAAGGGAGTGTTCGATGTACCTGCTGCAGCCTCTGAGCCTGGTCGTCATGGAGACTATTCATAAATAATAGTAAAGTAAAGTAAATAGTAGTAAGTAAATTCGCTTGAGACATTTCAGGTTGTTCAGATTATTCACATTTTTTGTAAAAGGCTAGTCTGTAAATGTAAACTGTTTTGAAAATGTGGTTTTTATTATTTATAGGTTAATATCATAGTGTTTTATTGGTCTAACATTAAATTACTTGAACATTTTTGATCGTTAATATCTTCAGTGTTATTTTTGTATTTCACTAATTCATCCCGCGGGTCAGATTGGACCCTTTGGCGGGCCGGTTTCGGCCCCCGGGCCGCACGTTTGACACCCCTGCTTTAGAGGCATCAGAAACAAAATACAGAAATGACCCGATGATGCATTGGACGTGATGACATCATGGAACCAGTAACTGGAATTATGAGTCAAACAAACTAATGATTGGTTCCAAGGAACTGAGCTACTGGGAACCGGTTCAATACAACAGCCGCTTGTCGATTCCCATCCCTGGTCGATTCCCATCCCGACGGCTGACTGTACCATGTGGGGGCTGTAGCAGGGGGCTTTGTGCGTCACAACAGGGGAGGTCTGGGTGGGCAGGGGAGGGGTGGTGCTGCTCGAGGGGTTGATGCGTTTCTCTTTTTGCCGGCGGTTGCAGAACCAAACACGAATCACCTCCTTCTCCATGTTGAGCTGCTCTGCCATGAGCAGGATCTCCTCCGAGGTAGGCTTCTGGTTCTGAGGAGCAAAAGCATAAATAAATAAGCAGACACATGATGAAACAGCAGAACAATGGAGGCTTCTGTCAGGAAAAGACTTTCACTAGCTGCTTAAAAACATAACACAGGTTATCCAAAGTGGAGCAGACCGTGTTGAAGTTGCGCTCTAGGACTACTCGGACGTTGGTCTCGATGCTGGTGCGTTTCTTTCGGCGTCGGCCCGGTAGACCCTCCATACCCAACATGGGGGAGGAGATGGAGGAGGGACTGGGCAGCATGCTGTCCACGGCCATGGTCTCTGTCACAGAAAAACACATGAACAGATACATGAACACATGGAAACTCATTGAATTCATTTACTGTTATTGATACACCTTTATTTATCTATCTGTTCTGTTTTCTTCATATACAACAAGAACGTACAGGAAATGTGCTCACAGCCTTAAAACACACACAACAAACTGAGCTAAATGGGCTGTAAAGGTCTTGTAATGTATAGTACAGTGTAAAAAGTCCTGGTCCAACATTAGGTTTGTTGGTTTCATAAAGTTCTATTGTTCACACACATGCATGGAGACCCGTCTGTGATCAATCTGTGTGTATGAGAAGTATCTACAGCACTAAAAACAAAAGCTGTGGTACTTGTAGTGGAACAAAAACACAAAAATTATCAACATTAAGCAAAAATTAATAGAAAAACAAACAAGAAAATGAACAAAACAATCATCAAACTAACGAAATTCAACAAAAAGTAAAAGAATCATCAGGTTTCATGGAACAACTTCTATAAACCAAAGTATTTAGTCTGACCTCCCTTTGCACTGTCTTTAATGTCTTTAACCCTTTTGCTCTGACAATATTAGATTTATTTCAGTAATTTTATGATGTTTTATACCAGGTTTCATTCCACGCGTCAGATGTTTCTGATTGTTCGTGCTGCTTCTTGTCATGGGGTCAGAGGTCAAACTAAACACACAGTCAGTTCAGTTTTTATGTCTCTTTTAAGACCGTGCACATATTTTTTGGATTTTATTGCTGCGTGCGGAGGAAAGAGAATAAATATGTGCGATCATTTCCACCCTGCAGACGTAAAGATAAAGGTGGAGTTTTTTTTACCCAGAACTCTGAGGTTTACAGACGCGCTTCGGTGTTTGTTCTCACCTGCATCGCTCAGCCACTTCTCCAGCAGAGGTTTGAGTTTGCACATGTTCTTAAAACTCAGGTTGAGCGCTTCAAACCGTGAGATGGTGGTCTGGCTGAAGTCGTTGCCGTACAGTTTACCCATCGCCACGCCGACGTCTCCCTGCGCACACACACACACACAGCTCATTAGCGTTCATTCATACGTGAAATACAATCCAAATACCTACTGCACACGGTGTTTACCTGGGTGAAGCCCAGCTTGATGCGCCGCTGTTTGAAGGTGCGGGCGAACTGCTCCAGCTCCTCCAGGTCGCTGGGCTCCTCCCCCAGGTGACCCCCGGTGGTCAAACCGGAGGTCAATGAGGACGCCATAGAGCTGCTGGGGGCAGAGGACGCTCCGACCGATGTCACGACACCAACGCTGCCGCCGCCGGAGCCAACTATGGAGCCACTGCCGCTGCTGCCGCCTCCGACCACATCGCTCTTCTCCCTCTGGACGATGAAGAAGGATGTACACGAGTTTTACAGAGTGTCAAAGACTACGTAGAGGTTAAGAATAATAATAACAATGGATCTGAGATGATGTCATCGACCCAAAAAAATAGTTTTTATCCTTTCGTATGGAGCCGTAGAGGGGACATGATGAATAGAAAAATAACAAAGCGTGGGAACGACTTATAAGGCGTGTGCACAAGATATTAATGTGCGTGCACCAGTTATAATCCGTGCACACGCTTTGCGTTAAGACGTGGCTCGGGTAGTTAAAAGTGAGGGGACGGGTTACAAATCGTTCCCTTTCTTTCATTAATTCGTGCGTTATAAAGGCGGGCGCACGGGTTATGAAAAAGTGAGGGAACGTCTTAAAACGCGTTCCCTCGGTTTATATCCAAGTGTGAGCGCGTTAGAACACGTTCCTTCACTTTCCATGGTGTGGAACAGAGAATGACAAGCACAGCACAGACGTGCCCAACAAAACATGCCTACAGCCGGTGTGTGCGTGCGTGTGCGTGCGCGTACGCAACGAAAACAAGGATATTGTGGGAATATTATAATAACGCGAGAGTACGACAAAGGATATCGTTATAGAGGGAACGCATTTTTAAAACGTTCTCTCACTTTTTTACAACCAGTGCACACGCCTTTATAACTTGAGCGCACGCATTAATATTTCGAGCGCACGCCTTAATGAAAGCGAGTGCACGGGTTATAACTTGTGCGCTCGCATTAATATCTAGTGCACACGCCTTATAAGTCGTTCCCACGCCTTGTTATTTTTTTATTCATCATGTCTCCTCTACGGCTCCGTACTTTCGGGCATTAAGTATTTAATGAAAAAACATTCCTGTGTTTGATTAAATGATTCTCAAGTATAAAAGGTGGATGATTCAAGTCATATTTCACTTCTATTCTTGGTTTAAAAGAAAATGGTTAATTAATTTTATTATATCCACAAGGAAATCTGGTGTCTGAATTCGATCACATCTGAATACATACACAATGTCTAGCATTAGCATTAGCATTAGCACACATTAGCAGCAGTGATGGATTCATTTGATTTTAAGGACTTTTATTATTTTAATCACAATTGTGTATTTTACTGTTTTTTTCATGTTCAACTGAAAATGTCTGACTTTTCTCTGCATATATTTGATGCATATAGCATAAAGTTTGGATAAAGAAACTGTTAACATTTTTTTTTCTCATTTAACTAATTAGCTACTAATGTTCTATCTGTCTGCATCAGAACCAAAAGTTTGATCTGGTTCTTTTAATGTTTTTTATCTGAGAAACTGAAATCATAACTTTCATCTTCCACGTCTTCCATTTTATTCCTTTCTACATCTAATCTTTATTAAGTTAAGACCCATGTTTTAACATAGTTGCGGGTGTTTTTTCCTCACAGTATTTATGTTTATTTAAATGATAAACACATCTGATAATAAATAACCAGTTAATCTAATGCAAACAGTCAAACACATCTGTATTAATATTCATGGAGTCTCTGAATGTCCAAAAAAAGACAAAAAACAGATACTTCACAGTTATTTTTCCAGCGACAGATGTGTTTATTTGTGGTTTTTTGAGGGTTAAAGACAATATATGTTTGTATCATCCAGCAGTAAACGGTTTTATACCTGAGCCTTTGTTTGGTTTATTGGAAGTTTTAGTGCCTGACATGTCATTTGAATAAAAGACATCAAACATAAAGGCCGTGAATACAAATGAGATGATCAGCATGAAAACGTGCATAAAAAGCAGGAACCTGACCCCGACGCCTTAACGTACAGCACAAAGAACCAGTACTTTGGATTGTATTTGAACCTCAGGAAGCGTCCGATGGGCTCACGTCGCATATCAAAGCTGGAATGTGACCCTGGCGAATCAACTAATTGACCAAACAGCATGCATGATACCCCATAATTTACATTCGGCGTCTCTGTGCATAAAAGACGCGAAGGAAGAGGGTGAAGCCGCTGTTGTGTTTGACACGAGTTGATCAGAGCTTTAACAGAAAATCTATAATGGCCCTCAGACGTGTGAGGATGCATTCATGCATTGCGTTACACCAGATGAAGGAAGTGAGGGTGAGGCGTTCGTCTTTGTGCTGAGTTTAATGATAACAGAAAACTGCGTCTGTTATGAAAAATACCTGCTATGGAATATAATATTATAACATCAATGCGTTTCGCAGGAGCTGTGAACTTCTTTCTTTATCAAATGGGCAAATCGGCGGTTTCAGAAGAAAAAGGTAAGAGTTTAATCTTTTTTATCTTTTATTTTAAATTTTATCCTTTTATCGTTCTTATGCTACAAACACTGAGACCTGGTTTAACTATTATTTGTTCGATCATGTACCATCCACTGAATGACTCTGAGGCCAGCACCTAGTGGTCATCTGTGGTATTACACACTGGTTTCCATTTTTGGAAACTACAGGTACCATGACAGACTGTATGTAAAGGATGTAGTGGGTTGTATAGCTCTGTAGATACAGCTGTGAGACAGTGAAAGTGACCCCCCCCCCCCCCCCACGGTTCAGAACCACCATGCCAAAGTTTTTGCACATATGGACGGAGTGACGGACAGCAAACTACGCTGTGGCGATGGCCGAGGGTAAAAAAACGAAACACGTTTCTAACCTGTGCTTGAAGTCCCAGACGGGGAGGGGTTGTCAACAGCCCCCCCGGGCTTTGCTGAGGTAGCTGGATCAGATTTGGCGTCGAGAGCAAACCTGTGACACAGAGCAGTTATAAACCAGAGTGAGAACAAAAATAACCAGAGCTGCGTTTGGTTCATGATGGTCGGACGGTGTGGATGGCGGTGGGCGGAGCCTCACCCTGCTGAGGCTGCTGGGCCTGTGCTGGCTGAGACAGGAGGAACTGGGCCGGAGACTGGAGAGGGTGACCGGGCATCAACACCAGCTGCTGGAGCTGCAACAGCTGCTGGATGTCCTGAAAAAATAAATGTACAGAACCGAGCGTAAGAGTCAATGAACCACCTAAAATAAGGAGCTCCTGTTCTGGATGATGGTTATGACCAGGGGTGTGTTCAAGATATTATTTTATTATAATATTATATTCATATTTTAACTTTTCTTCAGTGATTTATCACCATTTATTCTAATATTATGTTCAGTACTTTTGTATTCTTAAGTGAAAATCAGATAAGAAGAAAAATCAGCCTTTAAACTGAAAATAAATATGAATTTGACATTATTTATTTATTATTTTTTACTAACCTTATGATAAATATGGATGATTCCAGTTAATTCACCGTTCCACATAAACTTGTAATCCTTCCATTTTCAGACACTTTCCTTTTTTTTATTCATTATTGTATTTTATTATTTTTTATTCCTTCATTCAGTCATTTCATGAGAACTGATAAAAAGCTTTTATTCCACTTCATGTGCATTTCGGTTTATTTCCGAAGTATTTAATAAAAGTGTTTTATAAAAGCGATCACTGACATGATGTGACTTTATTCCAGCTGAGGGATGTTACTTTAAAGACAATAAGTCCAGATGTGAAGCCCTGATGCTGATTGGCTGACAGTACCTGGGCTGTGAGCTGGATCGGCTGTGAAAGGGCGAGCTGAGGTGGCGGGGGCGGGGCTTGGACCGTCTGCTCCTGTTTGTTTGGCTGCTGCTGCTGCTGGGGTTGTGATTGGCTCTGCTGCTGTTGCTGCTGTTGCTGGTTGGCTTGTTGCTGCGCGGCGGCGGCGTGCGCTGCCTGGGCCGCCTGGGCGGCGTGAGCGGCGTGGGCGGCGTTGGACTGCTGGACCGCCGCCGCCAGAAGCTGGGCCTGAGCCTGCTGGAGGAGGAGCTGCTGCTGGGCGGGGAGGAGAGCGGCGAGCTGAAGATGGCGGTTTTAAGGGAGGGTAGTGAGGGGACGGAAGTGGGATGGAAAAAGAAAATATGAAAGAATGAACGGATGCAGAACAAAACAGCAGAGACGTGAAGAAACAAAGTAATTTTAGCGGAGTTTCAGGAGCAGTAGCGTAGATCGGTAAAAGCATGGCAGAGCAAGACGAGCGCCGCAACCCCTTCACTTTCCGCTAAAGAAGCTCCAGGTATTTGAAGGCGAATCCTGTCGTCTACAACATTTAACTACAGCTTGTGCAAGTGGTTTCTTGTCCGTCAAAGCAGCTTCGCATGTTCACTGAATATTTCCTCGTGCATTCATGCGTGAGCGCCGTCCCATAATAGTCCCAGTAAATAAAAGCTCATTCACTCCCACATGTCTGGAGATATGTGATTAATAATAATAATAATAATAATAAAAAAACAGAGAATGAATACAAACCAGGATCCAACACAATTTTTCTCATGTGGTGATAGTTTTCATTTTCTGCTTTTAAAGTGGATTTTCTTATTTAGTTTTTTTTTTTTTTAATATGGGGAATTTGTGAAGGGCAAGATTGATGAAGCACATAAGTATTAAGTTATAAAAACTCAACAAACGATGTGTCAATGAACCTGATCACATGACCATAATAGTAATAGTAACTAGGGGTGTGTTCAAAATATCGACACAGGGATATATCATCACGAAACCCCCCCCCCCTGCTTCATGGTGTTAGTCTTCAGAGCGTGTTCTTACCCCTGCCAGCTGACTGCCAGCCAGCATCAGCTGAGTGTGGTGATGTTGGGTCTGCTGCTGCTGTTGCTGCTGAGATGGAGGAGCAGGAGGAGCAGCACCGATGCTACGAGTCTCAGAACTCTCCTCAGTCTTTACCTGAAACACGTCACAGACACGTACCTTCTGTCAATATAAACCACATACAACCTGAAGAAATCTGTAAAATACCCTGCCCTATACGAGACCACGCTGACTAAATATGGACGTTTTGACAATCTTCCCAAGAAAACACTCATTGCGTTGCAAAACGATGCAAAACCATGATGCAGGCGCAAAATAAATGTGCTTTAATGTCCCCACAATGATGCAAATCACATGATAAGTAGTTGAGCAGAAGCACAAATTATTGAATAATACAGATTCAGGGGCCCCACATGCAGCCCAATATGATCTCAACCAGTCAAATAATACCATAATAACCTGTAAATAATTTTGTTTTCGTGCAAAGGTAGTAATGAAAAAGTTTACAAACCATCCTTTAAAAAACCCATTTGTTTATTTATTTATATATGTGAATAACCTGAATAAACACAATCAACCTGAAATTTCTTATAAAGACAAAAAGTGCAATATTACTAATATTATGGCTCAGCTTATCATTTACACATGTATCTGATAAATTGTCTCTCTCTTTTTTTTTTTTTTTTACTTTTGTTTATACACACACACACACACACACACACACATATATATATATATATATATATATATTCTGGACTGTTTTTAATAATTGATGTGTATTTTACCTTCAGCACGTACAGAAAATAAAAATACATTTTTTTTCACACTGTACAATGGTCACTGATAATAAACTTTATTCTATTCTATTACAATAATTTGCTGCACAGATATAACTAAATATATAATATAGCTAAAGCATTTAAGTGGTTCATTTTGTTGATTTTTTTCTGTTTATTTTGGCTTCGTAGTGATTTTTTTTCTCAATCTGTGACCGATATAAGAAATATAACGCCATGAATCTTAAATTATGTGAACAAAAGGGTTAAAGACGTCTCGCTCTTGGCGCCGGTTTCTGCGAAAGTGCTTCCTTCAGTCTGTTTCCTGTACTGATGCATTATGGACCTTGTAGTTCTGGAACACCATGTTACCGCCCAGATTTC
>JAPSES010000058.1:15164811-15179093 GCA_029822895.1 Maxillicosta whitleyi
TTGGACTGCAGAGGCTATGTCACTGCTAATATTGACGACACCCCCCTCTCTCTCTCTCTCTCTCTCTCTCTCTCCCCCCCTCCCTCCCCTCTGCTTTGGCCGGCAACTGCTGTTGTCCACATCTCACCTCATCCATAGTAGACAGTATTGATTTTCAGCACGGAAAATAAAAAAGGCCATGAATTTTAATGCCTCACTGTCTGTCTGTCTGTCTGTCTGTCGCCCACCCGCCCTCTTTTCTCTCCCTCACTCTCTTAGCTAGTACTCATCTTCGCCTCCTCCCCTTTTATTCTTAGATCCATCTCTCTCTCTCTCTCTCTCTCTGATGTATCTGTCCATCCTTACCCCCCTCCCCTTTCAATTCTCTCTTTCTCTACTTTCTGTTTTTTACCACCAGCATTCTCTCTCCCTCTCACACAATCCACTTTTTCTCCCCATCTCTCATATTTTTTCCTGAGGGGAGGACAGATGAGAGGAAAAGGTGGCTGTGGTGGGTGGTTGGTCATCTGCCATTTCCAAGCTTATACACTACCAACCTTGTTAACTAATCTGTGCATGAGGGAGGGCGGGGAGTGAAGCAAAAGCTGGGATTTTCAAAGATTTTTTTTTTTTTGCTACTAGCAGACCTTTCAGTTCTAAAGACTCTCCGCGTCTTTGAAAAACCACATTAAATCCGCTGAAAACACCTTGTCCCTCTACTATAATACCGTCAATGCTGCCTCCTTTTTCTACAAATGTTTATATTATTTACTTTTTGTTCAACATATTATTAATTCTTGCCCTTTTTGTCCACTTGATCCTAAAGATCCGCCCTTTGTTGCATCTTTATAGTCATGTCTTGATTTTCTCTGATCCTCTGTATGCAAGGTTGCACTTCCCTGCTACAATATATATGGAGAAAATGACTGGGTCAATCCAAATTCTAAATGTTCTGCTATTAATTTGAGGGAGGTGTTGTAAGCTTTGCTAATCCATTCAGCAGGAAAATATTGTTCCTTTTATGTGGAAACTTTATGTCCACAGTTACTTTTCAGGAAACTGGAAAAACTATGCATATTCTAAATAAATGGATGGAGTTCAGAGATGTAGCCACAAGCTGTTATCAACACCTTTCATTAAGTAAATATTTCTAAAATTGTCAGGACAACGTAAAGACTGACCAATAGAATCATTTTATGCAAAAGGAAAAAAAAGTGTGATCAAAAAAGACCAAAAATGGACTTGCAAGGTTTGCCATGGAAACACTTAATCCAGTAGTCACACAATAAAAGTATTTTTAGTCAGCTGACATGATGAGGAATGCAAACATAGCAATAAAACTAAAGTTGGAGGCCTGGAAGCTTCTTAAATTCAAGTATTTTCCGGGTTCTTTTCTGTTTTATGAATGACACAAAACATTTGTATACGTTATGATGAGCTTTAAGAACTAGGATTCACATTTGCAACTGTTTCTTAACCAAATAATTGATTGATTAAAGTCTAGAAAGAGCACCGCAATTTTTGAAAAACTGCATTATATCCTGTGAAAACACCACGTCCTTCTACTATAAAGGCTTCGACGCTGATTGTTGTGATAAAATAGCCTAATAACACCTAATACACAGTGTCAGATCATGACTGAATCAACGTGAAGAGAAGATCACACTTTCTGCAAAACATCCAAGAGGTATTTTTTCCATTTCACGCATATTCAAGAAAATGATGTTTGCAATGTATGTAATTTTATCATTGTCGGGGTAAAAACACAGCAGCCAATGTGGAAACTGACAGCACTTTAACAAGTTGAAGCATAGTGATTTTACCACGCAAGAGCAGAGGAAGAAAGCGGCAATTGGCATCAATGACAGGTTGCATCCACCTGTCAGCGCCGACGGCATATGATAGTTGTCAAACATAAACTGTTTTTGCAAAAAGCACAATTTTCAAGAATCCGTGTCGAGCGTTTCTGAAATTATAATGCATGGGTTCAGCTTTTATCATTTATGTAACTTAGAACTTAAATAACAAGCTTTCAGCAAGAAGAGGAAAAAGAATTACAAAATTACCAGTTACATGGATTTTCTAGGACAGCAAGGCTATTTTACCAATACAGAAACTGGATCCTCTGTAACCCCCCCCCCCATCTTAAAACGCACATGAATGTGAGCTGCATCCATTTTTTGAGACTGATAATCTATAAACTGACCAAATGTTTGATGCACCGAGTAAGATACTGCAAACTCTTACTGTTTCTGGTTGATGAGATGCAAATTTCAGCTTCTGTTGTAGCGAATAATGAAATGGATACAGGTTTTCAGTTGAGATTATTAATCTTGGCACCAATCTAAGACATATGTACAAAAAAAAAAAATATATTGAATCCAACCATGACTTGGGGCCTTATATCCAGTCATAAAGCATCACAAATGCACCACACAAGAGCTTTTTGTCCAACATTGTTTTAAGGATATGCATTTCTTGGTTAGAGTTACATGCACGTGAAATTAAATTACAGTTGAAGATGCTGCAGAGCCAGTAAAACGTATACGCCGTGTTATAAAACAGCACCACTCTGTCAGACACAGTTGTTTCGTGTGTGAAGTTGCACTCACATTAATTTCGTAGCCGGCGCAAAACCGTAAAAGCTCGTCTTTAAAAACCATGGAGTGGTAGGAGCAGGACTACATCCATCTCTTCACACCCATTACCACCTGGCTAGTTTAGGCTCTTAGAGGGCAGAAGTCATCCTCCATTTGCTGGATAACCTTCAGGCCAGCTCAATCAACACTCAATTGAGATGCTTTCAAAACTAACTCCAGCCCATTATCAGCAAGAATGCCACAAACACAAACGCTGGGTTAAATGTCAGATGCCTGAAAAAATTGGTTTCCTACGTAACGTATCCTTGGACTCTGCGCCTCCTTAAGGAATGTTAGCTTTGCTGTTTTGCGAGGCGGGAAAAAACAGAAACAAACCAAAAAAAGACAAGATAATTGTGTGTTTTCTGTGGATAATGTGTGTGGAATGTGCGGTGTGCAGATTTTGTTTTTATTATTTTGCAGTGAGTGGGTGTTTGTTCATTTCAGAGTGTCCTCTGCAGGCTCATAGTGAAGCGCTGGGACAATGGAGGTGTTTTTTTGGTTTAATGAAAGTGCAGTTATTGTCAGTGGATGCTTCATTCATTGTGTACTGTATATTTACTCCTACGAACCGAAGCAGAGTGTACGTGCAGGGAATGGTGTGTGCGCTCTCCAGCACACTTCATTTGTTAATGGATGTATTATAAGAGGTATCTGGCTTCCAATAAAAGCAGAAAATTAGTCTGCTGATGAATAAGAGGCAGGAGAGCATTAACTTTGTGCTCCGAGCTAACAATAGATCCGTTCACCTCCTGCACCCTGAATAAAACTGGATAAGAGTCATAATTAATTTCTAGTGCCCTCAGAACACACACGAATATAAGGCTCGAACCAGAGGCACCCAAATTCTCCATCTGACGCAACCATCGCCCGCCAAAAAAAGAAAAAAAAAAACCCCATCATTTTCAGCCGGTGACAATACGCCCCGACACAAGGAGGATCCTGAATTCTGTTCATCCAGTCGTCCACTCAATGTCAAGTCCACCGTCTGTGCGTCCGTCTGGCTAACTGACCCCGGCCCCTCCTACCTTGACCCTGACCCCGGGACCAGCCCCCACAGCAGACAGTGAAGGCTGCAGCCGAGACCTGGGAAAACGGACGCTTTCAGACGTTAAAAGTCAAATCCCTGGTTTTAATGAGTGTTACTGTCCTGTAGAATTAAACCAGAGTCTTCTTCAAATGTTTAGTGAGGATTATTTTTGGTCTTGAAATTCTTTTCTTTAACCATTTCCACTTACATGCCCTAATAATTTGATCACTATCCGATTTCTGGAGGTATCTGATTATTCAACTGATCATATAAACGACAAAATCTGATATAATTTATTAGATAACGGCATTAATGAAAAATTGTATGAAACCACCTGGATTTATCCCTAATGTTCTGATGACTTCATGCTTGTAGTTAGTTTATTTCATTATTTACCATCTGAGCATGTGTTAAAATAACAAAAAAAAAAAAAAAATCTGAAAACAGAAGTGTTGTAGTAAAACACGAGCAAAAAACAATAACAGGAAGTCAGATTCTACCGTCACTATAAAAGAAATCCAATAATGCACTGAAAAATCTAACCTAGAGTTTCTGATTATCGTATTTCTGAAATGCATGTAAACACAAACAGATCCCATTAATACAATCACCTGATTATTCCCAATTTTTATGGTCATGTAAATGGGCTCATTGATCCTATTTGTTTTAAGAATCCTCACTAACAGACATTTTTTAATGGCTATTGCAATGACAACGTTCCTCCTTTGCACAAACGTATATATTATAGGTACATTGTGTAAAATGATAAAAATCTTAATGAATGTGCATCTTCTTAAACATAATTAAAACTTGGTGGAACATTCTGTGAAATAACGTATATTTATTCCACATGTTGTTTGAAGACTTGAGCTAAATCCAACTGCGTTTTAATCAGTGGATAAGTTTCACTTGTTCTCCAACTAATAAGATTTCCAGGATTAATAACAGATTAAATCACCACTAACAACAGACGAGCTTGTCGGAGCGGGTCTGACCCCAGTGACCGACCCCGGCCCATCCCCGAAACACCGGCCCCACCATCCCGCCCTGACCCCGGATAAAAAATGAGCAGCCAAACACTGGCCAGGGCCCACCCCTCCCCCTCTCTCTCTCTCCCTCCCCTCACTCCTCCTGTCCTCACTGCTGGTCTGTTGTGGCCCTGCTTGGCCCCGGACCCCCGGCTCGTCCCGGGACTTGAACTTGAGACATGACACAACAGCCTGGCCAGGCGTGGACAGATGAAAGAGAAGAATAGGAGGTGACGGGTCACTTGCATATGAATTGCCGGGCCAACGGAGAGAGGAGGGGCGGGGTTGGGGGTTAAGGGTAAAGGTCAACCCCCCGCATCCCTGGGTCCCTCGCAGGCCGCTCCCTAACTGACGAGGAGACAAAGGAGATGAGGAGGGGGTTTGGGATGACACGGGGCTCTGGGCGCTCGGACTCCTGCCCCCCCACCGGGAGGAAGGAGGGCCGGGAGGGGGCTGGGACGTGAACGGACATAAACACACACACACACACACATACACGCGTGTGTGAACACACCCACACGTGTACACACGGGCAGATGCACTATGCAAACACACTTAAGCTCACATGTGCCACAGCTGAAGGACAAAAACAGTGTGACACGCGCTCTCACACACACACACACACACACACACACACACACACACACACACACACACACACAATCACACACACACACACACACAACACAACACAACACAACACAACCCATTTCATCTGAAAACACACACGTCAATGAGCACCTTCACAACGTTCAATATTTTATCAAGTCTAAATTCCATTTCTAACAATGTACAGACCCATTTACCCGATGGTGATATTTAAGGGACAATATCATATAGATCAATAATAGACTGTATGAGTTAAAGGTTAAGTGTATGCACTCACTGTATTCAAAGAAAGGCTAAAAAAACCCATTTCATTATCAAGTCAAGTTAGTTTCACTCATAGACACAAATCTGCTGCTTCTGTCTGTAAAGTCTGCAGTTCACCGTTCAGTGGCATTCACATATTTCTAAATGGTTTGTCTGTTTGCATTATGTTTAAAATACATTTTCTCAGCTATTTCATGAAACTATACAGAAGCTATAATTAAGAAGCTGCTGATGCAAAGAGAGAGAGAGTGTGTGCATCATTTAATGTACAGTCCAGTAATTTAATCATACAGACACCATGAACTTTAACCCCTTTACATTATACATCTGTAGAATAGAGTCAATTGGCTGAACTGTACCATGTTCATGACACATAATACAAAATGAACCACAGTCTGGAAATCTTTGTAAAGTGTATAGTAGAAAATCTAAAAATGACTTTGAGAATAAGAAAGAAAACGTATTACTGTGATTTCTTTGACCTCTATGATCTACAGACCCTTTGTTCAACTGAGAAAAAACTCAGACAAAACAAAATCCAAACCGGAGCAGAATCATAACATGATGGAGCCCCAGTTTTATTAACCAGATTAATGCGAGTGTGTTTTGGGTCATCATAAAAAAAAGATAATAATAATAATAATAATATATAAATGAATCCTCACACAGATTCCTCACAGGATGCACAGACAAATCACTGCCCAAAGACACTTTTCTTTAAATAAATCACATGCAAAGCCTTAAAAATTACCACAAACTTCTCCAAACAAACTAATCTGATCCTTTACTAAAGTTTCTGTTCAGTTGTTCGTCCATAAACTGCCCTTCCACTGGGTGTTGTGGGATTAATTCCTTCTCTAGGTCAAGTGCCTTTGGGCAGGATACCAATTCTCTTCACCACCCTGACCCCAATAAATGTTTAATTTTACAGGTGATTAACATTTACACAGGCGTGATATTCCAAGAAAGGACAAAGGACAAATATATCAGTTTAATGGAGATATCATGATGTAATGACTTTTTATTGTCTGCAATTAAGGTTTCAGTGTCGTTCCACGGCAGACGCTACACCTTCAGATTCTTTGTTAAATCAGTTTGGCTGTTGTTCTTCAGTGTATTTGTGGATTCGATCCTAACTTGCTCTGGACAATCCAGCTGCCTGAAAATGTATAGAAACCATAAATATGCATAATCAGACAGTCTATTGTCACTGAAAGATGTCCTGCTTTTTGGGGTTTTCTCAGTGGACAGGTTGGCCTAAGCACAAAATGCAGGATTTTATTTTGCAATTTATTTAGTTTTTGGCAGTAAAAGCACTCGGGACAGGATCAGGAAGACTGTGGTTTCTTTTAAACATTAATAAATATATTGCAAGGCATTTTTGGTCAAAGCTTTGCAGATCTTTTCAGTGTTAAATCAACCTAAACAAAGAAACCTATCCATGAAATATTTACCGCCAGTGGAAACCAAATTACATTTACTAACTGTATTGATGCAAAACCTTATAATATATAATGTACATAACAAAGGCTATTTGCAATTTATTTATAAAAATGATTTCGGAGGATTATGGATATTGTATGTTCAAAATATGCTGATGCCCACACATTCATATCTTTATATC
Source organism: Maxillicosta whitleyi (assembly GCA_029822895.1). Taxonomy (NCBI): domain Eukaryota; kingdom Metazoa; phylum Chordata; class Actinopteri; order Perciformes; family Neosebastidae; genus Maxillicosta; species Maxillicosta whitleyi. Next base: position 15,171,985 of record JAPSES010000058.1, read on the forward strand.
TAAATGTACAATGGAAACATTTTATCATGGAAATGGGTTGGCGAAGGACACTGTGTTTTTGTGTACATAGTCCTGCTCCACTACTGTGTCCAATACACAGCAAATAAACTGTACGCTTTGTCTTTTCCAGTAATGGATGACTGACAGACTGTCTGAGTGAGCTGCCATCCAACCATGTTCTCTGACCTCAACAAGAGCTGGTAGCACAAAACAACCGTGTGTGTGTGTGTGTGTGTGTGTGTGTGTAACAGAACATGACAATGGTCATCGGTGGTCCCTCACCGCCTCAGGCAAACACTAGCTAAATGTACCTCACTCAGTAAGGTAGACACTGACATGGATAGACGCTCTGCATGTATGTGTATGTGCGTGTACGTGTGTGTAAAAGCCATGCATCCATTCAGATAGCGATAGCCGTGTAGCTGCAGCCACCATGTTTAGGCTGAGCTGCTGTGTTGTGTGCTATCACTGCTGCTGCTGTGGTGCTGATAGATAGGAGGATTGGAGCAGGCCGGGGCCCTTTCAAACCCCCAGAGAGCACAGAGGGAGTGAGTACTGGGCCTAAATGCAGAATCTCCTTAGCTTATACCCCCAAGGGACACAGACACAGGGCCATTTTCCAGGAGAGAATCATGCCGCCAAGCGGACAGCGGATTTACCATATTCATACCACTCTTTAGAGAGGAGGAGGAGGAGGGAGGGAATCTTCACCTGTCCCATTTCGCTGCTACGACTATATGTGGCTGCACCAGCTCACATGGCCACTAAAACCCCTTGGGGGAACCATTAAGGAGAACCTCACTCACTCCCCTTCTTTCTCTCCCTCCCCCTCCCACATCTCCCTGCCTCCCTTTTTCATATGAAGTATGAAGCCTCTCTCAATTATTCGATATCCCCACTAATAAGGCAAGGCGGTTCAGCCAAGGCCAAAGCTAAAATCCCGCAATATCGCCTCTCTCTATGTAGAAGTGGCGGGAATAAAAAGGGGGGGTGAAGGCGGCTGTAAACAGCTATTTTCCAGGAACAGGCCCTGATGAAAGATGTGTAGCTGCTAAAAAGTACAGCTGCTATATTGCTGCTGCTGCTGCCAGCGTGCTGAAAACAGCCCAGATTCATATCAATGGCTTTGATTGAAGCACCGGGAGAAACCCGCTGGAGGACGGTTTGTCAGAGATGTCAACATGTGTGTGTGAGTGTGTGTTTGGGCAGATTGTCAAAAGATTTGTTTAGATACCTGTGTGAAATGGAGTGTGTTTGAGTCCAGTGTCTGTGCATGCTTATGATCATCGGTGTGTGCATGTGTGCGTAAATAAGTCTGTCTTAGAGTGTGTGTGTGTTTGTGTCTGTGTACATGTATTCCCTGTGTGTGTGTGTGTGTGTGTGTGTGTGTGTGTGTGTGTGAACTATGTGGATTGAGGTGGGGAGTGTCAGGGAGAGGGGCAGGCGGGCTAACAGATTCATATCCAATATGAAGAGGTTAAAGTGACGAGTCCAATCCTCCCCACAGAGCAAAGAGAGAATGAGATTGAGATGCGGGAGGAGGAGGAAGGGAGGAAGAAGGAGAAGAGGAGGATAGAGGAAGGAGGAAGGAGGGGTGTAGTACAACAGATTAATTTCATTTCTGGACTGAGCACTCCTCTGTTGAGGGGGGGAAAAAAAGCAGAGGATAATAAAAGAGGATAAAAAGAAAAGAGGAGGAGGGCAGTGATAAGAAGGAGAGCAGGGTGGAGAGAAAAAAGGCTAAAGAAAAAAAAACTGTTTTCTCTGTCCTTTATCTGATGGAGTAAATGTGTGTGTACTGTATATGTGGGAGAGATTGGAGCCGTGGGGTGTGAAGACGATTATGTGTTCAAAACTGCTTGTGAGAACGTCTGGCCTCTGTGCATTTAGGGAGAGATGCAACTTCACAAGCCGACTCAAGTACTTTACATCATGTAGAGCGACTGGGAAAAAAAAAAAAAAAAAAACCCAAACACTACGGTTCTATTTCAGCAGCAGCACGGTGAACGTTTTGCAGCATCTTTTAAAGACACTTTGTCTCATTCAGTTCTCATTCATTTATTTTCAATCCAAATCAAAGACACTACCGAGCGGTGTCGTTTACGTGCTCCGACAGACGCGGTTTAAAATAAGTCTAATGTCAGCAGCTTACTTTTGACCGGTAACCTTTTGGTTGCTAGGTAACCTTTGTAACCGTCCAACCGAAACATCCCTGTTATGCTCTCCATATAATGAAAGTTTAATGATGTTTGGTGTAAACGTCAGCTGGTTGCATTCAGGAATGTGTGAAAATGTGTAAAATACCAGTGAGCCTCAAATATCAGGGTTTTAATGCGACTATTTTCCTGAATCTGCATCTTCCTCCTGTGTTTTTTTTTTTTTTTAGAAATAATTCTGTCTCTAACGCCTATAAATAAGTTCTAAAATATGTGTTTCGGTAGTTTATTCTTTATAGTGAACAGGTTTTGCCCCATGTGGTCGGATCTATCTCTAAACATCTCGGTGCAGATCTCTGTCTTCAGGCCTTCAGCTCATATTACATGAACTTCTGATTTTTCCGAGCGTGCTCATTATGAAACGCAGCCACAGACACGCATGGATTTGAGTGCAATGTCGTTATTTTCTAATCTAAACACATGGATACACACTAATCAGAGTACCCACTTTACTGTGGAAGCTAAAATGCTGTTTATGTGTGGACAAGAGACTGGAATAAAATGTCAGTTTTACTAAATATCCATATTAGTGTGAACGCAGTATTTGTTTTTAGCACATATATAGTCCTATTATGAAACTATGTAATGTATTAACAAATACTAACCCTATGAATGCTGCAGTATATTCGGTCATTTTGCATTGCAAAGTCAAGGAAAAAAAATTATTAGACCATCAAAAGTCATCATAAACAATTGTTATGCAATCAAATACTAACTCCTGTGTGTGTCATGTGATTAAAACAAACAGAAAAGAAAACATGGAATGAATAAAAGCACTGTTTTTGTCAGTACAATGACATATTTATTGATGTAAGAACTGCAGTGATTTTGTTATTATCAAGAAAACATGGAAAATGGATAAATATCAGCTCTGAAATTAAACTACTATGAGCTATTTTTTGTTGTTATTACTATATTTGTCCAAATAAATGTACCTTTAGTTGGACCAGGTATTAAAATGAACAAGAACTTGAAGAAAACAAGGGGTGGTTTAATAATTTTTTTCCATAACTGTACATGATTGACTGCACTGTCACTAATAATCTAAGAATAACAGACGTAACCAAGTAATTTTGGCTGTTTGTGTTTGTATTTCTTGTAGCTGTTCATCGTTGTGCTCTGTCCCTAAAATTATTACTAAAAGAAAATCCCCGTCAGTCCAAATGGAGGTACTAGCAAAGTGGACAGTGTTGAAATGACCAGGTTTTCACATTAAAACCTGTCGTTTCCCATCAATATGAGCTGCTACAGTAATGAATGTGTCCAAATCCCCAGGACAGAACCATCGTCTTAAATACATGGTATCAGATGAGCAGGGGGATCTGATCTTCCAACACAGGAAATGACTATAATTTCATTTACAGATCATTGTTTAGATGAAGTTCTGTTGACATCATGAATAGCGCTTGTTAAAAAGATCCAACTGTATCTCCTTCTGTGCTATACTACGACTCTAGATATCAGATTTGACTTTTTTTTTGCATCATTATTTCTGAAGATATGCACATTTTCAGGCTTATTTGTGAAGAATTTGGGGTATATCCTACAAAAAACCCCACCAAAAATAAACACACCCAACCCTTTGAGGGAGGGTGAAAAATAAAGAGGAGTAGATGGATTTCTGCCTACATATCCCAGAATTCCACTGTCGGGCTCTTCAAGTTGCCCTTTCAGTTAAGCCGTGAGCAGAAGGAGCCATAAAGCGATAAATACAGTCACATCAAAGTGAGTGTTCTCTGTCAGAACAGCACAACTTATGCAAAAACACCCGCACCTTGCCTTGTGACAGGACAAAATGGTGTGTCTTTCCAACTGAGTGGTTCAGATCAAACCCTCATGTTTTACCGTCGATGCTTCAGACAGGTGAGGAATCTTGTGCCATTAGACTCTGGAGCTGCTGCTCGAAATGTCTTAAAGTGACATCGTGCCATTTATATTTGGCCAGTTATCTATGACGAATACGAAAATTACACCTTCAAACAAAATACACCCAGAAATACAGGGTACATAGCCAGCAGCTGTTTTTAGTGCACTAGTCTAGATGTTTTTCCTTTTTTGTTTTTTATTTTTTTTATTTTTATTTTTTGCTATAACTCACCGTGCACTCAAAAAGCATCCAAACTGGATTCATTGCGAGTATTAGATGCCGCGCAGCCCACAGAAGTACTTGTGGGAAATAACTCAGTGTCTAGAATTGCACTTGGTCTGTTTTTATGCCTGTTGAAATGGCGTTTCTTCTTTTTTTTTTTTTTTCTTCCCCTTTCTGCACTGTGTGTTGACAGTCAACACGCTCAGAAAAATAAGCTTGAATTAATATCAAAAGACCAAATACTAAAAAACTGACCAAACTGGAAAACCATTTGCCAGAATAACACCTTTCTGGTGTGTGCTTATGCAAATAACATTTTGGATTCTGAACATAAAATATATCTGAATGGATAGTTTAGTGGTTTACACTGCTGACTGTGGTGTGGAAGGTTGCCAGTTCGAACCTCAGGTGGGCCCTTGGGCATGGCCCTTTACGCTATACATGTCTATACATTGTAAGTCACTTTGGATAAAAGCGTCAGCCAAATGTAATTTAATAATGTAATGTTTTATATCAACATTTATAGCGCCGTTGTGAAAGAAAACAAAAATGTTGCTTTTCCACTCCATGGTACCGGCTCGACTCTACTCGACTCTTTTCCATTACAAAAAAGGACCTGGAATCTGGGACTCGATACTAGTTTTTTAGTACCGCCTCAGCTGAGGTTCCAAAATATTGGAACCGACACCAAAACGTGACGTCACGACACTGCAGGCACTAATTGGTCAGACAGTTTTCTCTGTGACTAATTTACATAAATCAGATGCAGAAGTAGACAGTGAATAGTGATCCATGAATCCACATGATGACAGAACCAAACTACACCATAGACGGAACGGAGATTCAGTCTGTGGTGGAAGACGTAAAAATCCATATGACAAAACACGCAACGAGCGAGTTTTCGGCAACTCTGAGCAGACGACACGGAAGTAACGCGCCGTGTTGGAGTAACGAGCGGAGCTGAGACGAGCACCACAGGAATATTGAGACGAGTAGAACCGGTACCATGGAGTGGAAAAGCGCCAAAATTGTTCGTAGTACTAGACCACATGTGGACTTTTTAAGGGAAAAATCCAAAAATACAGATGAAGTCGATGACCATTTGCATCACACTATGACAGTATTAGCTCTACAACGATGTGATATCATGAAATCGCATAAAAACTTTGAATTGGCGTTAACTGGCGTGTTATCTGTACGTGTTACAAGCTCTCGGTGTGTATGTTCACACCGCCTTAAATACTACGTACTGAGGGTTACAGTTAGGGTTAGGGGTTATGGCTATATGAACTGGAGATCTTGGCATAAACTGACCAAATGACGTTGAATACCACGAAAGACAAAAATGTGTACGTATAGCACTCCAAATGACATTAGAACTGGCGTGATATACAATGTGAGCTCATGAGATCGCTCTCCCTAGTCAATGCCAAACAAAATTTCAGCCTTAACTTATATCTTCATTAGTCTTCCAGATATGTACATTTTGAAACTGGGGTGAGATGCTTAATTTTACTGTAAAAACAAGCCCAGAAAAAGATGTTAAGTTCAAGAAATCGTTACTTTTCAACTATTCATGGCAAATGCATGAAATTTTCAGCAGTCGTGCTAATGTACAAGATGTCTTTAACCTTTGTAAAAGAAGTTCCGCAGTTGTATATATGCCAAATTACAGCTTGGTGAAAACTGTAAAAACTAAGGGTATTTCAGTGCTGTTTTAGCTCAAAGTACGTCCACATCAAAACAGACCAGATCTGATAACATGCTGGTGTTTATTCCTCATTTCATAGGATTATTGCAGTGAATCAAGTTGCTACAGCACTAATTATGAATGCAATTATGATTGAAATCAAGCAACCATTAATCAGACTCCAAATGGAATGTCTGCAGCCTTGATGAATCTAATGGGGTTCCTAAAACAATTACTTTTTTTTTTTATTATACTATGTCATTAACATGCTTTGCACCTTCATATGTGGAAAGAAACCCTATCTTTGCTTATTTAAGCCATTTTCAGAAGCTATCGCAATATATGTCATACATCACGGCTCAGCCTTAAAATATAAAAGTACATTTTTGGTCAATAATTACATGCACTAGTTCCAAGAAAACAGTATTTTTGTTTCCCCCTGAAAACCAATACCAACCCAATTTTCAATATGTTTCCTAATGGCTGTCTTCAGGCTCTAGTTGCACTAGTTTAGGGTGATGGATACTTAACAGGGCTTTGTTTAATAAAGAAAAAAGGAAAAAAGTCTTCAACCGAACCAAAAATCGCCTCGCTTATAATGGTCGTCGTGATGCTCGCTGCATTTTCCCATCTTCCCTTCCTATTAAAGAGCAGAAAAAACATACTTAAATAAGACATTTCACCGAGAATAGACATGTACAGAGGTTGTAGAAACGCACAACGGTGAGGTTTATTGTGGCGTATTTTTCATATTTTTCTGCCCAGATTTGGGGGATAGTTCAATTAGGAGCAGCATCAGCTGTACAGTCCACCAAAAACACCTTCTAAAAGCCCTTGAGCTTGTAACATATGTGGGTGAAAATGAGTCACAGAGTAAGTGCATGTATGTATTTGAAAGTGTGTGTCTGTGTGTGTGTTATGTGGGTAGGGGGTTAGTTGAGTACAGAAGATTGAAGCACTAACCAGAGCACTCAGATTTATTAAAAAAGGGCTGGACCCAGCGCCTGTCCATCCCCCACCTATTTCTTTTTCCTCTCCCCATCCTCTATTGTTGTCACTTTACTTCTGTTTCTGTGAATACATAAAGCCCCCCCCCTCTCCATCCACTCATGCC
>JAPSES010000058.1:15179193-15193436 GCA_029822895.1 Maxillicosta whitleyi
GTTTTTAGCTAAAAACCCTTAGCAGTCACCAGTGGACCCTTAATAAGACAGGCTGAAGGTAAGCAGGGGTGGGGGGAGGAAGCAGAGGAAGGACGTGGCGTTCTGGAGGTAAATGGGGACCCCTGCCCCTCCTCCCCATCCATCCTTCCTTTTCTTCACACACCCCTTCGCTCTCCCAAGTTCATTACCATAACTCCTGTCCGCTAAATTAAATTGGGGGGTCTAAATCTCCCGTTTCCCCCCCAAAACACCACTGACCACCAGCCGAAGGGGACGAACGTTTGCAGGGAGGAGACAAAAGAGGTGGAATCCAATCAAACTAACCCCACTTTTGTCATCTGACTTTATTAGCTAAATGTATCAGTGGCAGGAAGAGATGCATTGTTGGCTGCAGGGATTCATATTGCTTAGGAACACACACACAAACACACAGACACACACACAGAGCTTCAGGCATGCAAAAAGGCTGCACAAAAAGGACACAGGACGCTTCTGTGTGCGCGGTTTATTCGATACAAACTACATTGGCGAGCATAAAACGTCCCCATGGCGCTGCAAACAGGAGATTACATTACAGAGGCGCACATAAACATGCAAACACTCGGAGAGGAAATGTACTTGAACAAATACACAGGAAAAAAAAAAAAACACACACACACACGCAAGCTGTTGGGCTTTTCAACGGCCCATACAAACTCACACTTCCATGAAAAGGTTTTGCGTAAAATTACACTCCAGTGTCATTATGTCACGCTCATGAGCCTTTCCTAAGCTCTTTTTTTCCCCTCTTTATTCAGTCAAGATCACTGCCTTCAGGTTGGCATAAAAGACCAACACTTATGCACTGAAGGAAAACGGCACACACACCTGCTATAGATCACATGAGCTCAACTACACCGCAGCCTTCTGTACACCCATGAGTCTGCACACACCGCTTGTTTTGTTGAGCGATATCTGGCCTATATTTTACACATGCAAGAGGAAAATGTTTCTGTTCTTTCATGTTCCCTAAAAACACGATGCTGGAAAATAACTCAAAAAGTCTCCGTCTTAGCACCTTCAATACAAAAGAAATAAAACTAAGCCATGAATATATTTCCTGTTCACTCCCTCCAACATTGTATTTTCCCAGTATTAAGTTTTTCTATCTCCCTGAGAGTAGAATGCTAAAAGAAAACTTGCACAAAAGATTTGAAGCTAGCGGACAGACACAGTCTCGGGTCAAAGATATACAGATTACACAGTGGTGTTGATCTTAATCTGGGATTAACAGCAAAAACATTTCACTTTTTTTTTCCTGGAGCGACTGTGAAATTTAGAGGGTTAAATCTGGAATCCTAATCCTGAGGGTATGGAGGTCGAGAAAGCAATTTAGTAGGAAGTTTTAAGCTGAGCTGCCTTCAATTTGCCTTTAGTTTCACACAGCAAGTGCTCGTATTGGGATGGATGCTGGATGAAGCAGAAAGTTGATCTTGACGATATCTGTTTCCAGTCGACATCAATAATTACTGATAAACTTTTGTATAAACCAGTAGAAAAAATGCTGAACGTTAACCACCTACTGATTATGAGACAGGGATGGAACAAACTTCTGGTTTGTTCGTGCGATGAAACTTTTCATTATGGCTTACGTTTGCAAGGGATGTTGATTTTTTTATTTTCAATTTGACATGGACAGGAATAAGGACTTCATGGTGCATTCAGGTGCACCTTAAACTCAAATCTATTAAAAATAAATGGCCGCTGAGGTTGTTAAAACTGTGTATTTTTATCTTCCCTTATTTAAATATGAGAATGAAATATCATGTCAGTCCATGTTAATATTTAGAAGTTTAGTTAATAATCACTTTACTCAAGGCTAAGGAGTCAAGGCGCCACTATAAATTATCTTAAAGACCACTAGGCAACTTTCGAAAGGAGTTAAAAAGGCTGCCTCTAATAGACAACGGATTTCGTTGCAAAAATACTTTTTTTTCCCCCCTCCGTGTTTTTGACTATGTTAACAGTTTTCCACCATGAATCAGATCACATGGGAAATAGCAGCTTCAGTGTCCACCATGTCAGGCTTTGACTGACAGGTCAATATGGCTGCCCGCTGATCAGTCAACAGTCGACTTTCCGAGTTTCAGTTCGTTAAATAAAACGCATTTTTCCTGTTACAGCTCAAGTGTAGTTGCGTTAACAGAATGCACAAACACGATCCTCAAATGACTTTTTTTTTTTTTTTACTGTTTTACCGTCAGTATGCTAGTGGTTAGCATTAGCTCACCACTAAGCCCTCAGCCTTTCTGTAACTCCACCCCTTTTGTCCAAATATGGTCACTTTTGTTTCCACTCCAAACTACTGGCTTCAAAACTGCATTCCAGAAACATATGGGTGACGTCTGTGCCCACTGATCATGTACAGGCCAAGGATTAGAACTAAGTTAGTATGATATGCAACTTTAAAAAAAAATTATATACTGTGATTCTGACAAATGTGGAAAAAATAATGTGATCATATTTATATCATGTTTATTGTCCAGGCTTATGTTCATATAAAGTAAAAATAAAAAAAGTACAGGAAAAAAATAGCTCCACACAAACCCGTTCTCAAACACACCCTCCCTGTACAGTGTGAAACCTAATTATTCTAGTTAATTGGAAGTGGACCAGCAGCCTTGACCTCATGCCAACCGCTAATCAGCTGAACAGCTTCAAGCCTTTCTTACTCGTTCTCCCCCTTCTGTTCCCTTTCCTTTCCACCTATCCTTCTTCCAGCTGAACACCCCCGGTGGCACGCCAGGCCAAGGCAGGGGAATTAGAGTGATGGAGGGAGTGCAAAGCAGGGATGAGAGGAGGGTGAAGAGAAGGAATGTGAGCTATGAGACGAATGAATAGGCACAAGGTTCTTTATGGCATTTATGTGGGCTGAGGAGAAAGCCTATCGACAGACACCTTGTTGGACAAAGGGCCAGCACATGCTGAGTGCATTCGATTAGGGGTGTGCACTGGTGTTAAACCAGAAAAGGTCCCCCCGCTGTGGCCCCGATTCATTATTTAGCGGGGGTGTAAAATGGACATTGGCCTGTATATGAACACATCCGACCAAACACTGAGACGAGCCATCAACGAAACACTGATTTCTGTGCACACACATCACAAATAAGTACTCCAAGTGTACAGTTAGTCATGTTTACAAGGACAGACAATGTGGAAATGTACTCACAAATGACTGCAAATACACACTTCCATATGATTGGCGATTACATACCCAAAGAGAGACACACACAGGGCAGTCAAATATAGCCTGAGTACAGCCAATTTGGCCCTTAATGGTGTTTGTGACCATCAAGTGCAAGAAGACTAAGATGACTGTCCAATGGAGGCAGCGTGTGTGTGTGTGTGTGTGTATTTATATGTGTATGGAGGAGGAAAGTCTTTACCTTGATTCCTGTCTTCCTATATGTGTGTCTAATGGCCTATGAATGTTTCCACGGTAACACTGATAGTTTGAGCCGCTTGGATGGACTGACATACGGAGGGGAAGCAGAGTTCAGGTGACCATATTTGGTTCTACGGGGAGATATTTTTTATCTTCACAGCAGGAAGTGTCCGTGGAATGAAATGAGCTGTTCATCTCCAAAGACAAAAGGTGTCGGTGTGTACATTTCGTGTTATATACATCGGGTTTTGAGATTGTGCCACTAATTCACAGTACATTTGTGTGAAGACTGGAATGTAGGACGTTTCTGATACGTTTACGGTATGCTTATGGTCATGTGTTTTCAAGTGAAATACACATAAAGCTGTGAAATTTAAAAAAAAAATGGTTTGATGTGCAAGATGTGATAGGTTTTATGTGAGAAAAACAAACAAAATGTAGAAAAGATCAAAATGAGACACTATGAAAAAGCAGACTGTTAAACTTCATGATGGTCAAGTGGTTGAAATTATCTATTGCAATACTCCGTGGGTGTTTCTTTGCACAAAATATATCAAATATGGTTTTCTTATGAGATGTGATTCATCCCCGTTTCTTAAACTTCTATCAGTTTTTGATGTGAATGTTTACAGACCCGTGTCTTCATGTATAACTCATGACCTTCCCACACACAGCCTTTCAGAATTACTATGAGGTTTCTTCAGACATTCACAATTATTCCATGAAAAGCAATATAAGGACGTTCATCCACCACGTTTCTGTTAATATTCAACGAAATATTGAGGGTTATCTCTTTGGAACAATGTACATTCTACAATCTTCATTACCCTTAGTACAACACAGTCTGTATGTGGTTTAAATAACTTTTACCTATAAGATGTGTAGATGTGTAAGTGTAAGTTTCCATTGTTTTTCCTTTTTACGTCTCATATCGATGCCAGTCTTCAGATTAGTTTGAGTGACTGTTTATATGGCACATACTTGCGATGTATGTGTATATACTGCACAAATGACTAACCTAAATGCGTTGATCAAAAGCCAAACAGAACCAGAATCCACCAGACCATAAACTGAACTTCGTCTTCTGTTATATTCTTCAGTAGATTAAGCTCTTTGCAGCAGGGAAAACCAATTTCAACTCATAAAGCCATATAAATGCTCATTTTCAGAGTGTACCATGACTATTCTCTATTAAAGTGTCCCATTTCGGTCTTATACGTAATGCCATATGAGTAAAAGACACATTACGTATCATATATGAGGGCACACATATACTGTGGTTTAATGTGTAGATGTATTTCTTTCAGATAGTATCTACAGAGCAGATACATCCTCTGATAGTTTGTGTGTGTGTGTGTGTGTGTGTGTGTGTTTTCAGAGCTCAGGGTGGGGGTGAGGCAGCTTAACGCAATAAAGCATGTTGTATTGACATCTGTGTTGTGTCTATTGATTCCCCATTATGGAGCTAACAAACCCGCCTGGACGCTTTGTCATTCGCAATCACGTTAGCACCGGGACTCACCAACAGCGCTGCCCCTTTTAAAAATCTGATCCATACACACACACACACACACACACACACACACACCAGTGCACAGGTGTCCTCGTCAGCCACATACCTACACATCCACGTCACAGCACATCCCCGCACGACTGCAAATTCGCATGCATACGGTCAACACGCGCACAAATGGGTCGGTGGGAGACGAGTCCGTGCTGGCTAATCAATAGCAGTGGAAGGTTAAAACCACTCTCACAATGGGCCGCTATGAGATGCTTGTGGTTTCTAGATTTACCACACATGCCGGACAGATCCATAACTGACCTCAACGTGCAATTATTAAATCATCTGCCTTGCCTACCTGCTGGGGCTGCACAGTATTGGAAAAAATTAGCATTGCAGTACTTTATTTCTTCTGCAGTACATGATGTGATGTTAGGAAATAAAGGGCTTCTCAGCAGACGGGTCTACACGTTTATTATTCTATTTATTATGCTTTATTTAAACAGGAGAAACAAATGGACTCTTTGAGATTAAGCAGCGGCAGAAGTTACTGAAAGCAGGAAATTCAACCATACATCTACAGAGAAACTAAAACCATACATAAAGCACTAGACTAAATACTTTATTATTATTATTACATTAGGCTGATGCTTTTATCCAAAGCGAATTACAAGGTATAGGAATGTATAAGCCCACCTGGGATTCAAACTGGCAACCTTCCACACCAAAGTCAGCGGTGTAAACCACTAAGCTGTCCTGTCGCTTTACATACACGCAGAACACTACGAATAATGTAAAATATACTAAAAGGATACATCAGTGTTCCTTAAAAGCATCTTAAAGCAGAAGCCGATTCAATCCGTTACAAAAACAACCACGTCCTTCCATTTTTTCGCTCCTTCTATAGGTTAGTTCAGGCAGCAAGAAATCAACATTTAACCGCCCCCCCCCCCAAGTTCTGTTCTGACTTTTTGGAAATGTGTAGATATAACACATCCTGGGACCAGAGACTGTAATTATTGAAGCCATTCCAGTGGATGTAGACCACTAACTATGAAGGAAGCAGACCTAAAATACATAAATAAGTACATATGTGTAAAGAATTCATCAATATAGAATGATATCGATGAGGATTTCTTAAAACTTGCTGCACAACTGGCTTCACACACAAAAGCAGGAGACTGACCTGAAGTGTTTTCCAGGCAAATTAGGTCATTTTGTAGCCGAAATAACACAGCTTTAATTTTTGCAACCATACTCCATTTTTTTCCCCCTCCTATTCCACATTGCTCATTTTCAGGTTGTGGTTGTTGCCTTAGTTGACACCACATGCCACCGCGATGCAACCACAGCACATGCACACATTGCAGTGATGATGCCGAAACAATATATTGTGCAGCCGCCGACACACATGTACAGACACACATTAGTCTCACACGTTGTTTGAGACATAAGCTGGCGCACATTCTAAAAACGCTGCCTCATATACAGCACCTCTACGTATACACACACACACACACACACACAGGCAGACCAACGCCACACTGCTCCAGCCCCGACTACATTTGCCTCACACTCTTGCACTCCTCACATACACACAAAGATGCACACAGACGCGCACGCAGCCAATTAATCTAGGCACAGGGGCCTTTGCTCAGGCCCAGTTTGCTGTGGCCCAGACAACACAACCCCCTCCTGGGCACTGCGAGGTTGAGATCCTGGGTGTGAGAGGAGGTAGTTATCGAGCAGCATGGAGCACTTTTATGTGTGTGTATGTGTGGACAAAAGATTTATGCTTTAAACTCTGCACAAGAAAAAAAAAAAAGTTTCTCTGCAACAATAGAAGAAATAGAATAGAGAATACACTGCTACATGGCCTCATTGTTCACAAAGTTGTTGCTGTGCTAATTAAGATTTAACAAACTGTAGATTTTTCTTTTTTTTTTTGCTTTCCTTCCTTGCATTTTTAATAAATTATTTAGACGTTTTGTCTGTTTGATCGCGTAGCTTTTCATGCCCTTCACTAGCACGATTTACTTCTGTGTAAAGACTCAACTTGCCTGTTCTTTTTCCGACTGCAAAATAACACGAAGACTGAGGTGAATAATTACAAGTCGGATGAGAGGCCTTTCAGAGCAGCCGACATAAATAAACCATCCCTCTCAATCCGGACGCGTGCCTTCTCTGTGTGAATCTGACAGCTCTCAGTATTATATGGGCCACAGCGGCCCTGGAGGATTTTACAGCAGTGTATATAAAATAAAAGAGCATTTAGATAGCCTTTGTTGTGGTGCAGAGCGGCAACAGCAGCCACAGGTCCCTCTCCTCCTGGTCTGCCCTCTGAAAACCACCAAACACAAAGACTGTGCGGACAGATCTCCACGCCTCACAAAGAGGAGCTTTTGAGTCCTTGTGGCAAAGATTTGATGCAGAAAAACACACACACACAAAAAAAAAATCTGCCTTAGTTTTCTTTTCTATTTGTTGGTTTGGGTCTATAGAGATTTAACCTTAAAGCACCAAAGTCGCAACATAATGACAAGCAACATAACTGAATGAAACAGACCATAACTCCAGATAGAGTTCCCAGATCTGGGTACCACCTCCCACCCATAGATGGTGGACATGTGGCCCTTCAATCCTAACACCATTTCAGGGCCTGTTTCTATTCACAGTGAAGAAGAAAATCCAGTTCTGAGCTGGTTTAGTAGGCAAGTAAAGTTTAACTAGTTTTAGTTTTGATCGATAAGGACAGATTTGGTCACTCTGCTGCTTGGCTAAAACGTAGGGGTGGGTATTGGCAAAAACCTCGCAATATGATACATTTCTCAATACAGGGTCATGATGTGATACGCATTGTAATATGTGCATCCAGGTACACAGTATTCAATGCAATATGCATACCGATATTTTAGGCCTATTTTTATTTTGTTTATTTATTTTTATTATCATTTTTACAGAAAACAGACACATGTATACCTAAATGTTATTTTTTTATTTTGCTGTAGATCAACAATTCCGCTGTAGTTCATGTAAAACACTGCATTAAGAACTTGGCTGTAGTGCACAAATAAAGATGGTTTTGATAAACTTAAAACATGTAAAATCAGATGCAGTTTCAGAAACTTGATAAACTAATTATTTGTTGCATGTGAAATATCGATACTGACGCCTACGTATTGATACACGTATCGTGAAGAGGCCCGCGACGATATATCCCCGTATGGGTATTTTGAACACACCCCTAGTAAAAAGCTACTAAAACTTATTACATTCTTGTTTTTTGTTTTTTTTTTTTTACTAATGTATAAGTTCATGTGTTTTAAAGATAAGATGATAAAAAAACAAAAGCACAAAGAAAACTTCCATTTAAATATGCTCAAAGTTAAATTTTAACCAAAAGTTACACAATCCAATATGGCTGCCACCTTGCGACGACACCACGTGTAAATTTAGTCCTGTCATATACTTTGGGTCATATCCAATATTTTTCTCATTCGCAGCATGACTTTACCTCTGACCACTTCCAAGTTACAGCTTTTGGAAACCTTGATATTATAATTGAATTTTATGTGAAAAAAACTCCAGCGTCTAAAGGGTTAAATGACAGATTACAGACTGGACTGAAGTCAAAGCTTCATATTCACTCACATGATTTGTTTCACTCGTATCTGAGTCAGATTTAGGGTTTGTTCCAATACCAGTGTGAACAGCACAAATCACATAAACCAGGGGTGTCAAACTCATTTTAGTTCAGTTCCAATTGAATCTGAAGTGGACCAATAAGAATACAATATGTAAATCATGTCAACTCTGAACTTTTCTCCATGTTTTTATGAGTGAAAAAAGTACAATTAGATTATAAAATGTTTATATCTACAAACTATCCTTTAAAACAAATTGAATAACAGAAAAAAACTGACATTTTTAAAAAAATAAGTGCAATTTTAATAATGTGATGTGTCAGTTTATCATTTATACATGTTCATTATAATGTACAGATCTACAAAACACACAAAACACTTAATAACAGACAGAATATTGATAAAATTATAGTAACTTCTCTTCAGACATATCAGGTTGTTTATATTTGTTCAGGTCATTCTTATTTTTATGAAAAATTATAGGTTGTTTTAGTTTAAATACAGTAAAATTACACGAAAATGTTTGCGTTTACAAAGAGAAAAGTGAAGAGTTGTCATTATTTATAGGTTATTATAATCATATTTTACTGGTTCTGACCCACATCGGATTGAATTGGTCTGAATGTGGAACCTGAACTGAAATCATTTATATTTTCAGTGTAGTTTGTACATGTCACACATTCATCTCATGGGCTGAAGTGGACCATTTAGAGGGCCGGATGTGGCCCTCGGGCCGCATGTTTGATACCCCTGACATAAAAACTCGTCAATTCTAGTTGGACTTTTACGTCACTTCAGATAAACACGCACCACCGTTCTGGGTGGGAGCGGGCGTTGCCAAGCGAATACAAACACAGGAAACGGCTTCGATGCTCTGGACCAGTGTCTCCACATCCTGGTCTCCATTATCTGCTCATGGATTCTCCAGTTTCCACATCAACTCATGACCGAAGCTGTAAACTTTAACGTTTTTCATGTCTGATTCCATACGGGAGTCGCTGTTGTTTGTCTTTTGTGCCTGTGGGTCAGTTCAGATCCATGACCCATTAAAAATACTGCGAACAGTTAAAAAAAAATCAAATTTGAGCAATAAATCTAAAGCTTCAGTCTGCATTTAGCCTTAGTTAATACACACAAAAAAATCCAGTACGTAACTTATGTTCAGCAAAATCACAGTGTAATGTGTTGTGTTAACTCATAAAGACCCAAACAGCAACTGGAAAAAAACTAATCTAAATTTTTAATGACTTCTGATCCACTAATCCTATCAATACGTTGAAATAATTGGTATAAAATGCAGTTTGTCGACTTTTCACAGTCTTCAGATATGACCCATTTGGACGTTCAGATCTACAACATTGATTCACCAGTAAAAGCCATGATGTCGGATCAATGACAGAGGATGGATACACTTGTTTTATGTTCAATTATTGATATCTTCCCTGAAAAAGACTTTTTTTTTTTCTTCAATTTTCTCTGGTTCTGATATAATAACTTTCACCTTTAATCTGAGTTTTTATCAACAACTACATCATTGGGACTGGACCCAGTTCAGCAGGTGGCTGGGGTGAGAATGCTCAGGAAACTGAACTCTATTTGGACAAATGCATCTGACCCACTTCACCATCTGGGGGTGTTCAGGCAGAGCACCTCCAGCTGCAGACTGACCCCCCCTCGGCCCAGGACTGAAAGGAGTCGGAGGTCCTTCCTGCTGCTGCCATTAGACTGTTTAATGTTACTGTGCATACTTTAGGTGTCTTGTTTTATTGTGTTACTTTTTATGTCTTATTGTACATATTATTTATTTATATGTTACATATGTTTTCTGTTTTAACATTTTCTTAATTCTTATTTGTTGTATGTGGGGGTGTCTGTTATGATGGGTCAGTGTGGTTTTTTTCTTGTACTGCTGTCATAACAAAACAATTTCCTGCAAAGGATCAATAAAGTATTTATCTATCTATGATCAGTAAAGGAAATACAGAAAAATACCTGATTTTCACTGACACCCCCCCCCCCACACACACACACACACACATAAAATATAGAGGAAAAATAACTCATAAAGACCCTGTGCTACTTTTGTGCCAGTTCCAAAAATAGTATTTTTCTCTATAAAGTTGCTTCTTCCTCTATTAAAACACGATGCGACAAAGTTGCATTTATTTCTAGCTACCATTTAAGTTGTGACTGTAATGGGATCAGATATAAAGATCATGGAATTATGTGTGTATTCATGCGTTTCACAGCTGCAGATATTTATTTTAACACCAGTGGATTCTAAATATATATTTATATGGAGACCCGTCGAATGGAAAATATGTATTACAGTCAATGGCAAGAGACTAGTTATGTGAATTATGCATCATTTACACATATGTTTAGTCAGTTTTGAAGTATCACACTGTGAAAACGTATAAGACGACGCATGTGAAAGTCATCGTAACTGTCTGTTCAGAGGCTGAAGGCGTGTCTGCAGCTTCAACACTGACCAGACTGGAGGGATTTTGACCTCTTTTTTTTTATGCTTTTTCCACCTCTTTCACAAATTGTGCAAAGGCAGCGGCCATTTTGTTGTGGGTGACATGTATCGGGTGTGCCTACAGTCCATTCAGCTGTTTAACGTAAAACTAAAAAAACTAAAAAATACCGACTTTCTTGGCTCGTAAAAACGATCTTTTAACTTGACAAAAATCACATTTGTGAATTGTGACACAGTTTTGGATGGGATAAAAACATTATGTGTCTCTATTCATTGATCAGCGTGCATATTTTTTCTCAAGTTATATCCCATGATGCATAGTTTTGTTTTTTGACACAGGAGACAGATTAATCGCCGGTTGGATATTTAATAAACTATCGGTATGAGAAAGTGATTAATAATATACGTTTTCAAGGCTAGACGTACTGACTTCAGAGGAAAATAATACTCATACTTATTAAATACTTGGAGTTTGCTGTTCAGTCACAGATATTAATTTGTTTAGGTGTTTCTTACTTGACGCGTGTACAATTCAGAACCTTTCGTGGAATGGGTCAACTAATCCATTATCTGTATTCCCATGTTTGTCTGTGTTTTAACGTTTACCTTGATCAGTTGTAACTGGAATGTGTTTTCTTTGCTCTCAAAAATGTTTATGTTTTATGTGCAATGACAATAAATATCAATCAATCAACTAATCTATTATCGTCCTCTTTCTGTTCCAACCCATAGTCCGTCAAAAACCACAATCAACCTCTACTTCAAACCACTACAACTACTGGATTTAATCAATAAAGCCACTTATATCCTCTGCAGAAAACAGATAAAATGTGCAAATAAAACATCTTCGGACTTTGACCACATTAAACCCGGTGAGTTTTTCCAAGGCGTACACCACAGTGATGTGTCTTAGGCCCAGCTGAGCTGAGGCCAGCGCTCTCAACGCTGTAGTGTTAAAGAGTCGAGCTGACAAAAAACCCATAAGCCCTCAGTTTAGATCCAGAGTAGAGCCGCTGTCTGCTAGCGTATGCTGTTTAGGACGTCTCTTTCCCCCCCTCCTCCGCTGAACCTCGCTCACCTCATCTTAGACTTCTGACACCCCATCTTTGCTCACACAACACACAACGCTAACACACACACACATATACACAGGTGCAGGAAATGGCACAAATGCACACCTCGGTCACAAGCACAGATCAGACGGAGAGAGAGAATTGTGGGTAACAGACTTAGCTAAAGTGGCTTATGGGGCCCAGCCATACCACACCGGGCAAATCCAATTCAACAAGCTCTCTGTCCACTGGGAACAAGACAGAGGCAGAAAGAGAGGAGAGTTTGCATTTTACTGAAAAGGCTTCTGAGTCAAGTGAATACTTCATAGAAACGAGAGAAACAGAGGATTCTCGGTCTCTTTCTCTCCAGAGATTAAGAATGAAAGACGAAGGAACGAGGAGGAAAAACAGAGGGGGAAGGAGGGATGAGTGTCTGGCCTTTGCTCTCACACACAGTTTATTTCTCTGGTGTGTATTGGCTGCTTATCACACCAACATGTTTGAATAAAACGCGCACACTTTGACCCTTTTATTTCCTCACATGAAGGAACACAGCGACACAAGGCCTGGTAATGAAGCCCTTTCATACTAGGGGTGTAACAGTACAGAAACATTTGGGTTTGGTACGTTTTTAGTCTTTGGTTCAATACGTTTTTGGTACAGCGAAGGAGACCAATTTCATTTAAAAAAAAAAAAAAAAACTTTATTGAAGTAAAAAGGCTGTTTAGACGCTGTATCTGTTGTTGGGTTACAGTTTTTCTATTGGGGGGTGTCGTTTGAAATAGAATATGAAATTTGACTCGTTAGCAGAAACACAGGTAGTCCTCGGGTTAAGAACGAGTTCCGTTCCTACGCTGTTGATGTAACCCGAATTTCTGCGTAAATCGGAATTAACACCTTTAGTATTAAATTATATTACAATAAATTTGTCTGACGCTTTTATCCAAAGCGACTTACATGGTATAGGCATGTATACCGTAAAGGGCCTTGCCTAAGAGCACACCTAGGATTCTACCTGCCAACCTTCCACACCAAAATCAGCAGTGTAAACCACTAAGTTATCCCTAAATCTCTAAATAACCATCCAAATCCATGTATTATACTTCATATTAATAAAATAAAGTAAAAAATAAGATACTGTACGTACAGTATACAGTACGTATGTACAGTAATAGTGGACGAGACTCCAGCGTCGTGAAGTCGAAATAACGTAAGTCTGGTACGTCGTAACTCAAGGACTACCTGTATAACCACTGTTCATGAAACAGCACACCACTCTTGTTTTGTCGACTTGTCTCTCTGCATTGACATAACTGACAGGGAATCTGAAATGCTCCCAGAGACCTCAGAGCAGACGGAGGGTCTTCCAACTCTGGCTTTGTACCTGTGACGCTGCTTTGAGATGCCACGCTGGTTCATGTTCAGCACGTGTGTAGCGCTTAGGCGTCCGTGCAGGATATCAAACATTGCACATGGATTCTGCTTGCGGCCACCCTGCTCATACTGTGTGCGTTCTGCTTCAAGGTTCGTGTGGGAACTTGAGGCGCGTGTTTGCGTTCTTAACATAGGCCCCGTGTGTTTGTTCGGTATGTCTTTGTATTGCATTGAAGACCTCGAACCGAAACAGTTCAGTACAAACGGGTGCACTGTTAGACCCCTACTTCATACACTGATTCAACATTTACTTCTCTGCTATAACACTCACTTCTTCATTCACTCTTTCATTCAATCACATGTTGCAGCATTTAGTTAATAAGAGGTGGTGACCAATGTCAACTAAATGCTAACCCCATTTACTGTTTTCAATACGCTACTCCATTAGCGCCTTCACCTGGTATTTACCTCCGACAAGGAGGTGATGTTTTAGTCAGGGTTTGTTAGTTAGCAAGATAACTCAAAAAGTTATGAACAGATTTTAATGAAATTTTCAGGAAATATTCGCTCAGAGAAAAGGAACAAATGATTACATTTTGGAGGTGATCCGGATCACAGTCTGGATCCAGGAATTTTTTAAAGGATTCTTTATCATTGCAAAATAGGGTCATTTTCCACATATGTGTATAGAACTTCACACAGAATAACAAAAAAAATCCAGAACATGGTCCTGATACTTTCTGTGATCTGTAAAAGTATGATC
>JAPSES010000058.1:15193536-15209910 GCA_029822895.1 Maxillicosta whitleyi
GCGGGGTGTCAGTCACAATATGTGGGGGAACTGTGCTGCTTGGAGGAGGTTTGCGCTCTCTGAGTGTTTTTCTAGTTATTAATATATCACTATTCATCTATTATCAGCATTCCTCAATACTCCAACAGTTAATTTTTTTGGTGAACACTTAACAGATTGATCTATTAATGTGACAGTAACACGTTCAACTAGGTTTCTTCTTGCACATCCTCTGCATGTTCATACAATATAAACACTATTTGCACGTTCTGAATGTTTTACCGCTGTAACGACCTTAATATAATTTTATATTATTGACTACACTCTATTTTTTACATAGAACTAGCGCCATTTTATTTATTTTCTATGCCCGGAATTAAGTTTATTCCTTTATTTTCATCTAGTTTAGTTGTTATTTCAGTTGTGTGAACGGAAATCGTAAAGTAAGAACGTCATTACTCTGTAACCGTCGTGTTTCTGTTGTGTATATGACAATAAACTTCTTGAATCTTGAATATTATTAGAGAATATTGGTGCACTGACTGATAAATAGGCACGATAACTTTGTTTAAATTAAAAAAAATAATAGTAATAAATCGCTATAGCTTCTTTGTAACCGTTTACTGGTGACTTAGAACGTTTTTGCAGCCTAATAGGATAAATATAACTGTAGTTTATTTATCAATTTATTCAACCAGGAAGTCCTATGAGAATAAATCTCCATACAAAAAGAATCAAGTCAAGCATGGACAAAATGTGTAGAATATAACAGATGAGCGCAACAGAACAAGAAAACAGAAGAAAACAGGAGACAAAATCCTGCTAAAGAAAGCAATTACACTCTTAAATTCACCCAAAGAGACAAAATCATTCAGTTGTAGAATATTCTGAAGGTTATTCCAATGAAAACAAGACAATGTTATTCTGCCAAGATCTGTAGAAAGGCAAGAAACATGATGAAAAGTTGTAGATAAATGACAGAAAATTATACAAATAACATGGGATTTCACCCTGTAAAGCATGGAATTGCTGTAAACTGTTGGAAATTAGTCTTTAAAAGGCTAATTAGACATCGACTGATACTGGAATCTTTTAAGACGATACGATAAAAAGATGGTATCGATCAACCGTCCCTGAAAACCGTGGCTTTATTGGATCTCGGTGCGACAGTTTTCCAGTTCTACACTTAAAAATAAAAACAAATAGGAGGGATTTTTTTTGTTCTTCAAGCCTGATCTGATCGGATATGACACGATATAATCCTTTCCGTCTGTCCCATTATATACGTTTAGATTTTTACACGCTCATTCAGACTCTTTAGCCTTCATTAAATTTGCAGCCGGTCACCCCTTCGTTTACATCGCTTTTATTCATCCATTATTTGTTTTGTCACTGTTTTATTAATTAAGTTCGCCGCCCGCGTGACCGGTTCATTTGTTAACTGACAGGTTCATCTTCTCATTCACTTACTTATTATTCATTTATGCACCGGCTCATACAGTTATTCATTCATTCAATCATCCATTCACGGCCGCACACCCAGGCCTCCGCCTCCCTCTTTTCTTCTCCTCTCATCATGTCTTTTAGTTTAATTTCTTAAAGGACCAACAGGGGCTGACCCCACCCCCAAACAGAAGCCAGCGGTGGTTATATGTCGCCTGTCAAAGCCACCAGAAGCAGCTCTCATTAAAACCTCAACCGTTTTTCTCCTCCTGACACCTACTTAAGGTGATAGCCTGAATTACCCCGGCACGGCTCGGCATACACACTTTACCCCCATCTGTCATCTGGAATTTCCGCCTGGATGGATTAAGGCGGTGGGGACGGTGGGGGTGGGGGTGCAGCCGGTGCCATCACCCTCCAAACATCCCCTCTATACACACTTCAACACCGGAAAAGTGACCGAGAGAGTCTGAAATCTCCCACAGGTGGTGAGAATAAAAAGATAGAACCCTGCACTTCCAGGTGTTTTAGTCTCTTTTACTTACTTTTTTGCGTGAAATATGACTTTTTTTTCTGAGTTTATTCATAAATTCCCATAAGAATGCACAAATATGACAGTTAAGTAATAAACCCCCGCAGTAGCTGAGGCATAAAAGACTACTATTGTTGATCAAGTCAGCTCAAGAATATTATAGTCATCACAGATTATTAAAACCCACCATAATGGGATGATAACCGTTGCTATAGTAACCACTGATTGACAGGCGCCTTCTGATAAATGAGATATTTACTGTTTTTGGGGTAATTGCGTCTATTTTCGTTCCTGAAAAAGACAGCTCTAATGTAATTTCCCCCTTTCCGATCCTCTCCTTTGTAGCCAAACTTTCTCCCTCAGCCAACTTGACTCTTCTCCAGCCCTCCCACCGCGGCCCCCGGTCAGAGATCAATACCTCCTGATCAATACGCGACCATGAATATTCTTCCTAACCTGACCGAGAAAAGACCGGGGGAAAGGAGAGGTGATGAGGCGAATGGGATGGAGGCTTAGACAGAAGAGGAAAAGATGAGGAGGGAGAGGAATGAGAGACTTGATGCTAATGAGACAAAATATGTGTTTTTGTGTGTGTGTGTGTGTGGATTCACTGTACGTGGAGGTAAGTATTTTTAATGAGTTGAGGTCATCAGCATTTGACGGAATTTGTGAATGAAAATATGCAGTTACAGGGTTAAATATTTCAAGTTGAATTTTCTTTGATAATTTCACTTTTTATGATTTTTTTTTGCCACAGAAACAAATATGGTCACACTTGAACCGCTGTAATTCAGATGTGAAAACTCTGATGGGATTTTTAGTAAAAGGCTTAAACACACACACATATGTATGTATAAGACACATATGTGGAACACAGACATAAAATAACTTGATGTTTACTGAAGTGTCATTAAAGCACATGGACTTAAATGTATTTTTTTTTTTTTTTTTTTGTTTTTTTGGAGGTGAAACTCTGCTTTTGGGCATAATTGTGTTTAAATGTGAAGTGGAATTAAGAGCTCAAGCTGAGGGGAAATGTGGGGCTTGAACTCCTGGTGTGTGTGTGTGTGTGTGTGTGTGTGCACAGGGATGAGGCTGGGATCGGCGGAGGAGAGGTGTCTTACCGGGGCTGGACCGCGGAGCCAGCGAGGACTTGAGTCTCCAGGCGCTGAAGTCGGACGCTGTTCTCTGAAAGACGAAGGGGACCGGCAGGGGGACAAACATGGTCCTCTGTCGACCTGGTGGCCGTCGTTTATTTTAGTCTCACTTTCTTTTTCTCTTATCCGTCGTCCTTCCTTCGTTCTTTGGCCTTTCTTCGGATTCTTTCCAGGTTTGACCGCCGTTTCCAAAGACGCTTGGGTGTTTTTTTGGGGTTTTTTTTGGGAGGATGAGACTCAATATTTGGCTTTTTTTCTCTCTTATGTGGATGGAGTCTCAGTTTGTTCACATCTCTTGGCTTTCTTTTAATATTAGTGTTGCTTTTGGATGCGGATGGATGTTACGGTCCCTGTACTTGTGTCTTCTCGGGAGTCAACTGGTCCGGCACACACACGTTTCCTCACACAGATGTAGATGTGCTGGGCGCGCAGAGAAAAAGGCAAAGCTACCAGCGGATATCCATCCGGACTAAAACAGGCTGCAGGTCTTTGGATAGTGGATTAGATGTGTTCTCATGGCATCCATATGAAACTAGTGCTGCTCCTCTCCGCTGGATGTAACGCAGACACAATTAGACTCCATTTATTGTGTCCAGACAGCTGTGCGTAAAGATTGCAGAGGCTCCGTGTCTCCTTCCACGAGCGACTTTGCTTTGGTTTAGATAAAAATATTTAGATATTTCACCTCCTGCGCTGTCATGAAAAGTCTCAAACACACTGTTCACCGGCGAATCCTCGATATGGGGGATAAACGGGAAAGAAAACTGTCCGTATGAGCCTGGAGTTGCGTCTTTTTTTTTTTTGGTTTTCGTTAAGATTTGGTTAGTAGCTGGCTGGTCTGGAGAAAAATGCGCGCACACAAAGCGTAAATAGTAACGGAACGCAAAAGCATTATTTGGTAAAAGACAGAAATAATCAAATAATAAAGAAAGTAAGGCTACGCAGGCACCTCCGGTTTGACTTTCGCTCCTCCCTCTCCACCCCTCGCTGCTTCTCTCCTCTTTCTCTACCGCGGGTCACTAATTAAAGCAAAATCAATGGATAAATAAATGAAGAAATCCATATCAGTCAGTACACCTGTCCGCTGGTTTCCTCCTGCACTGACGCGCAAGTGAAAACAAGGAAAAGAGGAAGGCAAAGCGATGCCCCTTTTCTTTTAGGCTGTAGGATCTTTTCTTTGCTCCGCCATCCGCCGGTGTGCATCAGTCCTCAGTCCTTCTGTCTGTGTGTGTTATCCGCTCTATGTGTGTGTGTGCGCGCGTCTCTGCGTCCCCTCAGTTTATTGTGGGAACCCCGGTGGTTTCGGTCCGACACCGCGCAGTCTGAACGCACTATGGAACGGCGAAGCTATCCGGCCGGGAGCCAGACAGAACAGATACCCAGCCCCCTTTTTTGACCCCCCCTTCTCCTCCCCACTCTCCCGCTATCCCCCTTTTTCCTCTCTCTTCCCCCTCACCCCAACACACACACACACACACACACACACACACACACACACACACACACACACACACACTCACACGCTACACTTTCTCCATCCTCTCATTTCCTTTGGTCACTCTTACATTCAACTTTACATTTGCACTTATTCTATTTCATATTAAAACAACACCTTAATACGGCCTGCATTATTGAAACAACGTTGGGCGTAAATAAATGGTCAATAATTGCTATTTATTCCTGGTTAATTAGAAATATTGCACATTCCACTGTCTGCACCCCGGCTCTCTCCGGCCACCCTGATCCCGAGAACCAGCGCGGATCCAGCCAATTGATCTTCTGATTACTTCATTATAATGAAGCCAATAATCACATCATCGGCGGCCTCTGAGAAATCGATTGGCTCTTCACAATGTGCAGACATGAATTCAAAGGGGGGAAGCTTTGATGTATATTTCAGCAGTTGGATCTCTCCCTCTCTCTCTCATATAGATTTACGTGGGTCTGGCCTACGCAAGGTCACCTGCAGCACTCAACTAATGTATTTTTTTCACAGAGGTGAATAATCAAAGCCTCACAGCCACGGGTGTTAAATTAGTAATTATTTTGTGCTCGGGAAAGAAATGCCTGTGTGTGCGTAAAATGCGCGTAAAATGTCAGTCGAGCTGAATCTAAATTGCAGGTTTTGGTATTAACGCTCACCGAGAGTGTTTTAGTTGCATTATGTGTGTGTCCATCTCTGACAAAAGGCGCCTCCGGGCCATCCACACCTCTCCTCTCCTCTCACAGTCCACGCACCAACCCGCGGTCGGACGCGCCGCCCCAATCTGCGCTGCGCATTTACACTCAAGATTATCGCCAACATAGATTTTTTTAAATAGAAAAATCCATACGCTAAATATCGCAGTCAATAAAATAAAATCGACCAAACCACACACCTCTTTCTCCCTCTCTGTATACACTCCGAGGTAAGACTGAGCTGTTAATAAGTTATCGATCAATTATGGCCCTCATATGGAAAGGCCTCGGGCTCTTTGCCAATGCTAATGTCTATGCAGGGAGGGATAGAAAATGTTGAATACACACTGTGAGCTCTGATAAATCATCATCACATGGCGACCTGACCCACTGACTTTGCAGCAGCAGAACTAGAACTGTGGTACTAGGCTGATGCCAATTTAGTACAACTGCACATACAAATGCATCCAAATATCTACCTGTTACCAACACCTCTGTTCACCAAAGCAGACCAAACACACACTTACCTGCATATACTGCAAATCAGAGACAGATTAGTCCTATGAACCTCAGTAAAATACCACTAAATCTGGTGTCATTGCAAAGTAACAACACTATGACTGGGCAATATAACTGTCCCATCTATCACTACTATTATGACTCTTAAACCCCAGACCCGAGCCCCTCCACCTACGCACCACCGCCACTATAGGCTTCAAACACTCACACTAGAAGGTGCACAGTAGGGTATTTGCATAGAAATTAGCAAGTCACCTTCTAATTAACCAGTAATTAACAGTTGTTCCATCAATAACTTTGTATTTTACTACATAGGTGGATGATATGTACGGAAGGTCATGTATTTTCCGCAAATGAAGATCTAAAGTGGGTTAAAATTTTCTCTGTAATCCAGAAACAAAAAAAACAAGACTAAGGGTCCAACGGAGTATTTAACGACATTAACTGACATTCATTTAACCTTTCAATGTCACTTATAGGAGTGTGTTCAAAATATGTATCAAAATACAAAATATGTAATATATAATAAAATGTCGGGATGCATATCGCGTTGAATACCATGTACCGAAATACACATATCTCGCAATACGTATCTTACTCTGACCCCTGTATCAGGATATGCATCGTATTGCGAGGTTGTTGGTAATACCCACCCCTAGTCACTTAAGGTCAAAGGTCATAGCTCCAAATGAAAGCCCATATATGACTTCCTACCTATTGATAATAATATCTTCAAGTGTTTTGAAGTTATAGCACTTTGAAATTTTCCCCATCATAAACCAAGGGGGTTTTTAACATTTCAAAAATTCATAAATCAGTATTTCTCCTCTTTTTTTTTTTTTTTTTTTAACAAACTTGGTAGACCTTGCCCCAAGGAACCTCTGCTATGAATTTCAATTGAGTCTAGCTGACATTTTTGGAGAAGAAGTTTCTAGAAACCTGGACATATATGACCTTTGGTTTAACCTTTCAAGGTCACTCAAGGTCAAAGGTCATGGCACCAAATAAAAGTCCATATGTGACTTCCTATCTATTGCCAATAATAATTATATAAATATCATCAACTCTTTTCAAGTTATTGCACTTTGAAATTTGTCCAATTAGAAGCCTTTGTTTTCTTCCCAACTCTTTAAACAAACTCGGTAGAGAAGACCTCAGCCCAAAGACGTTCCACCACAAAAATCCACTCATTCTGAATGACTGTTATGGAGCAGAAGATTCTTCAAAAATAGTTTACGGACACCAAATGGACAACAACTGTTACCAATAGTCGATCGCACTCTTTCCCGTTGGACTAAAAACGACCTCCTGGATGTCACATCAGCCAAACTCCTGCAGGTTAACATGGACTAAAAAACACTTTTATTGCTAACACACTCTAAAATAATCACTACAAACTAGCTAGCCCAGTAATGCTAGTACCTTAAAATGATCTGTGATGCAACTCTTTGTGAAATACCAGATTTATTGTGGTACTCCATTTAAAATTAATGTGCATTTGTGAAACTGAGAGAGGGAAGTGAGGCAGTAAAAGCCACCAGCTTTAATCAAATGACAACATCATTTACATTTAATGCATCCGATGTAGAACACATTACAGGGCATCATCGAGTATATCGTTTATATCAGCCCCAATGTTTTATTCATTGGCGTTTAGTTCTATTGAATTAGTTATCGGAAAGACTTTGAGCACATTCCGAGTTAGACACTATCAACCCTCAAAGACCTGAACAGTTGCCAGAGACCAAAAGCATCTACTGATCTGAATGGTTTAGGGATTGATAAGACTGATCCATTAATCTTATCAATACATGTAAATAATTGGCGTAAAAAAGCAGTTTGTCATCTTTTCACGGTCGTCAGATATGACCCGTTTGGACGTTCAGAGGCTCTGTGGTTACCATGGAAACACCATCACCAGCTATACAAATAAAGACTGATCATCTTCTACAACTTTGATTAAGTAAAACCCATGCAGTCGGTTCAACGACGGCGGATGGAAACACGTTTTTATGTCCAGTTAATGATACATTTCACTGCAAAAGTCACTTTTTCTTCATTTTTTTCCCTCTGTTTTGATATAATATCCTTTTAATGTAATCGGTGAATTAAATATAGAAACTACTTGATTTTCAGTGGAAAGTGAAAATGAAGAGGATAGCGTTATAATAAATGGTGACAAATCACTTAGAAAAGATAAAATGTGGAGAAAAATTAATTTGCAAGTCACCTCGGAAAATCATTTTAGACCTGATAGCGTTTGCACAAAGAATAAACTGCGAGCGTTCATCCAGAGGTGACTGCACGAGCAGTTGTAGAATACAGCCATGCAGGACAAGGTACGAATGAGTGTCTCCATAATAACTAATGCATATAAGCAGCTTGTTAACGGTGAATATGTGCTCCTTAATGTAAATCAATACAGCCGACACCACAGCACCACAGCTGTTGCCAGTGATGTTGTCAAACCTATTAAAAGCACTTTAACGGCAGTACCGGTCCTTCTTATTTTGCTTTTGTTTCAAAGTGTTATCCGTTACCCGATTCAGTTTTTGATGTCATCTATGCATAAACCCACGTCACACCACAAAGGACCCCCTCCCTACACATAAAAAAAAAAAAAAAAAAACCCATTCTCCATTGACAGATGACATCCGTGTGTCCGACGAGTGCGAGAGCGAGGAGAAGAAAAAGCGGGAGGAGGAGGAGGAGGAGGAGAAGGCGGGGGAGAAGCCATATAAAGAAGTGACCGGGTTGTCCCTCAAGAGCCCCCCTCTTCAGATAAGGGCAAGCAGAGAGGAGCCCCGATCCAAACTCCTTCCAGACAAAAGCAATTATTTCTTGTAGAATATAGTGTGTTTTGTGCGTCCATCGCAGGAGGGGAAGGAGGTGTGTGTGGATTTGAAGGAGAGGTGAAGAATATGGTGCACAGCGGGCCTCATCAATAGCAATATGTTCTTTTTACCTTCAGTAATATCTATCCTTTTATAACTACTCTACAACCTGCTGCCGTGGTGGGTTTATAGAACATACTGGACGCCGATAATTCACACACATCACGCTTTTAAAACAACGTTATTTCTACCATTAGTCAAATTGATAATCAAAACAACACCACACAGTCATATACAGTTGTGGAAAAAATTATTAGACCACACGTTTTCTTCAAGTTCTTGTTCATTTTAATGCCTGGTCCAACTAAAAGGTACATTTGTTTGGATAAAAATAATAATAATAACAAAAACAGCTCATAATAGTTTAATTTCAGAGCTGATATCTGTCCATTTAACACGTTTTCTTGATAAAAAAAAAACAAAACAAAATCAGTTCTGTTCTTACATCAATATTTATGTCATTGTACTGATAAAAACAGTGATTTTATTCATTCCATGTTTTCTTTTCTGTCTGTTTTAGACACACGACACACACAGGAGTTAGGACTGGATTGCATAACCATTGTTTTTGATGACTATTGAAGGTGTAATCATTTTTTCCGCAACTGTACAGTACGTCCTTCCCTTGTATGTAAAAGTTCAGATCAGACCTTATTGTGCGTTCGCCTCGTCTGCTCTCATTCACCTTCGTTTCTGCGTTTCTCATTTTCAGTCCCTCCTGGTTTTACCTTGTCATTTTTGTCATGTTCCAAGATTTATGTTTTAACTGTCTGTTCTTTCTGTTCACTAGTGTCACAGAAATTGCTCGCATCACTTGTTTTTCAACTGAAATGCTCCTTTTTTGTCTGCTTCACCTTAATGCGGTTGCGTTATTGTCCTTTTAATGGTTAATTATATCTAAAATGAGTAATTTAACCCCATCATTGCACAATCCCGGCATTGATATGTTAATGCAATTCCCTATATTGTGGAACTTAAAGCTGCAGAAGTAAGAAAATCCACACCTTCCACCTGCAGCTGTCTCCTCTCTGTCCAAATGAAACACTAATTATAATGACAGATGATCTGATGTCGTTGTTGCTTCTGTGGTAAGAGTCAAAATACAACAGTAGGGTCATGTCTGATGGAGTCTTACCTGTCTGGAGGTATCTATGATGGCTTAAAAGCTTGGTGTAGGTGTTGTACAGTCAGTAAACATCATCCAGAGGTGCAGGCGTATTATCTTGCGTAGCTACATATGATCATTGTCAAGTGGTAATTGTGGAATTCTACTCTGAAATCTACTGTACATGTTAGATTTGCCGTTTGTTTTTCTGTTTTTGCCTCAAATAAAACCCGAGACTCAGATACAAGCCTGATCTGTAAAGAATGTAATGGTGATCTGGTAAGTTGGCATGACTGAATGAACAAATAAATGCGAGTCCACAATTACAGGTCTGGTACAAGAAGTAATATGGATAAATGACTGGAGTCGGTCATAAAATGTGCTACAAGTGTGATTTAAAACATTTAACAATATCATTCAGCTGCGCTAGACCATTCGTCTCAACTGTTACTGTGCGGTTTTGGCCACTGCAGGTGTGTGTATCTTCCTGTGTCAGTTAGTCATATGTCAAGAAGGAGTAGAGGAGGAGAGAAGGAGGAGAAGGAGACAGCGGTTGTGGTGGTATGGACATGGGTTGAGAAGAGGGGAGGATATGGAAGTGGGTACGAGTGTTAACGAGGGAGGTGGCAGGAAAGCGAGGGAGGGGACGACCAGCGAGGAGATGGAAGGATGTGGTTGAGGACGATATGAGGGTGATGGGGTTGGAGGAGAGGAATCCATGGACCGGTCAAAACAGCCGGTATAGAAATGTTGTTTGTGTGTGTGTCATTTGTAAAGAAAAAAAAAACTTATTGAGATGAGATAAATAAAAGAAAAGCTCTGTAAAATAATGAATGGTTCTATTCACTGGAACAGTAAATATGACCTCCAATACAAACCTCCTGTAAATAAAGGCCTGAGAAGTATAATATGTCTTTTTTGGTTTTGGCAGCTATGACCCAAAGGACTTACTGAGCTACAGACATGTTTGTTTGTTTGTTTTTTTTGTCTGGCTTTAATGAAACACATGCCTCATTATTGTTCAAACACAGCTGAATCAGGTCAAAATACAATAGAATAGACTAGAATAGACTAGAATACAATATAATACTATACAATAGAACAGCATAGAATAGAACATTGTCATTGCAAACCACTAGTACAGTGCAACAAGATTTGGTTTTCCGCTCTATCAGGAAACAGTTAAACAATATATGGTAAGAAATGTACAGTATGGATAAAAATGTGAAATATAAATGTACTTGTATAAACCACTCATTAGCTTCCGAGCCTACATTAGAAGATGGGTAAATCAGAACAGGCGGTGGCTCATTGGCAGCAAATATTAGCTTTCTTTCCAAGTTTATTTCATAAAATGACAAAACCATCTTTAATAAAATTATATTTTACTGTATAACTAGTGCAACCAAAGATGATATTATTTTGTGAATATTATGTGTTTACGCAAAAGTGTCAAACAAACGTGGTTTCTGGTTTGGGCTGAGCAGTGACAGGTCCATTTACTGGGATTCTGATGAATGTTCATCCTATAAAAATGTAATAATATACATGGTAGGAGCACAAAACCATGACATGTTCCTGTTGTACTTTTATCCTGAGTATATATATGTTTATTTATTTGGTGTGTAATAAACCGCAGTATCACAGTGCATACATGTCATCACATCCCAGCTCTTCACCGCTCATCTGTTAAATTCGCCGTCGATAGTCTCCACTGTTCTGCTAATTCCAAGCGCAGACATAAACCGATAATCTGAACAAATGAACGCGCTGCGGCAGAATTAGATGTTATTGCTTGGTCCTTCCGCTGGTGCGCGTGAGGAAGAGAGAGAGTTCATTGTTAAATGGCAGTGTCATGTTGACAAACGAGTTGGTTGAATTAAATTCTCCCTCATCAATAACAAGGGGAGCCAATCAATACTAGCTTACAATTATATCACCACCTACCACTCCGCTTGTGCTGTAACCGCGCGCACACATTATCACACATGTACCGACAGATAGCAGGAGAGGAGCGGTAGAATCATTACCACGATGTAACACGAGGCTTAATGAACCCAATAAAAATATTCAGACACAGTCACACACAGTAACAGGCGAACTATTACTCATAGAAACACACGTAAAAGCAGAATCATTCATGTTCCTCTGACCTGATCAAACACATCCAGATGCTCTACACACTGTCTGACATTATATCTATTTTTCAGTATCCCTCTCTCTCTCCTGCCCTCTCATTCTGCGTCTATGTCTCTCTGCCTTTACTCTCGGAGCCTGACTAAGTAATCAATGCTGACAGATTGTCAATAGGCCAGTCCGGCCCTGCCAATACCTCTCCTACATATCCATTATTCCTCTTAAGGCCACAGAGGACAAACAGAAAAGAGTAAAACACGATGCTGTCGATACGCCACCTTGATACGATCACTGGAGTCGATCGATGCTTTTGCTTACAGCTCATGAGCGAGCCGCAACCTGGACTACGCTGGAAACCACAGTTAGCGTGAAAATCGCTTGGTGAATACGTATCGTAAAGGCCGGGGATTTGTTTCATGTATATTCTCTTTTATTTCACGCGTAATTTTATTCCAACTTTGAAGATATTTTTCATCCCGTATGTTCTTAGTGTTCATATTTCACACATGTGCTGCATCCCATTTCATCCTGGATTGGTTGTAATGGATTTAACATGTAAAAGGCAGTGTGTTGAAGTGGGGAGGGAGGACCGAAGAGGGGTGTGTGTGTGTGTGTGTTTAATATCGACTTTAAACATTTTTGTTATCAGGTTCACACACAATCCTATATTCCACACGTACACACTGTGGTTATGTACAGACATGGATTCATTCACAATATGGGAGCGCAAAACAACATGCGACAACACAAATACACACGCTATCCAAAATGCAAACACAACATAAGCGTGAAAACATGTAAAACGCGCGCGCGCACACACACACACACACACACACACACACACAGGCTGTAGATCTACTGCTCAGAGAGGCCCAAACAGCTTAGCTTAGCACAAATGCTGCATCAAGGCTTGAGGTAATGCCAATGACATGGATGGAGCTTTTCCAGCCCATGAAGCCTGGAGTGTGTGTGTGTGTATGTGTGTGTGTGTGTATGTGTGTGTGTCCATTGCAGATGTGGGGGAGATGAGAGTCCTAAACACTGAGAGGATCAGACCCGGCTCTCGTGGACACCATGGAATACGATCAAACGTATGTCTGAGTCTGTGTGTGTGTGTGTGAATATGCACCTACAAAAGCAAAAACGACAACAAAGAGATAAAAAAAAAAAGAACGGCACAAGGAAGAACTGAAGTGTTTCAAGTGTTAACGTCAGCCATTGTTTCTGGTTCTTAAAACAGCTTTAAATACTATATTATGTAAAAAAAAAAAAAATAATAATAATAAATGCATCTAAAATGACACTTTTTTAGTCCTGAAGTGAAACCGGGGTTTAATAATAACAGATTGTCTCATGTTAAACACATAAATGCATGTATTTTTATTACACAGTTTGGTTAAATAATTGATTCTGATTGGTCAGTCTCTGTGATGTATTACAGCGGTCTACCAGGAAACACCCTCCAGAATAAAAGCTGTGAAAATTTAACAAGTTTGTGTCAAAAATAAAGGAAAATTAAGTCAGAATGCTGAAACACTGTGGTTGCCTGGGTCAAACAGTGAAAATTCTGATAATGAATGAGAATGTGGGAAGTTTGTGCTAAAATTAACCAGATCTACTTTAAAAACTCTGTCTGCACATTAGGCCACACCCATTTAATTTTTTGCTTCTTTGATTTTTTTAGCAAAAAAATTGGAGCAACAGGGTGAAAAAAAATGTTTTTTTGTTTTTCAAAAAGTCTGGGATGAAGATTTGGGGCTTACATGACATAACAATAACATGATTATTTTAGTTTTCAGCTTTTCATGACAAAGACTTATGCATTTTATCCCGTTCTTTGATCGATTGTTATGATTCCGAATGAAGGACATTGTTTTAACTGAATTTATGTGTTTTTCTTTTTTTACTCTTTCTGATTGGTTGTTCTCTAGCATGTGACCATAAAGAAGCTCTCTTATTGGTTCCCAAAGTATATATTGTTTTCAATGGAAGAAGGAAGGACCAGGGGTCAGGTGTTATTTCTGCACAATAAACTGTTGTTATCACATGTCTTTCCACCTGTAGAATAAAATACAACAATATTTATGTTAAAACGTTAGAATGCACATGAATATCTCCTGAAAATTCCACGTTTTAGCCTCGATGTATATTTAACAGATATACAGCAAAATAAAAATATATTAAATAACTGTATTAATAATTGAAAATGGTGTCAGCTGGTGTCAATATTCTCAAAAACACTACTTTTATAGTATAGCTATAAAAAATGTTCAAAGTTGGAATATGCACTTATAACAGATTAGTCCATTAGTCAAAAATAATAAACATATTTGACTTTTTTTTTTCTTCCATTTATTGCACTATTCCTGTTCAAGTATAGTCTGAAAAAAGTTAAATTACTGTTTTACTTATGGATCATCCAGTCGTTGGTTGGTCATTGTTTTATTATCATTTCACTTTGACTGGATTTCATTTGTTAACATCGACTAATTGACTAATGGACTTAAATGAACGTGATTATTCAACCGCAAAAAAGCCGCTGACTTAGCATCACTCCAGGTTTATTTCATAAAAACCAGTGTCTCACTGTAAATAATCCTTCATTAAAATAATAAATAACTCAGTGCAGCAATTTTATTAATATCTTAGTTGGTGTAAAAATGTGTAAAATACATCCAAACTGCTGAGCACCAACATAAGAGGAGATTTATTCTGTAGAAAAAGGGCATTTAATTAGTATTATTACTTATTTTATTTATTGGCTGTCGCTATATTTTATGATTTAGAAAGTTTTTTTTGTTGTTGTTGTTTTTAGATTGGAGGAACTGGTAAGTGCATCATTCAGAGACAAAGCTGTAAGTGCAGAAACAAGACTTATACACACACACACACACGTAGAGGAATATATAGAATACGACAGAACTTCCAAAGTGACTTGTGCCACTATACGCTGTTGAAACCCAACTTTACTTTAACCTGCATAAACATTCCTCACATCATTGGGATTTTTATCTTCAAAGAAACGAATGAAGGCTTTTTAATTCCATCGATTTCTTTTTTCTTTCGTCTTTACATTCTTCGCATTCCAAACCAAAGAGCATCTTCAACACACCGGGTTGAGTCTCCGAGCTCTCATTTTTCTCTCTGTTACGACACAGACTTGAGTTGAATACATCTTCCATATTGTCCAGTTCTTAAAGTGTATCTGCGTCAGAGCGGTGCGGTTTTAGTGGAAACTACTGATGTTGTGTTCGGAAACACACGACGTGGACGACGGAATCCACTGAATATTCTTTTTTTCCCCCCTCTTTATCTACTTTTTCTCAAGAACAGGGATTTAACATCATGTAAGAAAAGGAAATGGTCTTGAGACTGAGCCGAGTAACACTGTATAAAGACACACACACACACATGTTCTGAGGTTACTCGTCCGCAGCTACTAAGACCAAACACGAAGGAAGAAACAGAATGAAAGAAAACATGGAAATAATAATGCAACCAATTCCACTTTATATTCTTGACGTGATACTGAATCAAAACAGTACGTATATTTGATAGGGGTCATTAATTATCATTAATTGAACATAAACCCAGTGTTTCCATCTGCCGTCACTGATCCAACTCTATGGGTTTTATGGGTGAATCAATGCTGTAGAAGATGACGGTGTTTCTACGCTCATTATGGAGCCTCTGAACGTCCAAATGGGTCATATCTGATGACCATGAATAGATGATAAACTGTATTTTACACCAATTATTTCAACGTATTGATAGGTTTTTAGTGGATCAGAAGTTATTAAACGTTTTCTAGTGGTAGATGATTTCGGTCACCCGTGGTTGTTTGGGTCTTTATGGATTAGTTAAAATGCATTGGGTAGTTTGGTTTAATTTATTTTTGTTTCCAAAATGCCTCAGATTTTTTTTTTTTTGTTTTTTTTTACTTAATTTCTCTTCACACTGATTGTTTTTTTTCCACCCATGACTGATTTTAAATGTTCTACCTCTAAATTTCAAAAAATGTTTTCACGCTCTGACTGTAAATAATAATTTTCCAACACAACTAACCATCTACTTTATTCACATCTCATTGACAAAGAAAAATCTACCACCAAACTTTTACGTAATATTGACATTTTTATCTCAAATCAGACATGACGTGTCCCAATATTTATGTCCGTAAAGTTCATAAACATCAATATTTTCTTCAAGTTTAATGAGTTCCCTGAGTTATTTACAGTCAGAGCATGAAAAATGTATCAGAAATTTTCAGGTACAACATTTATAGGGTGTCTGCAGCGTTAAGCCAGTCAAATTTAAGACTTTTTAAGACCTTTTTATGACCATTATGATATAAAAATTTATGACCTACACCAACTATGAAAAATAACTTTCTCTTGGCGCCGGTTTCTGTGAAAGTCCTTCCTTCAGTCT
>JAPSES010000058.1:15211017-15222152 GCA_029822895.1 Maxillicosta whitleyi
GAGGCCGAAGAGACATGGAGGAAGCAGAGAGGATAAGAAAGAGAGAGGAATGAAAGAATAAAAGAGATGCGCAGAATGTCCAGAAAAAGATCATATTTAAATACGATCAACAAAACTGCATGAATCTACATAAAAAACACTTTGAGGATCAGAGTTGTTGGTTCAAATCCCTTTGTCTGGAGCTGTTTTTGTGTCTGTTTTCTCCACATTTCACTTTTTCTTATTACTATTTATCACTTTATCCTCTGCATTTTTCAGTGAATTCCAGGTAGTTTTCCCCTATCCCCCTGACTCCAACTCAAACACTCATATTTTCACTCTACAAAACAGTCGTATTTGCACTATGTAAAAACTGCATATGCACTACAATAATTTATACATAGATATTTTTTACAGACTATTCCTGTATATATTCACTCCCTGTATAAATACTTCAATTTGCACCCGCTGTAAATAATAAACACATATATTTTTAATAGACCAGCCTCATGCACCCACTCACTCACACTACAACTTACATTCTGTACATATTATGTTGTAAATTCACTGTAAATCTCCTTGTCTCTAGTGGACTGTTTGTCTATATTATGTCTAGGTCCACATGTTGTCTGGGTTCATGTCGGAACTGTATGCCGTGAGCGATGTAAAAACAGAAGCCAAATTCCCTGTATGTATTCACATACTTGGCCAATAAATCTGATTCTGATTCCATTTGTTTTCCTGATCATGTAGATGTTCATAAAAGCTCACATCCAGCTGAACATCCAAATGGGTCATATCTGATGACCATGAAAAGACAACAAACTGTATTTTATACCAATTATTCACACGTATCAATAGGGTTCGAGGTTCTAAAGTTATTAGACATTTTAGATCAGTAGATGCTTGTGGTTTACAAAAAGAAATTGTATTAAATGAAACTATTTAACCCATAAAAACCCAGTGCTACTTTTCTGCCATTTTCCATATGAATTTGTATTTTCTATTTAACCTTTCTTAAGTGATTTATGACCATTTATTATAATATTATCCTAATTATTTAGCATTTCTTCAATAGATGTAATTTAATACATTTATGTTCTTAATAAAAATCTGGTATTTTCCCATACTTCTTTTACTAATTATGTAGATGTTCATTAAAGCTCAGATTAAAAGGTAACGGTCATAATATCAGAAACAGAGAAAAATTAAGAAAACTTAACAAAATGCATCATTAACTGAACATAAACCCAGTGTCTCCATCCACTGTCATTGATCCAACTCCATAGGTTTTACTGCTGAATCAATGTTGTAGAAGATGACGGTGTTTCTACGTTCACTACGGAGCCTCTGAACATCAACAAATTGTATTTTATACCAATTATTTACACGTATTGATAGGGTTCAAGGTTCTAAAGTCATTAGATATTTTCGTTCAGTAGATGCTTGTGGTCGCTGGAGGATGTTCAGGTCTTTGAGGCTTAAATGTATGATGGGTCTTTTTTGGGTAGACACTTTTATCTACCACTTTTATTATCTACCAATTCCAAACACAAATATAATACAGCTGTCATCCATCATCCTTCCTTCCATCCAAAAAGTGTATAAAAATAATAAGCGACTGAATAGTTTGTGTGAAATATTCATTTAGACACCCTTTGATAAATATGTCTATTCCTCCGGTCCTCTGTCATTTCGTCGACACACAATGAAGCTGAAGCTCCAAATATCTGAGATGGAGTATCACTTTATACCGAGAGATGAAAAGATATGTAATGGCATCTATGAAGAGACTGAGGGAAGTATTTCCAGCAGATTCCTGTGTCAATAACAATATTTCTCTAAGCTGTAAACATACAACATAACAGCTAATGGCACGCAGTGAGAGTGAGGTGGTAGCGGCGGTGGCGGGTGTGTGAAGGTATGGCGAGGCTGCGTGCCATTGGACCGTCTGTGGCTGGGTTTGGCGTGAGTGTCTGTGTGCGATGGGGAGGTGGTGCTGAGGTTGATCCGGGGCCAATCAATAGCAGCAGCCTCTCTTACGACCCCTGGGTTCCTCCTGGCTTGGCTGGCAGGCTGGAAATCAATGGCCCAGGCCAATAACTCAGGATGGTGTGTGGATTAGTGAACTGTCAACTAATCAGAGAGTTACTGAATCTGACACCACGGCTATTAACCTATCGATATGACACTTGGCACTGACATACACTCACAAGCATACATATATATATATATATATATAAGTGTGTGGGTATTGATGAAAGAGACGTGGAAATGCGAAAGCCTAAAGGTAGCACATGATCTCACATTTACGTAATCATTACACGTTCTAGTGGATATCCTTATTTTTAGTTTTACCTCGGATGTATCCTATATCTGTATGTATTTATCCTTTATATGTTGTACACCTTTCTTCCATCTGTAGTATAGAGTTGGCCTTTTGTATGCCAGTATTTCTTTGTATTCTTGTATGTTGTTTATTTTCAGGATAATTTTGTGTGATATTTTTTTATAGCCTTTTTTTTTTTTGCACATTTTGCTCCTAAACAGAAACAGAGCTACTGAACTGATTTTCATTGTTCCTCTAACAGTGACAATAAAGACCCATTCTATTCTATTCTATTCTATTCAATTCAGTATGTATCTGTGTAAATAAACACACAAAAAACTGACCAGTTATAGGAAAAAAATAAATACATAAGTGCAAATATGGGAAAAAGTTTCTACAAACCATGAATACATATAATGGATACATACGTCATGATATAATGATCAATATAGTATTTTAACCAATGCAATAGGAGGACGCCACTGCCTTTCCTCCATAAATAGATAGATGTCAGAAATCCAGGACAGAATTAACATTTTTTTTAGGTGGTTTTTCAAATTTCTTTTATGGCTTAGTTAGGGTTAGGAAAAGAATGTGGTTAAATCTTAATGCAAACACTGTGAGTTGGTCTTTAATGACATTTGAAGGGTTTTTCTGGATTAAACCAAACCCTGTTGTGTTTCAAAACAACTATAAATAGCTGTCAGTGTCAAAATTATACCAAATCTATTATTTATTATTATTACTACTACTCCATGAACCTATCAAGTTGTTTAGTTCAGTAATGATTGGAATGCATTTAATAAAAGGCAGTAAGTGTGTTTTTCTAAATGGATGTGATCAGCTTCAACACTCTTTAAGTGATGCAGTGAGCAGCTTCTCATTTCTTAAATCATCTGGGTCAGATTGGGCAGGAGTGGTTCAGGATCATGAGACCTCATTTAACACATGGACAGGACACCACAGAGTCCAGACCTGAACCACACTGAGCGGCTTTAGGGTGTGATGGAGACTTTACACCGGCCCAACCCTACAGCATCAATAAAAGATCTGGGACGACTATGGGCAGAAATGAACAGTGTGACATTGCATGAGTGTTATGTCACTGTGAATGTGTTACGTAATTAAAGTCAAAGGCTTTCCGACAAAATATTGCACAGTGGACTTTTTTTTGTCCCAACTATTGGAAGGTACACAGTTTGATGCCTTAAGTCTCTCTTGTGTTTCAGTCCCCTTTCACCGTGACCATTTTTAACCCACTCTGAGTCATAACTGTGTATCAGCATCACATACAAAGTTCAACATAAACTTTCACGGTCACCTTTAATGGTCATCAAACACTGCTGTTTCTATGACTACGCTCAACGTGGTATATATTTTTCACACATTTCAGTCTAAAGATCAGACACATCAGGTTGCAAGGCTATTAAAGTACATTTTTTCAACCTCACTCAGAACAAGTCCTTTACATTAGCATTAGATCGTTGAGATACAGTACATGCACCTAGAAAAGTTGATATGAAATGCATTTTTGTTGCAGATATGATCAGATGACACATAATGTGCTTTGCAAAAATGTACAGATTCAACTAGGGTCTATCAGACTCCAGTCCTGGCCAAATAAATTTACAATATTTTAAATGATATTCTGCCCAATAGCCAATGCAGATGTTAATTTCTTCTTCTTTATTTAGATTTTGTGATTTATCCCGCAATAGAAAATAAATGGTCACTATAAATATAAACATAGTCACTTTTTAAAAGTCTTTCAACCTTTTTTCGCTCTGTATTTGAATGAACACGGACATAATTAAATACATTTATGAAAAAACTTTTATAATAAGATGAGCGCTACAGATATGACACTGCCATCTGCTCATGTCCTTTCAATTTACCAGTGTATTCATAACTGATGACAGTAACTGATATTTCCATCCTCTGGGGTCACTATGTTATGGTTTGGATGTCTTAGATCCAGAGAGTGTAGAAGGCCTGGTAGGATCACGGTTGGACAGGTCAAAGGGGAGGAATCAGACAAAGACGTCTCACACAGAAACTACAGCAAATAGAAATAACTTTAACAAAAGAAGTAGACTTGAACCAACCAAAAACCACCAATACCAATTATCTCTACAGACTAGATGGACCCCCTCATGTACCTTCACCCAACCGTATCATAATAGACTGGAACTACATCCATCAGTCCTGGTGCATCTACAGTCTGTCTGTCCATGGGAGTGGATCTGTCCTTTCACTGTGGTTCTCCCTGAGGTTTTTCTTTTCCCACTGAGTTTTTCCTGCCGAGAAGGAGGGTCTAAGGACGGGGGATGAACAGGACATTAATTAATTTCATTCATCTACTGTATATTTGACAGGTTTTTTTTTTAATATTTTAACTATTGTTTAACCCTGTAAAGCCCCGTGGAGCAACCTTGTTGTGATATAGGGCTCCACAAATAAAACTGAATTGAATATGACCATATCTGATTTTTAAAGGGTACCTGTGGAGAACTTTTGTTGCTCAAAAGATCCCGTGTAATACTAGTGGTTTCTTCAGGTGACTTGTTTTATAGTCTTTTGTCAAGTATGCACAAGTACTAAGTCACTGCTCCAACAGTCAGGCATGGTCGGTGACATGTTGCCTCCTTCATGGGTTGTTCCAGCACCGGTAGTGTTGCAGACTCGTTGTTTTGTCCAATGACCTGGGCTGTGACGGACTGGTCACTGATACCGTGCAGCAGACACCAGTTTAACATGACACATCATGTGCTGGGTCATGTCTCTATGACAATGAAGTCCTAATCTTATGGCTGCACAAACAGTGTTTTCCTCTCAATCTTGCTCACCGACTGCCTCTTGTTTACTCTCACTCGATCACCTGAAATCAACGATGGTACATTACTTACAGCCAGCAATGGCTACTTCCCACAGGTTCTGCTCCCTCATGTAATACATGTAATAAAAATCCCCAGCGTGGTGCATTTATAGTGATTTTTTACTGAATTTGTGCCTGTCTGGCTTATAAGTTGTACACAAATCACAGTTACTGTGATTCACATGTTCAGTATATGTACAGATTAAAGAGGACGGCAGCCATTTGTCTGCTGGAGTCAAAACCCAGGATCAGCATAAGGACATGGAACATCCTCAAAATGAGACACCAAACTTCAGACGTCTTTAGTGAGATGAAAAATACAGATTTTACAACTTGGGAGTGAGTGTTGATTAAATGGTAAAATCATATTCCTACAGTTGAAATAACAAAAAACAAGGAAACAAGAGCCTCCAATGTCATCATGCTACACACATTAAATTTCTGTTTTCTGCATTTTACCCATCCTACTACACACCGAACTAAAACCCCCTTTACACAGTGGTTGATCGTTGAGCGATGAAAAAAATGTCCAGATCTCTCAACAACTTTTCAATGATCTTCCAGTGATCTCCACGGTTGCCATGGTCTCAAAGTTTTGACTCGGTCCAAAACAATCTCTCAACGAATGCTCAGCCCGCGCTCACGAAGCCCTCAGCAAAGTCATCGATCTCCCAATGATCTCTCAGCAATCTTCTAATGAATGCTAAATTTTTCCACCCCGAAGGTGGAGATGGTTGAGAGATCAATGAGGGAATGGGTATGACTATCTCGATGAACCCCCCCCCCCCCGCCTGATCTGACTGACCAGACAGTTTAAAGTACGAGGCCAAAGGCACAACGAGCGCGAAAGGATCTGACAAACATTTACACAGAAATGTTTTTCTCAATGTTGAGAGATCGAGTCAATTTTTGATCGCTCAGTGGTCACCCAACAATCTATGGGTTGTGTAAAAGAGGCTCCTGGGATTAGCGGATAGCATTTGCACACAGCCCACAATGAAGGCACTTGGGAACTTCAGGGACAACAACAGGAGACTCAACCTACATGTCCTTTTAATGATGGAGGAAACCAGAGACGCTGAACATCATGTAAATACTTAATAAAGTCAAAACAGAAAGAGGTGGAAATGCTAAGACTACGCAACTGCACCACAACTTTGCTGTATTCAAAGTTTTCTGTTTTATTTAATGAAAACCTTTCAAATAGCAGAGTTATTTTCCATATTTGTGAAGAAACAGTCCCAGAAATATATTATCTGGTTATAGAAATTAGAGAAGTGCAAATGATTACATTCATATCTCATAATCACATTAAAACGCGATATTAAAAACGTTGTAAGAGCTGAAACCCTTCATTTTCATTTACAATATTGTACTATTGAGCATAAACTGATCCCTATTTGAGTGTGTTTAAAGTGATATAAGCCTTGACATTGCAAGTGCTGAAGAAATATTGAATTAACATCTTTTATGAAACAACTCAAAAGGAACCAACTCCAGCAGAGGTGAATGCACTGACGGGAGAGAAGAGGACGATCCTTTTATAGCTATAATCATATAACTTTAAGGTTTTGTTCAGCAGAATAACACAACCCACCTGCTACTCGAACAAAGGAAAATAAACATAGGTGTTTGATTGGGAACGTGCATTAACCTTTCTTTGGTTTTCACTGTATTTAAGGAGAGTCTGAAGTGAAAACTCTGGCCTAGACGTACGATTTGACCTCTAGTTAAACTGAATGTTCGGGCATACAACTGAAAGTTCATTAATACCGAAATGCACTTAAATGGATGTAAAAAGAAACAACCCATGCTGTGACTGAAAACTCAATTCGGTGTTTCGCCATTGAAAACTTTATCGATGTAGCCAATTGATGTTCTGTTATATTAAACGGTACTATTTATGTGAGAGGAATGAAGTGAATAAACTCTATTTTCCGGATAAAAAGCCGAGAGAGCAGAGCATGGGTGGGTTTACCTTCCAGTGTACATGCGGGTGTTATGCATTAAGAT
Source organism: Maxillicosta whitleyi (assembly GCA_029822895.1). Classification (NCBI taxonomy): domain Eukaryota; kingdom Metazoa; phylum Chordata; class Actinopteri; order Perciformes; family Neosebastidae; genus Maxillicosta; species Maxillicosta whitleyi. Next base: position 15,218,214 of record JAPSES010000058.1, read on the forward strand.
AACACTTTTATCCACAATTCACATCCAGATTCCATGGTGCTTTTTAAAATATGTAGACTCTGATCTTTTGATATTCTCGTGTTCCTCTAGTGCGGAACAAGCTTATTCTGTGTCAAGGGTGCTGTTTCATTTTACATTATTCTGTTCTATTCTTCTATCCTTTTCTACTTTTTGCTTTTTTTTTTTTTTTGGAGCAAAAGGAGATTATTTTGGGAGGTAATTCCATTGAAACCGCTCTGAAATAACTTGACTTGGCATGTGCCTATACAAGGCTCCACAAAAGGCTCCAGGAATACTATTCAGTAATGGGGTAAAGCAAGAGGAGAAGCAGGACAAAAAGCCTGTGTGGGTGTGTGTGTTACAAGAGCAGCTGAAATGAAGGAGAGGAGAGAGAACAAAATCACCTGAGAGAAAATAAGACAGCGAGCAGGAGAAAAAGGATGAATGAGGAGCAGTGAAAACTACAGGAAAATAATCAAGGTATTGAGAAAAGAAGACTGTTTGAGTCCAACATTTTTCTTACACCAGTCTGTGTGTTATTTATTTCTAATTCACTTTCTTTCTTTAGCTTAAAATTAAGGCTGTGTGCTATTGATGAAAAAGTGAGATTTATACTGCGATAAGGAATGTTTTCTGGGTCCATTTGTGAATTTGTCGAAAACAGCTGCGAGTGGCGGTTTCTGCGTATCCAACATGCCTTAAATCAGAGGAAATTGTTCTATCACCTTGCAGATTAGTCTGAAAAAATGACAACTGGGTGAGTTTTCCTACAAACAGTGGGAGAAAGATGTGAGTTAATTCGACTTGTTTCACATTATAAGGCTCTGGAAAAAAAATAAAGAGACCACTGCGAAATTATCACTGTGTCTGATTTGACCATTTATAGGTGTGTGCTTGAGTAAAATGAACATTTTTGCTTTATTCTCTACATTATCTATAACATTTCACCCAAATTCCAAATAAAAATATTGTCATTTAGAGAATGTATTTGCAGAGCACGACACATGGTCAAAATAACCAACGGATCCAGTGTTTTCAGACCTCAGATAATGCACAGAAAACCAGTTCATGTTCATTTATAAACAACACAATAACAATGTCGGAACTTGAGAAAAAGTCGTACGTTGATATTCGGTGGAATAACCCTGATTTTCACGCGTCTTGGCTCTGCACCTCTGCAGTTGGACGACTTTATACAGCTCCTGGCAGAGAAATTCAACAAGCTCAGACATGTTCGATGTCTGGAGACTGGGCTGGACATGTCGGGGTCTTCACCTGGTGGTGCGTCATCCACACCTTTATTGATTTAGCTGAGTCCAGGAGCATTGTCCTGATAGAAGAACCAGTCTTCAGAGTTTGGGAACATTGTCAGAGCAGAAGTCCAGTCGTTTTCAATAGTTATTTTTGGATTCTAATTACTTTTGTTCTACTAATAGAACTATTTTTGCCTATTGTAAAAAAGATAGTGATGGCCTAAATAAGACATGGATCAGGTGTTTATTCAGCAGAATAAGGTGTGTTTGTGTTGAATTCTACAGACACAGGAACGGCATGGCTGTCATACATGCAGACGTACTGATTTTACAGGAAATTACTGTGATCTTTTAATTTTTTCCAGAGCTGTATAAAGGGATGCATGATAGGTTAGCATAACAGCAGCAGGGTTCTAGCTAACGCAAAGTACCGTCATGGCCCTTTACGCTATAATTTTGGTCCATTACGCTAATTTACTCCCGCTATGTAAAATTTTCAATACAGTGTAACGGCATTTTGACTGGATTCATTTGTCGAGTAAAGCCAGATCAGCTGTGACGTATCACCAGTGCAGGCACTGATTGGTCAGACAGTTTTACAAAAATCAGATGCAAAAGTAGACAGTAAATAATGATCCATGAATCCACATGATGACAGAAAAAAACTACACCGTGGACGGTCACGTGGATTCAGTCTTTGGTGGCGGACGGTGAAATTCAGACGAGAAAACAGCAACTCTAAGCAGACGTAACGGAAGTAACGCGCCGTGTCGCAGTAATGGAGTAACGATGCCCCCCCCCCAGTCGCTGCACTCCCTCAACCCTGCTACGCTAAAATAAAATCCTAGCTAGAACCCTGAGCGGGCTTACACCGTCACCCAATCCATAGTTACTAAGTAATTCTGTCCACATGACCTTCACATTATAACCATCTCAATACAAAAACGTCTCCGAACTGGTCCAAACACTCAGACAAACCATACTCGTTGTCCAACCTGTGGACACCGTGGATAAAACTGGACAGAGCAAATACAGAGGCTTTCATTTATCATGAAGGTCAAGCAGCAACAACTTCAGTTATACACTTAAGTGACAATTAGCGTTAGTGGTTTTGGAAGTATATTCTCTACACGATGTGGATTTGTCTGGTCTATAAGGTATCCTGCAGGTCATACACTGATTTATACCTGGATTTGATGTTTCAGGTGCAGCTTCGTTGCACACAGCAGTAATATAAATGTGTAAAATGGGGTGTGATTCCAGTGTTTTCCCATCGCTATGATTTCCCTGAACACACGGAAACTGAAGGTTTTAACAATCTTCACTCTGGAAAGTCTTCTTAAAAATAAAATGAAGCCAAAGTCACTGCAATAGAGGCGTGTTACCCTCACCAGCCAGTGACTGGTGATTAGAGCTGTCAATCACCCACTTTTATTACATTAACTAATTAAAACAAACTGGTCTAAAAAATGACGATCTGAACACATATCAGTTTCATCAAATCAATTAATCTAAGAAGTCCAACATCAACTTTTGGGGAAAAAAATTAACTGGATATGGATTTTTTCCACACAGACTAACATGGAGGGGGCGGGACTTAGTCAGCCGCCAGGAGGAGACACTGTGTTCTCACCGAGTCCATCTTTATATACAGTCTATTGAGAGCCTAAAAACTAAAAGACCACACTGGACCGTATAGACCCTGTAGACCACATTAGACCTTATAGACTCTGTAGACCACATTAGACCTTATAGACCCTGCAGACCACATTAGACCTTATAGACTCTGTAGACCACATTAGACCTTATAGACCCTGCAGACCACATTGGATCTTACAGACCCTGTAGACCACATTGGATCTTACAGACCCTGTAGACCACATTGGACCTTATAGACCCTGTAGACCACATTGGACCTTATAGACCCTGTGGACCACATTGGACCTTATAGACCCTGTAGACCACATTAGACTTTATAGACCCTGTAGACCACATTGGACCTCATAGACCCTGTAGACCACATTGGACCTCATAGACCCTGTAGACCACATTAGACCATATAGACCCTGCAGACCACATTGGACCTTATAGACCCCGTAGACCACATTAGACCTTATAGACCCTGCAGACCACATTGGAACTGATAATGTTGCTGTTACAGTCCTTTAATGCGTGCGGAAATGATCATAAATAGTCACTTGCCTGATAAAAAGTATCTGTAATGAGCATCCAAAATGTTTTTTTAATGGCATTATTAGTGTAAAACAGCTGAAAAAGAAAGGTAAATTCCAGCACACAGATCTGATCTTACTGTGTGAAATGCACTGAACATTATTATTATTATTATTTTTAAGCAGATTTCTAATGTTTTTAATAAATCAGCTTCTTTTCTAGTCACAACATAAGTGGACCACAGACCCTATGGACCACATCCAACCTGAAACTGTTCCCTCACTGTCCGCAGTGTAACTGGTGCTGTCACTGTCTTCTGATGCGAGTGGAAATGATCAAAAATAGTCACTTGCCCAGTAAAGGGTTAAACGGATGCACAAAACTCCCCCAGTTAAACTTCCATCACACTTGTTCTAGTATTCAATGATAACTACAGCCTTTAAAAAGAAATACTGTGTGGAAACTTGCTTAAAGCTCCTCAAAGGCTCCAGAAATCAGAGAAGCCATCGAGAAG
>JAPSES010000058.1:15244052-15254160 GCA_029822895.1 Maxillicosta whitleyi
ACACTGATGGTTTGGTAAACGTGTTAGCATGTTCTTTATGCTATAGTTATCTGAATAACTCTGAATATGTTCCGTTCTTTCACTCGCATACGTGCACTTTGACTTACTTCATGCCCTGCTGGAACACAGAGTTACGTCTGGTCTTGCAGATGATGACATCTGCCCACTGCACCACCACGATACTGACGAAGAAGGCCGTGTGGCAGGTGAACTCCACAATCTTTCTCTGCTCGTAGGTCTGGGCAAAAAGAAAAACAGGAAAAGAGAAAAGAATGTAAGACTTATGGACGTTTGGTAAAATGTTGACATGAGGCTTCATTTTCATCAGACACACGTTAAACAGAGGGAAAACTTTATGGATGATGATATAGTAAAGTTACATGTGCCATAAAACGTCGGCCCGGTGGTTTTATAATTACTTAACTAATAAAAAGTACTGAAAGCAGCTTGTGCTAGAAAGCTTATCTCCACTCGTTTATTTAGAATACAGGTAGTCCTCGGGTTACGAACCAGTTCTGTTCCTACTCTGTCGACATAACCTGAATTTAGTACATTTTTATTATTATTACATTACATTTTATGTACATTTTATCCAAAGCGACTTACAAGGTATATAGGTATGTATAGCGTACAGGGCCTTGCCCTAGGGCCCACCTGGGATTAGAGCTGGCAACCTTCCGCACCAAAGTCACTGTGAATTTTCGCGTAAATTGGAATTAACCCGTTAGTACCCCTAAATACCCCCTAAATCTCTAAATAACTCTCCAAATACAAGTATTCTACTTCTATATAAGTACTATCAGATCTCACATTAACACCGTACACTGTCCATCACTGCCCTGAAGCTTTAGAAAAGCGTTCCATATTGGGATCCTCTGCCTCCAATCGTGCAACAGCCTGTTCTAGAAGTGAAAAGGAGTATGTACGTACAGTATACAGTATGTATGTACAGTAATGGCGGACGAGACTCCGGCGTCGTTAAGTCGAAATAACGTAAGTCGGATACGTCGTAACCCGAGGACTACCTGTATACGTCATTTGTCAACTTTCCAGAAAAATAACCCGTTCGGTCATAAGAGGCTTCTTTCCGACAGCGACGATACGTTACATAAAAACAGGATATGGGCGGTGTTTTGGGGTGACTCGTACCCATTGCTGCCCGTAGCTGTCCTCCAGGTCGTTGTTGGAGCGATCGTCCCAGTTGAGTCTGATGCCGACCAGTAGAGACGGCAGGAAACCGTTTTCAGCCATGATGACGAAATAGGCGAAGAATCCACCCAGAGCCTGGATCATACCTGGAGACACAGAGCGGAAACTACGGGTGACGTTTAACGAACATGGTGAAGTTACGTGTGTGCAGGAGGGACGTGATTGGGTGGTTGACTGAACCATATGTGAATGTCTGCTCTGAAAAAAAAAAAAAAAAAAGACTGAAATAAAAGTAGGAACCAAAAACTATGTAAAGACGTATGTGCATTTAACTGTATTTATTTGTTTTTGTTTTTTTAGTTACTATTACTTCTGTGGTGTTACTTTATTCTCAGGAAAGAGTCAGAAAAATAAAGTATAAAACAGATGTTTGATTTCCACAAACATCTCATGGTTCAGAGCTTCAGTAGCTGCTTTACTGATAGATACAATAAGCAACAAAAACAAACAAACTCCTCATCCAGTGCTACATCATGGCAGGTGCAGTCGTCATGGTTACATGTTTAACAGTGGTGACTGAGTGTTTATTAACCCACAAAGACCCAGTGTTACTTTAGAGGCAATTACAAAATACATTTTTCTCTATAAGTGCTTGATCACCATTGATTATAATATTATCTTCTGCATTTTTCAGTGAAAATAAATTATTTTCCTATATTTAAATTACTGATCATGTACATGTTCATGGCAGCACAGACTAAAGTTGAGGGTTATTGTATCAAAAACAGAGAAAAATGAAGAAAAACGGACATTTCCAGCAAAATGTAATTAACTGAACACAAAAGAACTGTCTCCATCCACTGTCACTGATCAAACTCTATGTGTTTTACAGGGGAATTTATGTTGTAGAAGATGACTATGTTTCCATGGTAACTACGGAGCCTCTGAACTAATGACTATGAAAAGATGGCAAACTGTATTTTACATTAATTATTCACATGGATTGATAAGAATAACAGATAAGATGTTATTAAATATTTTAGATCAGTAGATAACCTCGGTCTCCGTTGGTTCTTTGGGTCTTTACGGGTCAAAAGCGGACCAGTATCCTCAGTTCAGTATTCTGAATGACGTGAACGGGGCTCTCACCAATCTGTCCGTAGGCGATACTGATCAGTCTCTCGTTGACCAGTTTGTCCCTCGCTGGGTTCCTGGGCTGACGCTTCATGATGTCGCTTTCTGCTGCTTCATAGGCCAGAGAGATGGCTGGTACCTGACGGAGAGGAAGTTAGAATAAACAGCTCCCTCACTGTGATTTTACACGGTTCAATTCACTGAAATGGAAGGAGGAACATGTGTATTTGTGTGACGGAGCTGCTTCCTGACAGTAGAGGCGTCACACTGCCATCTAGTGACCTTCATGTGTATGTGCAGGTACTGGCTGCCGCACCACTGTACATGATGATAGCTCATGTTTACATTTTTCCACATGGTTACCTGTCTGACATTGATATTTTCACTGTACAGCTGATGTTTGCTGGTTGACTGCTCGTGCGTTATCAAGTGCATGTATGTGTGAACACTGGTGGCACCAGTTAGAACAGGTTGGACTTCACTAGAACTGTGTGATACTGGGGTTTGGTTTGTCTTACCATGTCAGTTCCCAGGTCGATGCAGAGGATGGTGATGGTGCCCAGAGGCAGTGGGATGTTGACCAAGATGAAGAACAGGAAGGGAGTGATTTCTGGGATGTTGCTGGTCAGAGTGTATGCGATGGATTTCTTCAGGTTGTCAAAGATCAGACGGCCTGTAAGTACAGAGAACACACCCTGTTCCTCTGTTTCTGCTTATTTTACTGCTACAAAATGTTGCAAAAGTGTGAAAAATATTAGCATCCTCAAATGTCTTCTTTGGTTAAAGACAGGGGTGTTAAACATGTGGCCCGGGGGCCAAAACCGCCCCACAAAAGGGTCCAATCTGGCCCGCGAGATGAATTAAGTGAAATACAAAAATTACACTGAAGATATTAACGATCAAAGATGTTAAAATAATTTTAGGTCAATTCAATCTAAAGTGGGTCAGACCAATAAAACATTATTATAATAAATTATAAATAACGAAAACCACAAAAAAGTGAAATTACACAAAAATGTTTACATTTACAGATTAGCCTTTAACAAAAAAATGTGAACCAGAAATGTCTCAAGAGAATTAAATGTAATTGTACCAATATTCTACCTGTTATTAAATATTTAGTGTATTTGTGTAATCTGTGATCTGTACGTTATAATGAACATGTGAAAATGAGGAACTGAAGACGAATAATGGAATAAATTGTAAAAATTGCACTTTTTTCTTAATACATTTCTTTTTTCTCATGTTTTTAAAGGATAGTTTGTAGATGTAAATATTTTAATAATACAATTTTTACTTTTTTCACACCAAAACATAGAAATTACACATATAATTGTGGAACTGATATCATTTCTATATTATTATGTTATTATTTTAATGATCCGGCCCACTTCAGGTCATACTGGGATGTATGTGGCCCCTGAAACAACATGAGTTTGACCCCCCCGGTTTAAGACATTTACGTTGGTGCAATCTGAACATTTTGACTGATTTAGCAATTCTCTAAATATTTGACTGTTAATTAACTACAACATTCCTTGCATAACAACGTTAACACAGGAGTTTTTGGACCAAACTTGACAATTTGAAATCCCATAGAGCTGAATCAGTAAATATGTAAGAGATGTTCACTTCATTATATAGTTCATCAGACTAATGTGGATGGCATAAGGAAGGAAGGAAAGAAAGAAAGAAAGAAAAAAAAGAAGTGTGAAGGCTCATAAAGTACCTCACACTCATGTTGACGCCTCATGGTGTTTTTTAATAAGTTAATAAGTAAACAGTGTGATCCTGAACTGGGAAATAAGTGTGTTTTGAAACGTAACTGTGAGAAATAGCAATAATAAAGGGGTAATATTTAGGGGCGTGCATCACTAGGTTCCTGATTCAATTCCAATTCACAGGTTTATGATCCGGTTATAAATGATTATGGACACTCCAGGTAATTCATTTATATTTTTCTCACTGTCTGTTCAAGCTGAATAATTTCCTTCCGTTATCTTAGGTTCATACACAAATGCGTCAGCTGGAGGGTTCTACGTGTATCTGGTGTCATATTGGATCGCAGTGAACCAACATGGACACGAACGCGCTTAATCATGTTCGTCGCGATCCCAAAATACTTCATTGGTTCGACTCATCCTGCAAATACTGCGGCTTGTGTCCGGTTCCCAAAAAAAAAACAAAAAAAAGTCAACATTTGTATACGGGCTGTTTTTCCTCGCTCACAGGGTTCTGACACATGTGCCTGTTGATTGGTTTGATTTTACATCGGACGCCCTTCCTGACACAACTGGGCTTGGATCAAGGATCCACTTGGGTTTTGAACCGGCCACCTTCAGCACCAAAGCCGCTCTACTTTTAAAACACGCAGTCAAACGCTTACACTGACTTATTACTTGACACTACACGTCCTCTGTCTGACACACGTGGACACGTTGACTTAACAGGGTTCAAATGTGCAGCGCTTTAACATGTTTTATCTGCCCGCCTGTTAGTTTGTGTTAAAAAGAGAGGAGGTGAGATGATAATCCTTCACGCCCTCACACCACTGCTTCTTTTCTCCACCTCCTACCCGTCGTCTCTCACTCTTCTCATCTCTCACCTTCCTCTACTCCAGTGACAATGGAGGCGAAATTGTCGTCCAGAAGGATCATGTCGGCGGCTTGTTTGGACACATCAGAGCCTGAGATTCCCATGGCAACACCGATGTCAGCCTTCTTCAGGGCAGGAGAGTCATTTACGCCGTCACCTGTCACAGCCACAATAGCACCCTGATGGGGAAAAAAAAAAAGAACATTAAATATAAGGCAATCATGTCTTCATTGCAGCAAATTGGAGGATAATATTTAGGATCTTTGTGCAGATACAATGTCCAATTATCCGTGTGCCTCAGTATATTACATACCTGTCTCTGACAACCTTCGACAATGATGAGTTTCTGCTGTGGTGAGGTTCTGGCAAAGACGATCTCTGTATGATTCCTCAAAATATCGTCCATCTGCTCCTGAGTGAGGTCTTTCAGATCTGTACCGTGGATCACACACGCTTTGGCATCCCTACAAACAAGAACAGCACTGTTTACTATGGGATTTTACACTTTCACATGTTTTTTTCCTTGAACCTCCTCCTTTAAATTTATGCAAAATATCTAATCATATTGTATAAATATGTTTGTTAATCCCTTTTCTGTAAATGCTCGACGTTTCGGTGCAGTTTATCAACGCTGCTCACTTCGTACTTACTCGTAGCACAAGTTTCTGTTGTGATAATGATCCTTTACGACTGAGGGGGATTATTTTATGTACGGTCTGTTTTTGATTGTGTTTTGCTTTGTTTGGTTCGTGCTGTGGTGCTACAGTAGCTGTGATTAACATACAACCATGTTTACTATTTCTGTAAGGACCACACAGCACTGCACTAAATTATACTGAGAAAACTTCAGTAAAAACATCTTGATGACAAAACTTGTGCTCAGTTCGTTGACATGTTGGTGCGTTTACCTTGGGTTAACTTGGCTGACGGGGATGTTGAGACGGGCAGCAATGTCTTCCACTGTCTCGTTGCCCTCAGAGATGATACCCACACCTTTGGCAATGGCCTTGGCTGTGATTGGATGGTCGCCAGTCACCATGATAACCTAGAAAAAAAGACAAAAAAAGACGAGAAGTTGGAAGATTAAGATGGAAAATAAAGAACTGAACAGGAGCTGATAGAAGGAATACTTCAAAAAACACAAAACATGATTCATTCTAATTCACAGTAAAACGCAGTCATCCACAGCCTTCGTATTGACGTGGGCTAAATGTTCTGCGTCTGGTGTCCTTTAAATGCCACGTCTGAACGGTGCCCACCTTGATGCCAGCTGAGCGGCATTTTCCCACAGCATCGGGCACGGCGGCTCGGGGAGGGTCGATCATGGACATGAGACCCACAAAGCAAAGGTTGTCGGTCTGGAAGTTGACGTCATCTGTGTCAAAGGCAAAACCTTTGGGGTACTTGTCTTCTGGCAGAAACAGGTGGCAGAAACCTGGAGGATTTTAGGAAACAAAAAAAAGAGGATGAGATAGAGGGATGAAAGAGAAATGATAAAACTATGCCAACAAACCATGTCACCGCGCAGCTCTAATTCCAGCTCATGATGGTTTAAACAGTGAATTAAGGCGGCGCTCCCCTGTGGGCAGCGTTCCAGACCTGAGTCCAACTGTTTTTAGTACGTTTTCTCTCATGTGTAATATCCTGAAGGGCAATGTGTGGATAGTATTTATTTTTTTACATTTATTACAAGTCACTGTGTTATTGTCTGTTGTGTTTTAATTGTTTTTAAACTACTTTTATATTTTTATAATGTTTATATCTTTGACTTTTATTTGACTACAACTTTTAACTTCTATGCTTGTACTCTGAGACATCCATCCATCCATCCATCCATCCGTGTCTGTTATCTGTCATTCTTACCCAGTACTCTCTCTCCCAGTCCTCCCAGTTCAAGGTAAGCGTTCTGGAAAGCCTCCTTCATCTCATCGTCCATGGGCTGCTCTTTTCCCTGCAGCATGATTGTGGTGCAGCGGTCAAGGATCCTCTCAGGCGCTCCCTTCATCACCAGCAGGTAGCGGTTATCGTTCTCATCTTCGGTTTCATGGATTGAGAGCTGATGGGAGAACATGCAGTTTTGGTATTAGAGCCGTGTTAAGAGGCTGTGAGTGCTAACTGGACTGGTCTCTCTGTCGTGGTGCACACACACCTGGTACTTGTTGGTGGAGTTGAAGGGGATCTCGGCCACCTTCTTGTTCTTGTCCCTCACAGCCTTGACGGAGCCACAGGAGAGCTCAATACACTTGAGCAGGGCCGACTCCGAGGCGTCACCAGCAACGTCTCGCTTGAGGATCGGCAAAGATTCCTGGCCTGCCTTGAACACGGCGCGGTTGCAGAGAGCGGCGATGCGGGCCAAGGACACCCATGTTGTGGAACTCTTGTCAAAGGAGGATCCTAGAAAATAACAAATCGACAAACGTCTGAGTTTATCGCGTTCATCAAATCCACAACAGGGTTCTAGCTAGTGCAAAGTACCATCACGGCCTGTTACGCTATAATTTTGGGCCACTACGCTAATTTTCTCCTGCTACGTTACATTTTCAATACAGTGTAACGGCATTTTGACTGGATTTATTTGAAAACTACACCATGGTCGGTGACGTAGATTCAGACAAGAAAACACGCAACAAGTGAGTTTTCAGCAACTCCAAGCAGAAGACACGGAAGTAACGCTGCCCCCCCCGGGGGTGCTGTGCTCCCTCCACCCCACTACGCTAAAATAAAAATCCTAGCTAAAACCCTGCATAATGTGTCTAATGTGGATGTGGTGATCTTTAGTTGGATGACTGGAAAATAAACAAATACTGAAAGGATGAACAGGGTTTCTTAAAGTTAGGAATGATCGAATTTTACCTGATAAAAACTTATTAAAGTAAAAGTGAAAAGTATTTGTCAAAATGTCTGGTAATAATTCTCACTCTTACTTATGCCATGAAGACAAATGAATCAGCAGCGCGTGTCTCACTTTTTTCAAATGCACATGATGAGATGTGAAAGTGGAAGTGAAGAGAGCACAGCACTGTCGAAGAAAGCTGTCTGTTCTACTCTTGCTTTTGTTATTTCTCACAATATTGTGACTTTGTTGCTTAAAAAGTTAATGAAAACATGACATAACTTGACTGTATAAAAATATTTACTGACAGACAACCAATGGTCAATGAGGTAGAAGTAATGAAAAAAATGTAATTTTTTTGTATTCACCAGAGTGTTTTTAAATTTTACATTTTTTTAATTTATTAAAAATAATCATTATTTTAAAAAGCAACAGCAATATGGCAATTATACGTGATGTGAAAGGTCAATACAGGTAGTCCTCAGGTTACGAACCAGTTCCGTTCCTGCTCTGTCGACGTAACCCAAATTTCCACCCAAGTTGGAATTAACCGTTTAGTACCCCTAAATACCCCCTAAATCTCTAAATAACTCTCCAAATACAAGTATTCTACTTCTATATAAGTACTATCAGATCTCACATTAACACCGTACACTGTCCATCACTGCCCTGAAGCTTTAGAAAAGCGTTCCATATTGGGATCCTCTGCCTCCAATCGTGCAACAGTCTGTTCTAGAAGTGAAAAGGAGCATGTACGTACAGTATACAGTACATATGTACAGTAATGGCGGATGAAACTCCAGCGTTGTAAAGTCGAAATAATGTAAGTCGTGTACGTTGTAACCAGAGGACTACCTGTATAGGCCTTAAAATTTTAGAAAAACTTACATTTTAGCAGCTAATGCTTAAGTTAGTTTAGTCATTATTGTTATTGATTTGAGGTTCTTTTAATCAAACAAGTCAACATTAAATTTGTGTTTACAACATCAACTGCAACCAAGAACATGCCCCAATGCTTTAAATGACTTCTAAAAATCTAATTTTGCTGTCAAACACATCGAATGTGCACATATGCTTCTCTCACCAGACTGGTCCTCGGTGGTGTCGGCCTCGTGGATTTGGTTGTCGAACCACATGTGGGCCACGGTCATCCTGTTCTGGGTCAGAGTGCCCGTCTTGTCGGAGCAGATGGTGGAGGTGGAGCCCAGAGTCTCTACAGCCTCCAGATTCTTGACCAGGCAGTTTTTACGAGCCATTCTTTTAGCGGTCAGCGTCAGACACACCTGAGAGAAAAGCACGAGGCGGAGGAAGGAAAGAGACGGAGCGGAGACACAGCACACAGGAACAAGTGAGAACAGAAGCCAATGTAAGGAGAAAGAGTAAGAAATTAGTATTTATTTGTGAAACTAAAAAGAGGAATGAACACCTCCAGGCACTAAAGTCACTCGTTTGAGCGGACAGATCAGTAAATAAAAGAACCAATAATCAATAGTCTCTAACACCTGGAGATGTCCATTCAGTTCATCAAAACACAAGTCCCATAGCAAAATGCACTTATTCAGAAATAAAGACACAGCCCAAGGAGCGATGCAGAGAGAACACGATGCATGAACGAGTGAAGCAGTGAAGCAGAGCAGCGGTGCATTATGTTATCATGCCAAGTCTGGCAAGACCCATTGGCCAAACAGAGCTAGCAGAGATCAAGCAGAGAAGGCCGAATTCTGTTTATGCAGCTAACTAGTGATTAGCCTATTGTTATTACATTAGCTAGCCGTTGTCATTGCAGACAGCACCGCAACTGGCCTGGAAAAGAGAAAGAGACATACAGAGAGAAAGATGGAGAGAGAAAAAGATACACAAACACAAATGGACTGTCCTGGGAGAGAGAGAGAGAGAGAGAGAGAGAGATGGAAAGAGGGACAACAGAGACAATACACCACCATCACCACACAGATATACAAAGATACACACTGGAATGCAAAGTGACACACGGCGACGTCACAGAGCAGAGAAAAAAAAACAGCACACACATTAGAGAAGCAGAAACAAAAGCACACACGATGACACAACATCAGCCAAAACACTCTACACAACACAACAGAGGACACATATTCACACAGAGGCGTACGCACACAAGACACAAAGTCAGACATGGGTGAAAGAGTTGTACCATTGTACCATTCAGTGAATATTATGGGCTGTACTGTTGGGACGACCTGTACTAAATAAAAATACAAACAAGGTGGCAAACCTACGCCATCAGTGGAGGATTGTGCCCTCTAGTGGTGCTGTTAAAATGTTGAGGGTTTTCCTAAAAGTCTCTAATGGTTCTTTTCCACTCCATGGTACCGGTTCTACTCAGTATTCCTGTGGTTCTTTTCCACTTACATGGGACCA
>JAPSES010000058.1:15255309-15278100 GCA_029822895.1 Maxillicosta whitleyi
CCCCAACCAGCCTTTTATCATAAGGGTCCCTGCACAGAGCACAATGGGGTCATAGTGACCCCACTGGGTCATTTCAGTCAGTAAAATAACTTGGTCGCTTGAGGGTTAAATCCTTTTCTTCATCATAACTAGAAAAAAACAAAGGGAATGAAAAGTTGAACAGTACAGACGTGGTGACATGATGTCAGACAGGGTTGTAAGTATGATGTCACAGTGTGTCCACAGGAGGGCAGCATATACATGTCTCATCCTGGTCCTGTGAACAGTAAAGCTTTAAGTGTCCCGCTCACTGGTCTCCTCTGATGACCTCTGACTGGGACTGACCACTCCCTCCTCTCATCGCTGACTTTGACCGTGACCTGCAGTAAAGGTTCATCTGCAGCGTGTGTTTAACAGAACTATGGGATCACTGAACCGCAGAAATACTAACACGCAGCCATATCAGTTAAACGAGCGTGGAACGGAGACGCTGAGAACGAGCACACGGGTCAGAACAGTCTGTTCTGTTTCTGCGCTGGGACAGAAAATGGACTTTTTCACATTATTCGTACAGTTGAGGAAGAATAATGCTTTTAATACTGCGATGGACAAAAGCCGTTGCGTACAAAAGCGGAGCATTATGACCTTACCTTCAACACAGTTGGTGGAGAAGAAGGCAATGTTCCGGGTTTCCAGGGGGTTGTCATGGGTACAGTCAGGTGACCTGGTCTGGGGCTCCGATTCACCAGTCAGGGAGGAGTTATCCACCTGGATTGAACAAAAATACAGCCGTTAAAACCTTTCTGATGTTAACTGTAGGATTTTACCTGCCATTAGTGTCACCTTTGCACATGCCTACATTTTCAGTATTTCTATACAGTCTTTTGCTCTGTTTTTGCTGCTAAACAGACTTTAATTGTTCCTATAATAGTGACAATAAACATCTATTCTATTCTTTTTTTACTTCTAAATGGATAAAGCAGGAATTTGAGCTAATACATTGATAAACATTTTATATTTTATTTATATTTTTTTATTTTAAGTTATGATATAGATTTAAAGTTGCTGGTCATAAATCTGTGTGTTTTCTTTTCTTCTTTGTTGTGGACACTCATGTCTGCCTGTAACTGACCTTGCAGCCGTGGGAGGAGATGATGCGGAGGTCAGCAGGGATCCTGTCTCCACCTTTCACCTCCACCAGGTCTCCGGCCACCACCTGTTCAGCATTAATCTGCATCTTCTCTCCCTCGCGGATCACCAGAGCTTGCTGCAAACGGGACGCAGAGACAGAGACGCGGGTGAGGAAGTTATTTTTAAGAGATTACAGCGTTTTTAATAAACCACGCGGTCTGACGGAAAGCCAAACTGTTTCATGCCAAAAATAACAGAGTCTTTGTGAGGTGACTATTTACAGAACAGTGAGATCACACAGCATTGGAGCACATTCAGACAAGCGACTCAAAATAAGATCACAAAGACAGTGATTAAATAAATGAAAGCGGCGTTTCACCTGCGGGACCATGTTCTTAAAGGACTCCATGATCTTAGAGCTCTTCGCTTCCTGGAAGTAGGAGAAGCAGCCGGTGATGATGACGACAGCTGACAGCACGATACCCAGATACAACTACAGAGGAAGAAAGACAGGAGGTGCAAAGACTTTCATATTTAATGCACTAATTAATTAAGTGACATACCTTTCATCTAAAAATGTATCATATAAGAGCGAAGGAGAAGAAAAATAGACGCAGGCTAACTTCATCAGACATTTTGACAAGGAAAGGCAGACTTTAGAGAAGAGACAACGGTGCTATTTCAGGAAAATGTGGCCTTCGTAAAGTTAGATTTAAAACACCATGAATCAGCTGAAAGCCTCTGATTTCACTTCTTTGTCCTGTAAGTCAGTGGTCCCAATGCCTGGGCCGCCCGAGAAAAAATAAATAAATACATTTCATGAATATTTAATAGTAATAAAACACATTGTGTATTTAGGTAATAGAGGGAAAAATGTGGAATTGCCAGTTCTTGTTCTTTAATTATTTTTCCACATGTATTTTTTTGGTTTTTAGAATTTATTTAAGGGGCAGAGCAGACATTAAACAATAATGTTATGTTGTTGGCGCAATGTTACGAGAAAGCTGCTAATAAAGTTGCAAAGGAGTACCCCCCCCCCACACACATGGATTAAAAGGTTGGGGACCACGGCTGTAAGTAACAGCAGCATGTGTTGGTGTGGACTCACTGACCTGAAAGTCGCCCATCTGTCGACACGGTGAGCGTTTTTAGAATACTACTGTTTATACTGTCTCAGCTTTAATGGACAGAGTAAATCTAACCCTCTGATAATCCTCACATATTCCACTGCCCTCTGTGTCCTGCAACAACTAATTATAAGAATCCAAATGTTTGCTTTGAGTGGGTGTCGCTCTCTTGTTCACTGGCGCTGTTTGCCCTGTGGTCGGTCTGACTCAGTATTTTGTTCTCACGCCGTGTGTGTCACATGCTTTTAGCCTCAGCTCCCTGATCTCCTCTACACTCTGACCCGTCATGAAACACTCCTGACCCATAAGCACACTTCTCTTACTATGACATTAGTGATGCCAGGAGTCGCACTCTCCCTTTGGCAGGCTCTCGAACTGGATGGTATCTGTCACTCTAAAGACGGGTTGGACGGCATCATTTGGACAAATCGCTGATGCGACCTTTTCCCTGGCAGAGATCTGTCTCTGTGGAGTAGCTACATAATGACTCAGCACTTCACTTTGTCAAGTGATGTGGTGCAGGAGACGGAGCCCAGAACAACCACAGGACTTCCACTGCTTCACTGTACGTCAACAGAGGTGGTGTTTGATATCTGCAGGGGTTCTGTAGCTGTAGGAGTGATATTTGACTTTTTTAAATTCTTAATTAATTCTTATTCTTAATTTTCTGACATCTGCCTGTGTTCTACATAAACTGTAAATGTTCTGTTTGGGTCTGAATCCTTCATTAATCCAACTCCACAGGTCCATCTTCAACACTATTTAAGACTAATGACACCAGAAAGGTGGTTTGGAGCGCTGGCCCTTTAAATGCACATGAGTCACTTAAGGCCCCGCCCCCTCCAGGTTATTGGTTGTGCTGCTCTGTCCTGCTCAACCAACAACTGAACATTTTAGTGAATCGGTTCAAAGTTTGGACATATTTTCAGTATGGACTAAAACCCCTGCTGCTAATAACAGTTATGTCTTATTTTATATGGACCTTATATGTGCTCATGTCGAGACGTAACTAGTTATAGATGTAACAAATTAAGCAAGAATTGAAACAGGTTGTACAAATTCACTTAATTTTTGCTGGAATTACAATAAAGATAGTTTTACAGCACCTGGAGGGTTCAATTCAAACTGTCTGAACTATTAGGGACCAAATACACAAATAAATGAAGCACAGACTAATAAAAGTGGGTTTAATAAATATGAACCTTTAAGTCCACTATTGTACCTGCTGGCAACAAATTACAAAGGATATGAAAGAACCTGGAGTCCCAAGATTTACTTCCAATTACTAAAGCCCAGTTCTTTTATTTGATGAGATTCCAGTCGCCCCTGCCCCACAATGCAACAGATTAACTGTAACTGCAGACCAGGCTGTAGAGTTTACATTGTTAATAGTACATTGATTCTATTTCATTGCTCTGTTACAGCTTTATCAATTAAATGTTTCTCCAAAACTCATTTCAAAGTGAGACTGAAGTTAATGCAACTTCAACCCATGAACACGCAAACATCCACCACTGACCAAAAGCATCTACTGATCAAAACTGCTGATCCATTAATCCTATCAATACATGTAAATAATTGGTGTAAAATACAGTTTATTCATCTTTTCATGGTCATCAGATATGACCCATTTAGACGTTCAGAGGCTCTGTAGTTACCATGGAAACACCGTCATTTTCTACAACATTGATTCACCAGTAAAACCCATGACAGTGGATGAAAACACTGAGTTTATGTTCAATTAATGATATATTTACTGCAAAAGTCATCTTTTCAGATTTTTTTTTCTGTTTTGATATAATCACCTTTGACTTTATTCTGAGCTCTTATGAACATCTTCATGATCAGTCAATTAAACAAGAAAAAACATGATCTTCATTGGGGGAAAAAAAAAGCTAAATTCAGAGGATGATATTATATTAAATGGTGATAAATCACAAAGGAAAGTTTAAATAGAGCGAACAGCCACAGAAGTCACACCGGGTCCTTATGGGTGAAACAAATCTACTTTTAAGAGCTGGCATAATCATATTTTAAGGCCTTGTGTTTAGGGTTTTAATACATTCAGAAGTTCTTCCAGTGACAGTGTCAGGACATAATGGTCTTACATTATCCCCAGCAGGCTCGTCCTCTGTGGCAGCCTGGATTGCGTAGGCCAGGAAGCAGAGGATGGCTCCGATCCACAGCAGGATGGAGAAACCACCGAACAGCTGGCGACAGAATTTGACCCACTCTGGGGTGGTGGGGGGTGGAGTCAGAGCGTTGGGTCCGTCCCTGGCCAGGTACTCTGCTGCCTTGGCATTGGTCAAACCCTGTCAGGACCGGATCGAATGGAGAAGAGACGCATGAGAAAAGAACTGAGGACAGGAAGGCGTCAGTTATGATCGAATGTAAACAACTCACCTGGACGATATCAGTACTGTATTTCCGGCAAACCTCCTCCACAGACATTTTGTGTTCCGTCTACAGAAAATGAAAAATATAAATAAATTAAAAAAAATCAACTCTCAATATTCGTCAGTACAACAGATCAGATGTTCACATACTAATTGTCTCTGACAGTTTTTCCCCAATTGTATTTAATATTATTTCAGTTAAAACAACTTTAATGATGTGAAATTTCAATATTAGCATTAATATGAACATTAACAGTCTAAACAGTCAACTCTTCTGAGAATATAAAAAAAATCACAAGCTAACTGTACAAAATGAATTAAAGTAAAACAGTCTGGATGCATTTAGTTTAGGTGTTTGTAAACTTCTGATCTGATGAGACTGAATAATACGTATTTAAAGGAAACTGACTGTTAAAAAAATAAAAATAATGTAGCCTCCACATATGAAATCTAATCACTGTTCCACAGTGCTGCCTACATGCTCTGAG
Source organism: Maxillicosta whitleyi (assembly GCA_029822895.1). Lineage (NCBI taxonomy): Eukaryota > Metazoa > Chordata > Actinopteri > Perciformes > Neosebastidae > Maxillicosta > Maxillicosta whitleyi. The sequence continues at coordinate 15,260,431 of JAPSES010000058.1, forward strand.
TCCGAGGCTGCTTCATTCACTTTATTCTTCTTCTCAGAATCTATTGTTCATGTGACTCCTCTCATATAGTTTTATATCCAGGGGATATCCTCAGTGTTTGGCTTCTTGCCTGATCGAGGAGCAAATCCTTCCACAATAGGATTAAATTACTCTGACATATTACCTAGAAGCACAACTGTACAACAGCTGCCTGTTATCTCCTTCTCAAACAGGCAGATTAGATTACACTTGGATCACAGTTCTTCAAATACTGGACCGGTGCCTGGACTTTCTATGAACTTCTCACCAGGGATTTCTCAGCTTTTTGTTTATTTATATTGTCTAAAGTAGATTAGTGATGCTTTTATTACATGGGAGATTTTTAAGACATATGGAGCAGTAATCTGGTATTTTAAGTAGGTCAACAGAAACTAAAACTACCTTTCTATGTAAAATAAACAGCAGGGTCTTTAACCAGGTATGAGTCCAATTGTTATAATGAGGGTAAGATAGTTCCACAACACGACAGGAAGTATGAGAGCGTCATACGTACGATGGGAACCTCCTTCTTGAGGTCATCCAAATCCTTGCCTCCCTTCTTCTTAGGTGACTCCTTCTCATCCTTGTCCTGCGTGGTGGCCACGCGATAGCTGTCCGACCGTCCATACTGTAACGCACAAAGAAGACATCAGCATTCATTCACACACATTATTGGAACCATATGTGCAAAGTAAACAAAGCTGGTCAAAGGTCAGACATTTTTTCAACATTTTCAAGAGCGTACAAAATGTACGCCTGGGGGGAGGGGGTTAATGAGGGATGTACGCTCTCAAATTGTCAAATAAATGTCGATACCCAAGACAAAAATAAAGGAAAAAGTTGTTCTGAAGGGTAAAACCGAACCCACGAAGTTTGGATATGTAGCCGTGCGTGCTTCCACTGCGCCACCGCAGCTCGCTGGATGAGAAGTAGATAACATTGCCAACATTTTGTGTAATCTTTTGGAGGGGGTATTTTGAAAGAGTACATTTTGTACGCTCTTGAAAAGGTTGAAAAAAAAATGGATGACCCCTAATGTCTTCATGTAATTCATGCTTTTTTTTTTTTTACATTCCATCCCATCATAAACGACTATTTAAACCGTACTGTGAATTCTTATTTTGAGTTCCAGCTCATCAATGACAAAGGAAACCGTAAGATAATGAATCGCAACTAACTCTCATTTTTCTTCCTAATATAGACCCAGTCAAAACGTCTAGATTGGGATCCAAACATAGATCTTATCCCTGATGTGACGAGGGGAACTCGACACTTCTTGATTAGATCTGGCATCATTAGAGAACAGGTCTGTCTCAAGAGCTTCACTTCAGCGGCAAATTACACAGCTGTTATTTAGGCCACAGCTGCTCAGACCAGACACACTGATGTGTCTGAGAGGAGGAAGAGCGCTAAAAACAAGGTGAGATGAAGGGAAAAGTGCATTAAGGCCCACGAGATCAGTAAAGACAGACACAGGAGACACTTCACAGTCCATAATGGAAAAAAAAAACATAATGTATGTGACGTATATTATGGTACACTGATGCCCGACCGTGCCCTACATTAACATGTATGGTTTTTCTGTGTACGAGGCTTTAATGTCCGTGTACAATGTCCACTTTAAGTCTGTCTGTACAAACACGATGCTTCTTTGACTATTCTCATTACAGATCTGGATTCATCTTCTTTTTAATACATTTTGGGTAAAATAGCTGATTATTCAAAAGCTTCAGTAACAAAGAGGAATTAAATCAAAAGTTTTCCTAGAATCTCTCTGCCATGGTGCAGTTACAAACCTTCAAGAATCTACAAATAACAGATAAAATATACTTCTTGTCTTTATCTGTAATGTATCATATCGTCCCTGTTCTGTAAACTTTTCCTTGTGTCTGAATTCTACACTGTGAAGGTTCTGTAGCATTAAAGCAACAACATGTCCCCCCCACACCTTGAAATGTTCATACAGTGGTGATTTTGAGTGCTTACTTGGGTTCACTTTTATTTTCTAAATTCTTCTGTTATTTTGCCTGCAGCGTGTGGGATACACATCCTAGGATTTTATGCAGGAGAACTAAAATGTCAGCCAGCTGCTTGTTGCTTACTCGCCAAAAGAGCAAAATGGCAGGATGAAGATTCCTATTCCAAGACAATATCTGTTGCACCGCGTGCTGCATTTAACGTTTTGTGACTGTTTGGACTGTGACTGTTTGTTTCTGGAGTCCTGATGCAGTCATTTCAACCCCCCAGCCTATGCCTGAGCTCTGTGAATGTTGTTTTGTCCTCTGGTGAAAGTAACAGGGTTTCTCTGTGTGTTTGCAGTAGCAGTACAAACAGGAGTTTAGAAGCACAGGTGGTACTGATAACATTAGCAATGTTCCGCTGAAATCCCCCATTAAGCCGTTGCTTTGGACCAGTGAGCACAATGACAAAGAACTAAGACTAATAAAGCTAAATGCAGAGTAGCATTGTTAATTATATCAGTTTCACCTGTGTATTCTGAAAATGTCAAAAGGTCAGCTGTGAACTGGCTCTACAGTCCTTTCCCATGAAGGACATTCTGACATGTCACCGTAGGAAAATCACAGCCGTAAATAATACAATTAACCGTGGCCGACTTCTATTTAGCTGCTGGCTCACTGCCAAACCACGAGTGGCTTCCCAGGACACTTAATTAGAACAAAGCCATCTTTAATATTAATGATAACACCTGTCCAAGTTACACTGGCAGTGAGCATTAACATTACTTACTGATTTAACAATAGCTTCCACAGCAGTTGAACACCGTACATTCAAAGCTTTTCTTCACCATATATAAGTTATCAAAAAACCTGGACAGAGTGTGACAGAGTGCTATTGTGTGCTAATATACGCTGTAAACGAAGCGTGTTGTTCCACATGAACAGCGGTGTAATGGACGCGGGAGACTAATAGCCGAACACAGAAGTGGACATTACCACATGGATCTGATACATGTCTCAGAACATGTACTGAAGGAAAAATAATAAGCCCCTTTTTGACCTTACATCATGAAAGGCAGGGACGGACTTATTTTGGGAAAGCTCTTCGAAGGATTAGTGTGGACTAGGAGGTTTCACACTGATTTGATGGCTGTTTACCTGCAGATTTTCCAGCTAAATAAATACAGTAAAATGGCCGCACGTATTCTCTTACTTGTACTCAGCTTTTTGCCAGTGTACACAGCAACAGTAAATATACCTCACATGTGTTTCCTCACAGTCTTTATGCCACATACGTGACATCTGTTGATTCGATTAATAAATGTACATTTGGTTAAGAAGGACCGGAAGTTGGCAACAGGTTTAAATAACTGAATAATTCACTATTAATGAAAAAGCTTTAAACGTGTAAACAAAAAACAAAAAAAAAAGCCTGTACTGGCACTTGTTGATGTCACTTGGATGAAGTCAATTAACCTTCATGTACATTTAGTTTTTTAAATGCTACATAAGTAGTCACTTTTCCATTGATCCTCAAATAGTGCGAATATAACTTGCAAATCAAAACGATTTAAAAGGAAAAACCACAATTTCGCCAAAACTCTCATTTTTGGATTAAATGTTTTTGCATCACCAAAAGGTGGTTTTGTGGGCACAGCACAATTGGTATATCACACAAAACCGCAACAGACAGACCTTTTTGCACAACTAGAGACACTAAAAAAACAAACAAGCAAAAAAAAAAAAAAAAAAACACAGATGTTGACAGACATTACAACAAGCAAATAAGAGTTTTGAAAGAAACACGGCGTGGCACGTGTGCGCAGACGTCCAATGGAAAAGCTGCTAGTGTTGATCGGTACTTTTTCCTTGTAGAATCTTTCACTTTGAAACAAAATTCTCCTAACTGAAACAACTGAACTGATAATGAGCCAAATCCAATTGTCACATTGTGCAACAGAATTCAATCGTTTCCCAAAATCAATGATGCTGTACTTTACCAATTAAGGTGCCAGACGTGTCTATTATCAATAAGTGGTGCGCATGTGCTTTTTTTTTCTGCGTGACTGGAAATGTGGGCACGTTTCTGTGTGTTGTTTCAACAGTGTGTGTGTGTACAAATCTGCTCATGTGCTATTTTGTGTGTGTGTGTGTGTGTGTGTGTGTGTGTTGCCATCTGTCAGGGGGTGCAGTGTTCCCCGGGCAGTCTCGTCCAACACGCCATCAGATTACTGCTGTTTACTACACGGACAGATTAACCCACTGAACAATAATAATCCCTCTCCATCACTCTCTCTGTTTTTTCTCTCTCTTGTTCGTCGTCATTCACCTACACAGTCTACCTTACACAAACATCTGGATTCCATCTGTACTTTTACTAATACAAGGCCATCGATAGGAGAAAGACAGAGAAGTCATTTTCACTTTCCATTTGTGAGATGTAAAATGACACTTCTAGCTCCAGGATGTCAATTTATACATGTACTTTAATCTTCATATTTGTTGAAGTTTCCTTTGGTTTCACAGTTTTACAGAGTCGGACGTCCTGATCCTGAGAACACCTCACACCAGGGTACTTCCTGTCCCTGTCACCTCAGTTTGACATCCACACAACGGCGCTGACATGACCAGCTCTTTTATTATTCTAGACATTTTCAGGTCCTCTTCAAAGTCTACTCAGGCTGCCAGTTCAGGTGACAACTGCTGAGGCGCCGAGGCCGTCTATTTAACCACAGACAGACCCTTCAGCGCTGCGACGTCTTCAGATTTATCAATTCACTGAATGCAGCTACAAATCTCAAGCTGGCGCAAAGTTACAATCCTGTTTGTACTGGTGTAGTGCGATCTAACACTTAAACTGCATTGTGCTATTTGTGGGAAAAAAAATCTAATGGTTGCATGTTTTTATATATGAAAATAATTCACAAACTGCAGTTGAACAATGAGACAATAAAGCAGTTTAGGGCTATTTCCTACCATTGTAGGTAATGAGCCATGCAGCTGCAATTTGCAGGGCCAATTTTCAAAAAACATGGCGAAAAATAATATGAGTGCACAGCTTGGCCAAAGTCAATCTAAATATCTATATAATTATGTCTCACCTTGTCAGTTCCTAATTTTGGCTAAATCCATCTCTTCTTCACTAAAATACAGCGAAAGATTGGAATAGCAACTGACTTCCGGTTCTACATTTTGCCAAGAAACATGCGATCTGATTGGTCAATAGATGTATCACTTGAAAGGAGGCCTGAAATTCGATCCCGGAGATACCCCTCATTGGTCGGTTTCCAAGAAAACAAGTGCACACCCTGATTTTTTTTTTTTCTCAACCAAAACTCAGATTTCTGCCTAAAACTATGTTTCCAATAGTTGCATTTATTGAACATTTATGAACATTAACCACTACATTAGCAAGAATATTTTAATGTACAGTGTTCTAGTTAGTGCAAAGTGGCATAGCAACGCTAAAATTTTGACCCGATGCGCTAATTTTCTCCTGATACGCTTATTTTCTGTACATTGTAGCAGCATTTTGACTGTAATTGTTTGCCCAGATCAAATGTGAAAAATTTTGGGCTTCACGCATGTGCAGGCTGGACTCTAAAGGCAGAGCCAGAATTATGTGGGCGGAACCGCTGACTGAAAGGTATAAACTTTCTACCTACATACAAAAATTCCCCTTCTGGTGCCATTAAAACGGCCAATTTTTTGCTCAAATTTTAAAAAGCTCCGCACCGCGCCGCACAGGTCCCCCTCCCCCCAGTCACTGCACTCCTTCAACACCCCTGCTCTAAAATAAAATCCCAGCTAGAACCCTGATGTACTTTAAATCATCAAGTAGAATAACACTTCCCCTGCCATGCCTGGACCTTTTCTCTCAGTAAATTTGCTCACAGCAAAACAGAATCAAATCCTCTTTTCAGGACCATGGACAGCGACACTTTCGAGGCTTATAAAAACACATGATGTGTAACAGATGTGCATGTCAAAGTCATTTATAATTGTACAGGTTTTTTGTTTTTTTTAAATGTAGGTATTTTACGGTCTATTAGTGGAGTGACATTAAAGCTGCAGGACCTGACAAACAGGTAAAAATGTCAAAATGTGTGTTCTTTCCTCAGTCCAAATCAATAGACCCAATAGAAATATTGATGATGGACATTTATCGTCATTGTGGTAAACACAAGGACGTTTTTCCGAGTGTCTGTGTTTAGTGACTGAGTAGAGCAGTAAGGTCAAGTCTGAAGAGTGGTTAGAAATTGTGTGTTTGTCAAATATTTAACCCCCTGCTGTCTGGAAACACCTGTGCAGCCTGAAATCCAAACCCAAGACGTGCTTCAAATTCTGTTACTGTGTCTGACCATTTTATTTATATGTTATCCATACAGGTAGGGCAGCACGGTTCATTCGTTTTAAATCAGAATCGCATTATTTCATCATGACAATGTTTTAAAAAAGGGTAATAGTCAAATCAAATTTCATCCCTTTTGTGTCTCCAGACCGCGCTCCTATAGGCTCCTCCTCCTAACGGGCTTTGGTCTCCACACACCAGTACACAAATGTCGTTTCTAAGGAGAGTGAGAAGTTAGTGGCTAAAAATAGCAAGAGCAAATCGGTCGTGTGGAATTAGTACAGCTTCGAGGTTTCCGATGAAGACCAAACCACCGGTCGCTGCAAACTCAGCCTGAAGCCGGTGTCAGTCAAAGACGGGAGCAGAACCGACTTATTTCAGCACCTCAAACATCATCACACGCCTGAATGGAACAGTGCATTGTGGGTTGCACACCAAAGTGACGTGTCAAGTTCTGTTGTTTTTTGTAGTGTTACTCAGAAATCTAAAAATCTAAAAAAAAGAAATCTGGACTTTATTTTTGGCCAAAAACACGCGGCTGTAGGCTACTCATTGGGGATAAAAAATAATTCAGAATAGATGGTGGGAATCTCCCGTCACTGAGGTAAACGGCTCACAGGTCGTACAACTGGAAACTGGAAGGAAATCTTCTGTTTGCACCAACAGTTTTGATACTTTCTGAATTTTTCTTGCCTAAAATAACTAACCTGCATCACAGGTGGTTGGTTCCACTTCTGCGTGCACTAACTTCCATAAATACTACTCTATAGATTGGGGGGGTCAAACTCATGTTGGTTCAGGGGCCACATATAGTCCAATACAACCTGGAGTGGGTCAGATCATTAAAAATAATAACATAATAATATAGAAATGATATCAATTCCACAATTATATGAGTAATTATTATGTTTTAGTAATGTTTTAAAATGTTTACATCTACAAACTATCCTTTAAAAAGATGAACAACCATGAACAAAAATTTATTAAGAAAAAAAGGGCATTTTTAAAAATAATTTATACCATTATTTGGCCTCAGTTCCTCATTTTCACATGTTCATTATAACGTACAGATCACAGTGGCTTCTCTAGACACATTTGTGGTTGTTCAGATTGTTCAAATTTTTTTTGTCTGTAAATGTAAACATTTTTGTGTAATTTAACTTTTTTTTTACACTAAAACAAAGAAAAAAAAGTGTTTTTCATTATTTATATATTATTATGATAGTGTTTTATTAGTCTGAACATTTTGATTGTTTATATCTTCAGTGTAATTTTTCTATTTCACTAATTCATCCCATGGGCCAGATTGGACCCTATGGCGGGCCGGTTTTGGCCCCTAGACCACATGTTTGACACCCCTGCTATAGGTGGTATGCAACACAGTGACATGTGTTGTGTTGGACGTTTGTTTTCTGGCATAAATTACATCCTCTGCTGGAGTACACCACATGTGCTGAGTGTTTAGTTGGAGGCTGTAAAACCTGAGGTCGTCTCCAGATGTTCTCTGCTGAGCTACACAACAGATTGTCGTCCGTTCTATCTGATGGAATAGTGTATCCAGCCTGGCCCATGGCTCAGGGGGGGCCACAGGTCTGAGGAAACCCAGCTAAGCCATTCTTTAATCTGCGGAAATCACTGGCCAAATGAATCCCAGACATCTCACATACATTTTAGCAGCATATCATAGTTTTAACTATAAATGCAGTCGGTACCATTTAATACTTTAAAACGCTGGATAAAATGTACAGATCAGGATACAGATGTTTGACGTGGCATTTACACGAGTTATTTCAAGTACTGTGGCCAAATAATTTCTACATATGGAGACATTAACTGTGATGATTAACATCCCTGACATACACTAGGTTTTCTGATTTATTTTCATATTTTAATACATTTCAGTTTCTCAGGATGTCACATATGTGACTGGAGTAAAAGCAACACTGCCAAAAGTAAATTGTGCATAAATAAAAAGGCATTTGCATCAAAATACTTAAAATTACCAAAAGTTTAATACAGAATAACCTGTCCAGGGATATTTCCATGGGTTATAACAGAGTAATAATATACTGGATTATAATTATCAATGCATTAATGTGATCCTCTGGGATTAATGCTGGAGCTTATTTTAATTAATGTACAAATTGCTGTGAAACTAATCTATAATCTATAATACTAATAGATTTTTTATTTGATATTAATAATATGAATCTGTTAAGTTGTCACTACAGTTATTTGTAATGATTGTGGAGTAAACAGTGTAAAGTTTTTGTAAACATGAACTAGAAGGAGCAGGAAAATACTATTGATCACTTCTTTATGTAAAGTGTCATGAGATAACTTTTGATATGATTTGGCGTTATATAAATGAAATTTGACTTGATCTGATCAGGAGACCTAACTTTTGTTTGTGTCTAGGGTTGGGTATTGAAAGGGTTTTATTCGATACCGGTGCCAAATCAATACTTTCAAAACGGTATCATTCCTAAATGGTATTTAAATCGGTACTTTAAAAGGAAAAAAAAATCACACACACACACAGAGGTGCGGTGGGTCATCAAGGCGGTGGTGGGTAGGTGGGTGGGTGTCATCGGTGGGGTGTGGCGTTGTGCACATGGGGGGTGGCGTACCGATGAGCCACCACCTTGACAAAAGAATTTTCTGCAGGAAACACTGCTACATCACAAACACCTGGAGTGTTAAAGTGAAAGTGCATGGATTACATGTTGAAGCCTTCGTCCTTCTGTGTGAAGTGGAACCACACTGTCGGACCTTTAGCCTTTGACGTCTCTTCACCAAGTGCGTGACTCGACTGTTGCCAGAGGGACTTTGTGGTTTCCTGCTCTGCGTTCGCACTGACGAAACAGTCGACAGAGGTATAATTGTGGCACCGGAATAAGGCACGTTTCATTTGGGTGCAGTTACTATTGTTAATGTTTGCCCCGGTTCCATACTTGTACCGACTTTCAGTACCCGACCCTATTAGTGTCTGGTCAGTGTTTACCATCCACACTGGAGAAGCTTCATCTACAGTAATAGTCACAAGAGAAATTGCACTATTTAGAAAAAGAAAGAAAAGGAGAAAAAGAAAAAGAGTCATTTTTGATCAGATTCCGTTTTGTCCGATTTTTTTGAATGGATCATCTCACTCCAGTGGAGCCGAGATCACTGTAGACACATACGCACACGCACGCACGCACGCACACACACACACACACACACAAATGGATTATCACAGATCAGTGGACTGACCGACCTAGAAAATACTGATGGACTGACTGCCATGCACACACACTCAGAGTTAGAGGGGTCCTCCATCATCCGCCCCCACCATTCCACTTTGTTTACATTCTCCTCCCTCCAGGCTGCCCATCTGCCTCTCTGCTCTACTCATCTGCACTGAGGTTTACACGTAATCAAGAGCAGGCAGACGTACTTGTACTGTAACACAGGACGCTGCCTTTACTCTTTAAATTTGTTCATTTGTTGATGTGTTGAGATGAACGCCACAGGGGGGTGAGAGATCAGACTCATGAATATTTTATTGGATTCTGTCAAATGTTTTACTGCTGGAACGGCCGGGCCTACTTTACTTTAGTTATTTATTTATTTTGTATTAAACCAGATGAGTGGGTTTTGTGCCGTTGCCCACCATTTAGCGGTGCGACACCTCCTGCAGTGCTGTGTGTCTGAACAGAGTGGGATAGAAAATGGCAGTGTTTGACAAAATCAGATTGACAGCATCTACTTCCAGCGCGTTGTTAGATGGGGTTTAGAGGTTTCCTAGCAACAACCAATCCACCGGGTCCATTTAACTGATTAAAGTCAACTGTAAGGAAAGACTGGGATTTGATTTTCAATGACGAGCTCATTGTGAAGGTGCGTTATGTAACTGTGGAGCCCAGGCTGTGGTTTTTGCTTCCAAACAAACAGCAGGGTTCTAGCTAGTGCAAAGTACCATCACGGGCCCGTTACACTATAATTTTGGGCCGCTACGCAAATTTTCCCCCGCTACGTTAAATTTTCAATACAGTGTAATGGCATTTTGACTGTATTTGTTTGAAAACTACACCATAGTCGGAGAAAACACGCCACAAGCAAGTTCTCAGCAACTCTGAGCAGACCACACGGAAGTAACGCGCCCCCGTCACTAATTATCAGTGGTCAGCCCCCCCACCCCCCCGTGCAATCAATGCAAACGGGATGTGATGTCAAAGTGACCTCAGACTGCAGGAAATGCACACTGCGCTGACCAGAGAACAGAGGAAGTGGTATTGGAAATCCCTGATCACAAGTATTGATCTGTACTATTTATTCACTGGTACAAACAGATGGAAAACACGTAGGTCCACGGGGGGGGTTAACAGTCAATACGGAGGAAATAGACGCACTCGAACAATTATGCAAATGAGCGTGACCAAAAAATAAAACAAAGAAAATGTCTTATTCTGAGATTCAATTTCACTTGTTACATTTAAGACCGATTTGGTTTTAATGTTGGTCCATCTGATTGTGAGTGATAGCATATTACTCTTTTTACAAGGTGGTTATGGAGGTTTTATTTTTCACTGTTGTAGTGATTTTACAGCTGAGTAAAACACCAGTGAAATGATCGTTTGTGCGTTGCTGCGTTACTAAGAGATGTGAATAACTGTTCCAGAGAGTGCTTATTCTCACAGCTCAACTCAGGGTTCAAATAAATACAGTCAAAATGCTGTTACACTGTATTGAAAATTTAACGTAGCGGGAGAAAATTAGCGTAGTGGCCCAAAATTATAGCGTTAAGGGGCCGTGATGGTTCTTTGCACTAGCTAGAACCCTGCAACTTTGCATAAAAAACAGTTAAATGTTCAGTCACTATCGAACATTTTAATCTTATTCTTAAATCGCCGCTATCGTTTTCTCACTAAGTTCTACTTAAGGGTGTCACATTGAAATTCCAGTTCCAGTTAACAATATTATTATGTTATATTGGTATCTGTTTATGTAGTAAGCATATTAACAACATAAAAATAAGTAAGCATGGGTAATATATTGAATTCATTCAATTAATTAAGGTTTTGCGAAAAATGGCTGAATTGCGAGACAAATTAAAAGTGCAACCTGCTTTTCACAAAACATTATTAGTGAATTGTGTTGGTTCAGTCATGGCTGAAAAAAAAAAAGTTGCATGAAGTGCATTATGATGTTAATAAAATAATACCAGTTAAATGTTAGAAAAAGACTCACTGAACTGTTTCTGTTCAGGTACAAACTGATGATTAAGGCAATTAATTATATATGCAAAGTAATAACTAATCATGATGTGTTGATTATGGTTTAGGAAGAAATAAGCATTTCAAATAATTGAATAAATCTTCATGTGAACTTCAATTTTGAACGTAAGTGATTTTAAAATAAACATTAGATTAAATGGGGGTAATTTTGTTTTTTAATCCCCAACATTATTAATTTGCAGATACAAGACGCTGCAAAACGCAAGAACTGCTTCTGTTTCTAATCACATTAAATGGGTGTGACTAGAGGTATTTCATAATGTGTTTCAACTGTGCTGCAGCTGTGGTTCAGCCACAATATAGGCAATTATTACCAAGACTGAAATGGAGCCTCTATGATGAAGAGAGCTCATAATGTGGAGAGCATCATCATGTATGGATTAGACACCATAAACTGGAGAGGGTTTGATAAGTGAGCTGACACACACACACACACACACACCATCAGTCCTCTGCAGTGATTGGCTGCCTTTGTGACGCTTCCGCACCAAGTGCATTATGGGCCGACTGCAGATGCATTCATTCTTGTGCATCCCTCTTTCTCTCCATCCATCTCCATCTATCTCAGAACACATCCACACATTCTTCTCCTCGCTCTGCGCTGCCATTCCCTCCTTGCTCTCGGCGCACACGAGCGGCCAGTATCCCAGTATGGCTTCCTGCATTCCTCCATCCTTCCCTGTGTTCACCCTTCTCAAGGTGACTCACCCATAAGACGTCACTTTCTCTCCCTTATTCGTGCCACTCAACAGCTCAGTCAGTTTTTCGTCCAAACATGACTTCCTCCCTGGAAGGTTTACAGCTGACCTTGGTTTAATCCCTACTTCTGCCGACAAACCCCACTGTTTCCTTTTGCAGCCTCAGTCCTGATCAATCGATTGGCCCGGATCAAATGGCCCCAGTTGCCTCCCTCTGGTCTTCCCCTCCCCCGCCTATTTCACCCGAATCTGCTCCCTCTTCATCCCTCCCGTCCTGATGACAAACCACAGCCTGAACATGGGAGTTTCCACTCTCCCTCCACCCTTGTCCTCTCTTTGGTGCAGCAGCCCGAGCTGTGAGTGGTTTCCCCCTCTGGCTATGTAGTGGACAGCATCACAAACCATGACAGAGCGGCCAGCACCATTTCTACGACTCGGCCTGAATGCTCTCATAACCCAACCCCCCCCCCCCCCAAAGACAGACATGCAGCAGAGGAGAAACCACTTCCCATCCTGCCACATCAGAAGGAATGTACAATGACACCAAATAGAGCCACAGCTCGTGTTATCACGATGCTAAGGCACGCAGATAAAACTTTATGAATTTAGAAAATTATATTAAAATGGATTTGTATGATTGAGATGACTATAATTCTTAAATGTATTAGAGCATGATTTATCAGTGGGAATGACATCATTTGGTCTAAAATTAGAGGCTAGAACAGGATGTCCTTCATGACCTGTCAGATCAGTGATGTTCTTGGGACTCCAGGGGTAAATCCAGGCGGTGGAGGTGTTTACTGTGTCTACGATCACTGAGAGGTCCCTCCCCCGGGGCCCATCCATGACATTTTTAGGAGCAAGTGGAGTGGGGAGGATGAGGAGGACAGGGAGGGGGTGGGGGTGTTTTCGCACCACTGCTGAAGAACCATTTTGACGCATCTGTCTTTGACCATTTGACATCTACACCAACACAGAATCCACATCTACAGCACCAAGAGTCACCACTGAATTATGTAATGTTTCCATGAAAATGCACCAAATGGTCGGTGAAAGAGAAGAGCAGGGGGGGAAAAAACACAGTCTTGACGGTTTTGCATCCCAGCCCCCACCCCTGCACGGATCAGGATTTTGTTACATCGCGTCCTCTTGGTTTAAAAATGATAAATTAACCAGTTTCTTGTTCTAAAAGGGCTTCTACGTGTCCGATTAACTGACAAGGCACAGCTTCAGCCGTGTATGTGACGATTCCGGAGTTACTGCAGTCAGACTTGGAGGAATGACATGATATTCCGCAGTCCGGGCTGCGGTTTTCAGCGCCAGTAGTTTACATATTTCCATGCGTAAAAGCGCGTTCCACCTGCAAATTATTCACACACGATTTCATTTCTGACTCATCTGCATATGCCATCAGCCAGTCCTACTAATCATATATTTAAGAGTTGTGAATTTCCTCAACGGTCTGCAGCGGATCCAGATGTTCGACAGCAGTCTGGTTTTATGGCACCGGTGCCTCATCATCGCGTACATCTCACCACGGACACCATTAAAAAACATTAAACCTATGCACGGTTTATTTAGAGTCGTGGTTTGAGTTAAAACCAAATGACGATGTAATTATTAGGCCCATTTGCTGATTTAGTACAAGTACACGTTACGTTACTTTAACGTTACAGCGTCAAAATGATGGGGGAAAAACTCCCAGAGATGCCAAAAAGTGCACGCAACCTTTACGCGTTTCATATGTGCGTAATTAAATAAAAGCAAAGGGAGATGAGATAGAGATGTTAGACATCCTTTTTTGTCTGATGAGTCATTACATGTGGGAGAGTATCCATCAGATTACACCGGTATTTTTGGATTAATAACAGGAAAATTACGCACAATCTGCAGATGTGTGCAGGTGATACGCGCATATAGGCTGATGGCAAAGCTTTGGGGTTTGATTGGTTGCAGTAAAAAAAATAAAAAATAATAAAAAAGGCGTAAAAGACTAAATGTGGATCGTTACTGTAACGTCGACACGTTACCACCCTGCACCGGTTCTGTCGCACCGGTTGATGCGGAGGATTGACTCACAGATCTGGCGCATGTGGAAAAGACAGGGTCCTGGCGGAGAGCATGCCGTGTATTATCCGTTAATCTGGGACGTTATCATAAAGACCGAGACGTTGATTTGATGTCACCAATGTCCTAAATGACTGGTAACGTGATGATTTTGTCACAGTAATTAAAGTTAGGTCCGTTTTTATCCGCAAACGAGCACAACATTCAGCGATTTTCCATATTTGACATCATGTTGGAGCTAGCTTAGGTGCATTTCCCTCCGTGTTCAATGTCATTCTAACATCATGCCTGAGCCTTCATGCACTTTAACCCTTTCCGTTAAAGGACACACACAGACTATAAAGCTTCTGCTAGGCTAACTTTAACACAAGCGGTATTTTACAACATATTAGCCGAGTACATGTCAGTAAATGCGGCTCTTACCCCCATTTCGGCGCAGTCAGTCGGGTCTCCTCAGAAGATGAAGTGCTTTTTAGGCTCGGTTTAACCAGAACAGTCGGCTTTAAGGCGGGGAGACGGGGCAGAAAACGTTTTTTTTTTTTTTTTTGTCTGGTAATGAGAAGAAAAAAAAGCCTTCCTTCAGTTAACAGCTAAAGCTCTGACGAGAAAAAAACCCAGAAACTAGCTAACATAACACCCTAAAATAGCATTTTTTGTTGGAATACGAACGGGCATACGGTAACTTGACAAGGCAACGTTACATCAAACACCTCGGCAAAGCTGCACCCCGTTCAGATGAAAATGAAAAGGCCCTTTTTCGGCATAAAATGTAAAAGTAGGCGCAGCCGTTGGTGATCGTTCACCAACCTGTCTCCGGTAAGGCGCAAATGATGCCGGTGGGAAGTAGAGCCGGACGGCAGGCTTCGTCTCCGGATGCCGTATCCCTCCGCGGCTGCGCTCAGGCCACCGTGACACTCACAGGATTCCCTAGTCGCTTCCTCCGCGGGTGTTTGAAACAAATAGGGAGAGGTGAGGCTTCAGTGGTACGGGTTTCTTCTGTTCAGCACTGTAACAAAAAAAGAAGAAAAAGAAAACAGAACATTTTCAGCTTTAACCATAAAGCTACTTTAATGTCAGTTCCCCAATTACATGTTCTCTATATTTAATCTTTCTTATGTGATTTATCATTTATTATATCATCCTCTGTATTTTGCGTTTTATCAGTAGATGAGATAAGAAGAGAAATTCACAGTTACAGGTTCTCAGAGAACACTCAGTAGGGGTGTAAAAAAAAGATTGAAAGGTGTATGCAAGTGAGAAATTAAAAATAAAATATAAAATACAATACAATAAAACTGTCTAGAATTACCATATACAATTATACAAGTATAATTGTACAGTACAGTATACGTCAGGTATTTTTGTGCATTTAATTTACAGATCATGAAAACATTCATAAAAGCTCACATTGAAGTTGAGGTTTATTACATCAAAAACAGAGAAAATGGAAGAAAAGGTGACTTTTTTCTAAGTGATTCATCACCATTTAATATATCAACCTCTGACTTTAGCATTTTTCCAATGAAGATCATGTTATTTCCTGTTTAATTGAGTGATGATGATGTTCATAAGAGCTCAGAATAAAGTCAAAGGTGATTGTATCAAAACAGGAAAAAAAATTCAGACAAGGTGACTTTTTCAATAAATATATCATTAAATGAACATAACCCCAGTGTTTCCATCCACTGTCATTGATCCAACTCCATGGGTTTTACTGATGAATCAATGCTGTAGAAGATGACAGTGTTTTCATGGTAACTACAGAGCCTCTGAACATCCAAATGGGTCATATCTGATGACCATGAAAAGATCATAGAATACACTTTACACCAATTATTTACATGTATTGACAGGATTAGTGGATCATCAGGTGTTAAACTGTTCAGACTAGTAGATGCTTTTAGTTGCCAGGGGCTGTTTGGGTCTTTATGTGTTAATGGTTTCAGCTACAATTTAATCTTAAAATCAGTCATTCCAGTTGAGACGCATGACATTGGCCATATATGAGGTGTTACATACTATCACTATAACACGTCATATCTGTATGAATTCACCAGCCAAAGTGACAAATTCCCATCAGTCATACATGTAGGATGACCATCTCACTATAATAGTTCCATCCTCTAACTGACCAATAGGAATACAGCTGACAGTAATAGAAAAATGTTAAAAACTACTCACCTCAACCTCTCTTTGTAAGACCCTCTTATATGTCTTGAGGTTAAAGCTAAGGTTAACTCACTTTATTATTCCTGTAGGGAAGTTGGATTTTATGATACACATAGCGCCTAGCATTAGCACTTAGCACGTTAGGAGCAGCGAGCTGCCACTGACGGCGCTCTGGGACCAATTCCAGATCTTCGTCAGTACTGTGGTCATGAGCACTGACAGGAGAATTAACCTACATATATCTGTTTTTGATGGTGGAGGACCCGGAGGAAACCCACATGGCTCGAAGAGAACAGGAGAAACTCAACACAAAAAAAGCTGCAGTTTGTTTGGAAATCAAACACGGAACCTTGAGGCAGAAGTGCTGACCGCCAGCTCCAAATTCTCCCCTTAATCTTTTTAGGATCTACTTCAGTATCCCAAAGGTATGGTGTAAAGGTACGGTGATGTGTACTCTATTGATTTCCATCGCAGTATTATGCTTCACAAATATATAAATAAATATATACATTTAATAAAACATGCATAATTGAGGAAATCCATACACTACATTTAAATATATGGTAATAAAAACTTAAAATATAAGCATTTAATTATGTATTTATTCATTCATGTATTTATTTGGTTATTTATACATTTATTTCTGAATTTATTTATCTTTTAATTTTTTTCTAATTATGTTTTTTTTTTTTTTTCTTCCCCTCATAGGTGTTAGCTTTGTGGTGGAAATGTTGGACCCAAGTAAATTAAATCGGTGTCTCACAGAATATCTTCAATACAAACTAAAGTATCCAAAAGCATTTCTATCATAAACAAAGTTAAAGATTTCCTGGATCATAAAGTACTTTATATTGTGTATTGCCTGGTTCTGCTGTACTTAACCTACTGCTCAGTATTATGGGGCAATAACTACAAAACTTATCTACATGCAAAGGTGATTCGCTGTGGCGACCCCGAAAAAGGAAAAAGCCGACATAAATCATCATCAACTACAAAACTTATCAACACCCTCTGTTCATTTTACAAAAGTCTGCAGTCAGTCTCACATAAAGTCAAGTATTTGGATCATACTCATTTATTATTCCTACAGTCAAATCTATTAAAACTCTATGATTTGGTACATTTTTACACAA
>JAPSES010000058.1:15347954-15360849 GCA_029822895.1 Maxillicosta whitleyi
ATTGAATTGTTCTGTCTATGGAACTGAACTAAAATGATTGTTAATATATTAGTTTAATTTTAACATTTCACAAAATCGTCACTAGGACCCTTTGGCGGGCCGGATTTGGCCCCCGGGCCTCATGTTTGACCCCCCTGCTCTAAAGCGTCTGCACATCAGAGTTCAGAAGATGCACTTAACAGTAATTCTTCATCATTTTTTCATCAGCAGCAAAGCAACATGTTACATAAACTCTGCAAGTTGGTCTGGACTGAACCCAAACACTGCGGCGCAAACAGATGCCAAAGAATCAGTGCAAACAGACGTAAATGCATTAGCTTAGCGACCGGTGCTACTGATGGTAATGGTACAAATCTATATATTAGAACAACATTCATTCAATCATTTTCCTGAACCACATCATACTTGGGCTCATGGTGATGCTGGCGTCTATCCCAGGCAAGTTAAAGCACTTAATGTAAAATACTGTAACTGCGCTAATAAACAGGACACGTAGAACAAATTGGATGAAAAGGCAAGTTCTGAAAGGGCCGTTTGGGACACTAATAGTTCAAACGTTCGATTTTTAACCCTCCAGCTGCTGAAAAACTATCTTTGAGCCCATTACCTGTAACCTTCAGTTGTTGGTTGAACGGGACAGAGTAGCACAGCCAATAACCTGGAGGGGGCGGGGCCAGAAGTGTATCATGTGCATTTAAAGGGCCAGCGCTCCAAACCATGTTTCTGGTGTAATTACACATAAATAGGTTTGAAGATGGACCTGTGGAGTTGAATCAATGAAGAATTCAGACTCAAACAGAACATTTACAGTTCATGTCGACCACAGGGAAATGTTGGGAAATGAATAATTCCATTTAAAAGAGTAAAATAAAATCGCGCAATCTGTACAATCTCTCTGAAAAACAGATAATATTACAAATTAAGAAGGTAGAAGACTGTAAGATCTCCCACCCCTACTTGACTGAAAATGCACAGTGCAGTAAAATGGTGCTTTCTAGTGTTTTACTATTATATGCTAATGAAGGCATTTATGTATATGTCACATTTTACTGCTGGGGATGATGAAGGTTCTCACTTTAACCACTTTATAAACTGTCAGGTAATTTAATGCATACCAGTGTATCATTATTCTATCACAGGGTTCTTTACCTTTTTTTGAAGGCTTGATCGATGTGTTAGAGGGTGAAATTACATGAAGTAATGTATAACTTTTCCGAGAAACTCAATATGTGTCATCAAATGTCTTTATGTGATAAATTTTCATGAATTTGTTGGGTATTTTGAGTTTTTTCTCTTACAGTAAAACGTGAATTATGTTCTGAATTTGGACCATTATTATTTCATCAAACATTATTTTCCAAAAGTTAGAGCACATGATTATATAAATACCCGAAAACCTTACATACAGAAGGCAAGAGTAAAGGTAAAAAAGGAGTAGATCTAGGAAAAGTCATTTTTGGTCTCCATGACATTAATTTGGCTTCGGTGATGGACCTGAGGCTGATAAAAGTAGGAAATATCTGTATAATCTATATCACAATAAGGTCCAAGAGCATCTGCATGTGTGTGTGTGTGTGTGTGTGTGTACAGTATTTAAGTATATACCTTTAAGGAATAGTCCCATCTCCACATTAAATATCTCGACAAGTTAACAGGATGAATATTTTGGGAGATATTAGTAATTTTAGAAGCCTTACCATCACGTTGTGTTGCCCATGATGGTTGACAGGAAGCGCAGTACCACGCCGCATGATGGGAAATTAAGTTAAAAACAGGGCCGACACATTTATTAACTTCAGTCACTTGATAACGGTGTTAATATGACCCATGGTTCCCCAAGCGTCAACGTGTTAGTATCACCATAATGTGTTTGTAGTGTCACTGTGGTCGATAAAAACAGTTCTCATGAGCTCTGAGAACTATTTTCAGCTTCATTACAATGCACTTTCAGACAAATACAACATAATTTTTAACACTTAATTTAAAGTAGCTTAAAAATAAAGAACTCAAACTATGAAACGTCATCTTCACTTTATTCTAAATCAAGCAAAAAGAGTAAAAACAGAGAGTAAAAACGGGAACATGTACCTCTGAAGTCGAAATATGAAGCTGCATGACATGGAAAAACCATAGCAACGTATAAATATCTCACAGTTCTTCTTAAATACGGTAAATGTGCAACATGCTTTCACGTCCGTAGGATTTTCTCGTGGCTCTGAGTGGTTTAACCGTTCATTAGAGATGAATGCACGTTTGAGAGTTCTGTGGTAAAAACCATCAGGACCGGTCTGCAGAGATGTGGAAACAGTGAAATGCTAATCCTTCATGCTCTCCTCAAGTGGGCTTGTGTGCTTTCTGCCAAGAGCCCCAAACAGGCTTCAATCTGGACCATAAAAGTTCTGCAAATGAAATGTGTTTTAGAAGCTGATGACCTTTCAAAGACATTATTAAAAGGCTCCGTTTGGCCATGACAGTAAAGCTGTATGGGTTTGGTTTCTGTGTCTTATCCAAGAGAGTAAGAGCAGTTTAATAGATGCTGCTACAGAAGGATTCAATATCAGGTCTTTAAAGTGGTTCTATGTAGAACACAGATCCCCAAACTGGTCTGGTACCAGAACACACTTAGGACCGAAAACCACCAATGAACCGACCGGCTGTATCAGTCAGTGAATAAAATATAAAGCATCTATATTATGGTATCGTCAAGTTTTCTTCAAAGTAAGACTCATAGACGCTTATTTTAACAGTCGCTCAAAGTAACTGTGTCTTGAAGTAATCTTCAAATGCTGATTCGGCTGATAGTTTACATTATAGCTCTGTTAGCTTAGCTCTATTTTTAGACAGAAAACAGTAAAACCACTAATCGCCTGTTTTATGTCTGTTTTGTTTTGTCAGAAGCTGAAGTAAAGATCTGTTTGAATCCAACAAACAAGGTCAGTCTGGTAGAGTTTCATACACTCGTCCACTTTTTTTTGTTGTTGTTGTAAATCGTTAATTTATCAACACAGAGATAGTTATTTATTTACTTGCTTCACTAGTTTCAGCTACTTCCTGTAGCCTTGGTCAGAACTGTCACAGTTTCATCTGAACCGTGGATTAACAAATGGCAACTTAACAAACATAATAACATCCCATAATAACTTTATATCTTCATAAGCCTCATAATCAAACTCACTCGTGTTGAAAAAACGCTAACATTTCAGCATCAAACTCAGTTCTTTTCTTTTAAACTGTTCAGCTTCTGTTTTTATCACTTCTTTTTCTTTGAGTCTAATAATTGTTTCTTAATGGTTCTCATCCCATCTGGTCACTTTTTGATGCTTTGGTCTAAGGTGGTGTTAGTGTTTGTTTCCGACAGAATGACTCACTACTCCCTCTAGTGGTCAGATAAATCTCCCACCCCAATGCATTGACACCTTTATTCCAAACACAACAATGAAAATTATAAGTTATTTGTTAATATTTTAAAGTAGAAATCATTCTTAAAACATGAAACAGGTATTAAAGTTTCGGTAGGCAGAAAGTTTCCAAATAGAAGTACATTTTTTGATCTGAAGTCATGGACCATCTCCGTCCTCCATGCGGATGTTGTCAGTAAACACCTCCTGCATAATTCATTCACAGACTCTCCTGGGTTTTCAGTCTCCGGTGACTTCTTCTGCACCTGCTCGCAGAAACAGATGCGGCTCAGATGACCAACACAACCATATGCTCTGAATCTGTGGCAGTTTCAGAAAGTGCCAACATTAAGCACCACCATGAATCAAAACAGACAGAAAATTAGGTGCAGCTGTTTGAGGTAAGGACAAGCAAAACAGACGACGTCAGAGCCCGGTGTGATCGATCCACGGGAGTTTTCGGGCCGTCCTCCGCAGCTCACAACATAAACATATGAGTGACAGAGGACGGAGTTTGGAGGAGGCATAAAAGGACGTTTACACAAGGAGACTGTGTCAAAGGCTGAAATGTTGCTAGGTAGTAAACAAAAACGTGAATGTGGCTGTCGGGCATATTAGAATACAGGTAGTCCTCGGGTTACGATGTACCCGACTGACGTTATTTCGACTTATTTTCGACTCATCTGCCATTATTATATCACATTACATTTGGCTGACGCTTTTATCCAAAGCAACTTACAAGGTACAGGCATGTATAGCGTAAAGGGTCTTGCCTAAGGGCCCACCTGGGATTCCAACTGGCAACCTTCCGCACCAAAGACAACAGTTACCATACAACGCCGAAATCTCGTTCGCCATTACTGTACATACGCACTGTATACTGTACGTACAATACGTACAGTATCTTATTTTTTACTTTATTGTATTAATATGAAGTATAATACATGTATTTGGATAGTTACTTAAAGATTAAGGGGGTATTTAGGGTACTAAAGGGTTAATTCCAACTCGACAGCATAGGAACGGAACTCGTTCGTAACCCAAGGACTACCTGTACACCTATTATTTTTCAGTCACCATTGCATATACCTTTCTCTACATTTCTACCTTTCTCTTTCATTCTCTACAGACTTGATGCCCACCCCCCCATACCTCTACCCAAACTGTATCATAATAGACTGGAACCACATCCATAAATGGATGTCCATCAGTCCTAGTGTATCTACAGTCTGTCCGTCCATGGGAGTGGATCTGTCCTTTTACTGTGGTTCTCCTCAGGTTTTTCCCACTGGGTTTTTGGAGTTTTTTTCAGGAGGGTCTAAGGACGGGGGATGAACAGGACATTAATTAACTTCATTCATCTACTGTATATTTGACCCCTGTTTTTGTTTAACTGTTGTTTAACCCTGTAAAACCCAGCGAGGAAACCTTATTGTGATACAGGGCTGTACAAAAAATAAAATAAAATAAAACTGAATTGAATATACCACTTCTAACACCCCTCCCTTCTTGTGCAACAGGGGTCTGGGATGGGATGTCATAATGTAGTTTTATGAGCTGATAAATATCATATTAATTATTAATATTGATGTTTACAGTCACAGTCAGTTACAGTCAGTCGCATAAAAAGTAATAATAAATCTCAGTGTTTTTAGCCATTAGCCAACAACTGGGCACGAGGCTCAGATAAACACTGGAAATCCAAAGAGCTGAAACGGAACATGAAGTGAACACAACATTTTCTGCCAAACTATTTTGGGTTATTTTGGCAAAGCAGTTAAAAGTGCAATGTACGCCTGAGTGGTGCAACCGAACACTGACACAGCTTTAATGTTAACGCCTCAGGGAGAATCTGAAGCAGTGTGTTAGTCGGTGCTCTCCATCGTCCACTAAACACTCGTGTTATGGAAGAATGATGCGGATTAGTCCAGTCGAGTTCACAGGTAGAATCAACGCCAAGAAAGCACCTTCCTAAGATGCTTCACTTTGGTTTTTTTCCTTTAATTTCTCACCAGTCTGTTTATATTTATCTTTAGCTGTATTTATATTTCTCTTCTTTTATGTATTCCTCTCTTTGCTTGCATCTTCTTCCCCTCGTCTTTTTTCTTCTGCCGCCTCCTTCTTGGCAACCGGCGACTTGTGAACGTCTTTAACTTTGTTTACCGTTTCATTAGTGTTTTCCTTGTGAGTTTGATTTACATCATAAGACCCTCAACACTTTCATGAGCTCATGTGGGTTTGTGTCGCAGAGGAAGGCAGAAGCCAAGCACTAATAACTTCAGATACAGAAGGCAGGTGCTCCGATGTGCTTGTATATGCAGATGATAGTGGATTCTATGAGCATATGCGCAGTTGTTTTTCGGTCCACTAATGAATCAGGCTTTAATGAAAACCTGCTTATGCAACTTTTCTCTGTGTAAGTGTTTGTTTCATTCTGCCTGTGTATTGTTGCCAGCAGGATATGTGACACAAACAGCTTTTCAGACTGCTTTAAAATTTGTAACCACAAGAAAATACAGAAATAATACACAACTTGGGATCAGACATGTGCGTACACGCTACCCTTCATTACACACCTGTTTCTTCTTACCTGTGTTTGTATCTGTTATCATCCTTAGGTACCAGAGGGATTAACTGAACCTCAAAATCCTGTCCCTAACGGTCATCCTTTTCCTATTATTGCCGGTAAACGCCAGTTCCACTCATTTTAGACTGCGGTCTTTGCTCATGAACCTCTAGAACCTCAAATCGTGTCAATAAATGTAAATAATTGCCGTAAAATTATTTTCATGTTCATCAGATATGACCCATGTGGACGTCCAGAGGCTCCGTAGAATGGATATTGGAAAAAAAACTGACATTGCGATTTTTTGTAATTCTGTGATATTTGTTGCGATATGAAAAAATACTAAGGAGGATATAATAACTCTGTGTAAATGGTCGAACAATTTAGTGGCAAAACAGAACCCATGTTTCAGTATCTTCATTCTCATAGTTGAAATTTTCTCTCTCTCTCTCTCGTAGCTGAAATTTTCTCTCTCTCATAGTTGAAATTTTCTCTTTCGTAGCTTAAATTTTCTCTCTCCCTCGTTTGTTCATAGTTCATAATTGTTTATAGTTAATAGTTCGTCGATAGTTTAAAGAAATAAACAAGTTCATAGTTCTTTTTTTTCCAATGTGTTTCTTGTATTATTTTCGATATCATTTCCAAAGCCCATATAGAACCACAGGCGGTAATTGTTGTCAGGTTCTTCGTCGTCATAAAGCTCTTATAAATAAATGTTCATATAATGGATCCTTGTTGCTACAGTCGCCTCCTGCTGCTTTTTTCTTTTGTCTCGTTTCGATGACGGATGCGACGCTGCGGTGGTTTGAATGTTTTTCTGCTAAATATTAAAGGTTCTTTACAATGTGTTTAACCTGCTTTTCACCTGGAACACTAAAGACATTTGGCACCTATTGAATGAAGTTAAATAGATAGAACATGGACACAGACACAGAATGAACTGGTTCAAAGTTCATTCATCAGGCAGAAAAACAGTCAGTTCAGTTCAGTTCATGTTCGCCCAAAGGTACATTATATATGAACAAACTGCAAAGTAACCTGAGAAATGCTGCAAATGACTTGAGAAAATAAATATTGTGAGATAAATAGTGTGAAATATAATACGGAAGGCTGGACATTTGACGGATACTGCGTGTTTTAGGGTATGAGAACGTCACAGTGAACGTCGGTGTTATTGCAGGCGTTCTGTTGATGTTGTGTCGGGTCATTTATTATGGTGAAAGCTTTAGGAAAGAACCTATCACTGAGTCTGTCTGAGTTTTATGTGAGCAGCAGTGCCAGCCTGAGGGCAACCGCTCAAACAGGTGGTTATTGGGGTGAGAGGCGTCCGTAACGATCTCGGTTCGTCTGCTGAGGTAAATAATTCCACAGAACTGACGCTGCTTTTCTTTTTGGCACCGACACTTTGTTTTCAGCGAGTTTCTCTTCAGTGTTGTTACCAGCGACTCCGCGACTCCCTGTGCAGGGGCGTGGTCTGCAAACCG
Organism: Maxillicosta whitleyi; assembly: GCA_029822895.1. Lineage (NCBI taxonomy): Eukaryota > Metazoa > Chordata > Actinopteri > Perciformes > Neosebastidae > Maxillicosta > Maxillicosta whitleyi. The sequence continues at coordinate 15,355,403 of JAPSES010000058.1, forward strand.
ACTGACCCTTGTGTAGTCCTCGGGGTCAATTTGACCTCATTTCTCTGCCCCCGTCTCCAGAACGTGGACGTGGAAGGTCGCACAAGGGTTAAGAACGCTGGTGATTGGTGGACCGGTACCCAGGGTGAAATTAGACCAGAACATGTTGAGTTCATTTGCCTCCTACGTCGCAGGGCCTGCCATGTGACTATTGCACACACCTAGCAGCTCTGCTCTGTAGTAACCATGGAAACAGCGTCATCTTCTACAACACTGGTTTATCAGTAAAACCCACAATGACAGTGAATGGACACTTGTTTTTATCAGATAATTGTACATTTTGCTGAAAATATCACTTTTTTATCACTTCTTCCTCCTCCTCTTCATCTTCTTCCCTTCCTTCCTCTTCTTCTCTGTCCTCTTCCTCTTCTTTCTCTTCCTCTTGTCTTTCTTCTTTTGTCTTTTCCTTTCAGGGGTCTCCACAGTGAATCATTTGCCTCCATCTAACCCCGTCTTCTACATCCTCTTCTCTCACACCGACTACCTTCATGTGCTCTTTGGGGTGAGAGGAGTTTTCTTTGAATTCAAGCAGAGTTTCTATGAACATCTACACAATCAATGGATTAAATGAAGGAAAATAACAGATTTTCAGTGACATATGGAGAATGCAGGTGATAATATTATAATAAACGGTGATAAATCCCTGAGGAAAGGTTAAATATAGTAAAAAAAAAAAGTTCATTTTTGAAGCTGCCACATTTCTGTGTCTTTAAGGGTTATAGGACTAAAGTGGTCCATAGATCATCATGTAGCACTTCTGTTTCAGCTCAGTCACCGTTTCACCTGGTGTTCATAAAGTACATGAGGACTGTGGGCAACAGCAGAGTACAAAGGCAGGAAACACTTTTTATTTCTCTAAAAACACAATGTCCTTGTATCTCACCGGCAGGTTCTATCCAGAACCAATAACAAGTGGAATTTGTGAGGTTGTCAGCTTCTGCCACTATGTTAGAGTCCTGTCATGCAGGAGATCAATCTACCAGTAGAAGTGGGTGGTACCGTCACTGGACCAGAACTCAACTAATTAAATCAAAGTTCATGTACGACTTCCTGTCTGCGATCAGTAGTGATTATGTTGATATCTGTAACCATTTCTAAATTATAAGACTTTTAATATGTAAAAAAAAAAAAAAAAAAAAGGGGGGGGGATGTATAAATTAAAAAATCTAAACATATTGTCCCAACGAAGCTACATAAAACATTTGAAAATAAACCAACCAGTAGTTCTGTCACAGATGTTTGGAGAAATGACGCCAACAAAAATGATGAAGATGATGAAGATGACAGTGCCTTCATCAGCTGATGAGGTAAAAACCAGGATGTAGAACCACTGAACAAAGCTTCTCTTTTTAAATTACTGTAGTCTATGACACACACACACACACACACACACACAATGAAAAAAAACTTAGCAGATTAAACTGATTTGTGAAATAAAATGAATGATTCAACAAATGAAACAGTCTACATTCCCTACCATCCCTCAACACATGATCTAATGTAACTAAATGCATTGTTGTTTGTATACGTCTCCTTGGCGACAGGGTGGCAGCCTGGGTAGGCGCCAGCATCTCCACGACCTTCACAAGGTTAGAAAAATACATGGATGGATTAACTAATCCATTATCAGGTGTGTTGGGTGTCGTGGCGGTGTAGGGGTCAGCATTTCCACCTCTCAGCTAAATGCTTCGGGCCTTTCTGTGTCAGGTTTTCCTGTTCCTATTAAAAACAGGTACATATAGGTTAATTCTCCTGACCATGGTACTGATGAAGATCTGGAGCTGGTCCCCGGGGGCCCTCGATGGCAGCTCCTAATGTGCTACATGCTAAGGCTAATGCTAGGTGTGTGTTCCCCAGTCCAACGCATGAGATAGGAATATAGTTCCATATGTAGACATGAAGCTCAAACCATTACTGCAGGTAGTGGTTTCACTAGTTTCACCAAGGGTCCAAAAACTGTCTGATTTCCACAAAAATGTGACACATTTTTGAGGCAGACAAACAAACAGACAAGCAAACGCAGGTGAAAACATAACCACCTTGGTGGAGGCAAAAATAAATAAACTCCCCCGGCCAAACATAACCATAAATGATTATGTTTAATTAAAAAATAATAATACATTCACATAAAAATGTAAGTACTGGTGATACTGGGGAACACAGATATGCTCACCTCTGTGTAGGGGATAATAGAATGTGTTTAAGCTTATAACTTTAATTAAATCAATCAATTTGTATTTATTTCGTACCAAATCATAACAAAAGTTATCACATGACACTTTACATACAGAGCTTATCCAGCCTCTTTTTTTATATTAAAACCTGCACTGCACTGTTCAACAGCAGTGAATCCAACTGCCTGTAAGGCTACATTCAGACAGCAGGTCTTCATGTAAAATTCAGATTTTTTCGTGTGCTCATTCATATTATACATTAAATGCAACTTCTATCAGTTTTGAGTATGAACTGAATGCCACCCTGAAGTGACCCATAAAAAGAAAAGAGGTCCTGATGTAATACCTGACCACGTACACATGTAATTTAAAAGTAATTTAAATACAGTCATGGAATAAAAAGGATTAGACCATCGCTTATTTTCTTCAGTTTCTTGAAGGTCCATTTGTTTGGACTAATATAATGATAAGAAACAAAAACAGCTCATAATAGTTCAATTTCAGAGCTGATATTTTTCCATTTAACATGTTTTCTTGATAAAAACCAAAATCACTTCAGTTCTTACATCAATATCTATGATGAAAACAGTGCATTTATTCATTCCATGTTTTCTTTTCTGTCTGTTTTGGTCACATGACACACACAGGAGTTAGGACTGGATCACAGAACTGTTGTTTTTGATGACTTTTGGTGGTCTAATAATTTTTTCCACGACTTTATTTCTACCCGCCGCTGCTCCTTCTGGGACGCAGAATGATGACGTTTGTCACATTTCAATGACATAAAGGTCAGATCAACTCAACCTGGCCGTTAAATCAGTTAATGTCATTTAGGACCACATATGAAAGTTACGACGGAGCATTAGGGCCGTTCATGAAGGAGATGATATTTTTCGATATGACGTGATTAAAGTCAACATGTCGCCATTAAACTCGAAATTCCGAGAATAAAATTTAAATTTGATGTCGACTTTAATCTTTAATGGACATCAACTTTATTCTCGACATTTCCAAGTTTAATGTCGACATGTCGAGTTTAAAGTCCACATCCAATTTCAACCTTATTCTCGAAATTTTGAGTTTAATGTCGACATGTTGACTTAAATCTCGTCATATCGAAAAATATCTTCTCCTTCATGAATGGCCCGTGGAAAGTAGCCTGGATTGGATTTGGAAAAAATTTTTAAAAAATAATTTAAAAAATCAAATCTGCGCTGTTTAAACTGTCTTTAACGGATCAGATTCAGGTCACATGGGCATTTGTCTGCAGTCTGAATGTGGCCTAAATGTCTAAATTTGGACATTTGCATCAGTAGGGTGGTATAATAGCCTCATCCCACACACAAACAGGTTCCACTCTGTGAAACTTGTGCACTTTAAGGTGTTGATTAGTTTGGCTGTTGATGCTTCCCCGTGTCTCAATTTACTCATTATTGAAGGCGCATCTGCTCTCAGTGAGCTGGCTCCTGTTGGAATCCCATCATCCACAACGTCTGCGCACGCTCATGTAAACACCCACACACAGGGATGATGCACAAACACCTCACACATCTGAAACCAAACACGTATGCACAGCCGTAGACATGCGGATGCTCCCGGGAGCTAAAACCTATGCATGGCGACACACACACACACACACACACACACACACACCTCATGGAGAATCACAATGGGAGCAAGGCACTTTCCGATCATCTCACATCAGCTCAACGCCCCTCCATAAATAGAAAAACCGGCTCAGCACCGCAGGGAAGGAAACAACATTTGGAGAACAGATTAAAGTGTGGGGGGGGGGTTGTGTGGAGGTATATGTACAAATGTGTGTGTGTGTGTGTGTGTGGTATTGTTTTGTACAGCTGTGTTTCACATCATTTGTAGCTTCGTCATAAAGGTTCAAGTGCCAAAGAGTTCATGTTTCAGGGAGTCGAACCATTTGTTTCCGTGTTTGCGTGGACACATTTTAGATTCAAGTGTGTATTCCAGGGTTCAGATGCGTTTTTTTTTTTTTTTTTAAGGTTCAGGGTGGACTTGGGTTAAGAGGCTAAGGAATGCATTATGTCCTCACAACCAGGCAGAGACATGACGTTTATACGACTGTGTGAAAGAATGTAGAAGTCTGAGTCACACTCCGCTTGGCCCTGGCACCCTGTTCCCTGTTTAGCCCCGCAGCTGTGACGATGAGTCCTCTCGATTCAATCACACAGACGACATGAAGGGGGAAACAGAAAAAAAAAAAAAAAAAAAAGCAGGAAACAATTAACTCTGACAGCGAACGGAGCGACGGGCAACGAGGAGGGGGCGCAAAAGAGTTTAGGTGGAATTGGAGAGGGGACTGAGGGAGTAAATAAAAATGAAAGTGAGACGACGGGCTGAAGAAGAGGCAAAACAAATGCTTTTATTGTTGTATTTAGGATTATCATGCAACATCTGAATGAAATATTCAGTCAGAGCTCCACAGTCAGACCTCATGAGAGGAAGTGAAAATGACAAATACAGCTGTAATTATTGGCAAATGTTTCTCAAAGCTATGTTTTCAAAGAACACCTGGAATCCTTTAAATGAGGAAGTCCTCTGATTCCTTTTATACGAACAGAATGCACATTTGTGTTTCTTGTGTCTGTATTTATCACAGTTATGTGTTTGTGTTGTTGTTGGGTGTGTATCATACAGATTATTATGGGGAAGTTCTCATACGCTTATAAAACATCACAATCTTTGTAAAACTGTACATCAAAAAACAGCTCAAATCACCGCCTCAGCTGTAAACTTCCTTATCAGAACTCCAGCTGCGTTTCTGTGAAATGTCAAAAACCAAAATGTTATTCATCTTTATCTTTTTTTTTTTTTTTTATCTGCACTCTGCGCTGTAGTATGGCACCTTTTACTGAATCTGCTCTCATTTCTGCACTGGATGGATAATCAGTTTAACTTGAACAACAATTTAGTTTATATATGTATATTCAGATTTATATGTTACTCATATTTTTTACCGCCGAGGAGGAGGTTCTGTTTGTGCCAGGGTTTGTTTGTTTGTTTGTTAGTTTGATAATTAGCAAGATAACTCAAAAAGTTATGCATGGATTTTAATGAAATTTTCAGGAAATGTTCGCTCTGAGACAAAGAATAGATGATTAAATTTTTAGATTGTTTCGCAAAAAAAAATCCAGAACCTGGTCCTGATACTTTCTGTGATCTGTAAAAGTATGATCCGGATACTATCAATATTCTGTAAAC
>JAPSES010000058.1:15391834-15414584 GCA_029822895.1 Maxillicosta whitleyi
GAAAACAGGAGTTCCACTGCCATCTGGTGGACATTTGTTAGTACTACAACAACATCAATAATAACTAATAGAGAATTCCTGGATCCAGACAGTGATCCGGATCACCTCCAAATTTTAATCGTCTCTTCCTTGTCTCAGAGCGAACATTTCCTGAAAGTTTCATTAAAATCCATTAATAATTTTTTGAGTTATCTTGCTAACAAATAAACACACACATAAACAAGCCCAGGCGAAAACATAACCTCTTTGGGGAGGTAAAAATAAGATACTGTACTTAATGTACGTACAGTATACAGTACGTATGTACAGTAATGGGGGATGAAATTTCGGCGTCGTACATTAATAACGGATGAGACTCCGACGTCGTAAAGTCAAAATAACGCAAGTCGGGTACGTCGTAACCTGAGGACTACCTGAATTTAGAAAATGGAGAAAAACCAACAGAAAAACTTTTAGACATGTCTTTAAACTGACCGTCGGGGCAAATAAAGCACAATTTAAGAAGCGTCTCAACATTATTTAAGGTCAGATTTCACATTAAATCTATGAATTAATAGGAAATGAATAAATGTTTTCAAGTCGATAGGATATTTATCTCCTCCACACTTTCCCAAACTCTAATTTCCAGACTCAGATTTTTCACACATTGTTTGAAATTTGGGCAAAACCAGTTTGATTTTTATCATGCAAATTGTGCCTTTTTTTTTTTTGGCCAAATAATTTCCCATTTGTGCTGCTCCAAACGCCAAGAGACACGCTCCATTTGTCTGATCTCTTTAACAAAGGCAGAATTTTACATTTCAAACAGCATTAATAGTCTGGAACAGAGCTGCAATGAGGACTTGATATATTATAACACTATTCTGGTAATCCATAATTATTTTAGTAACTATTAATGCATGAGCGTGTGTTAAATTTTATCCATGTCAAACTCCACGGAGCCTCTGAACGTCCACCTGGGTTATATGAGATGAAGATGAAAGAATGACAAACTGCCTTTTACATGAATTATTTACATGTATTAATAGGACTCAGCAGGTATTACATATTTGCTGGTGGTTGTTTAGGCTTAAGATAAGAGATATGACTTTATTTAACCATTTAACCATTAACGACAGGCTTTAGATGTAAAAAAAAAAATATGGTGCATAAGTGTTACGTCACCATTAGTTTTGTTGTGGTGTGACCTCTGACCCCATGACAAGAAATAACACAAACAATTGAAAACATGAAAGTGTCATGAATCTGATTTTGTCTGAACTAAAGTGTTTAAGGCATGTGAAGTACAAATGGATTCACACCAAATACGATCACTTTGGTTTATAGATGTTGAATGAAACCTGATTATTTTGTTCATTTGGGGTCAATTAAAAACTAAACCATGATGAAAAACCCAAAACTACAATAACGTCTGTATTGACGTTCGTGACTCCACCCCGTTCTCACCGTGGCTGCTCCGGTCCTTCACGTGGACCCTCCATCCTTCCTCCTGCGACGCCGCGTCATCAGAGTTCACCTCCTTCTCGACGTGCAGCTCGGCGTGGATCCTGGACACGGATGCGGAGTCCAGAGTGACGTCGCACAGCTCCGCCGCCCGGCCCAGGCGGAACACCGACTGGCTCAGCGCCGGCCGGAACGTGTACAGGTCCCGCGCCGAGTCCCCGCCCGACGACCCGATCCGAAGCAGCTGGAAGCACGGCTGCACCTCGGACAGCATGACTGAAGGGTCCGATTGTCTGACACCCTCCCCCCCCCCAACCTGTGACGGGCCCCGAATTAAAGGAGGCTCTGATCCATTGTGGGATACGATTAAAAGCTACTGGCCGGGAGTTGAACTTAATACATTTGTGTTTGACCAGTCAGTGCTGAGAACAAGCATCAAGTTCTATGGGAAGATAAAATATTCACAACAGGTCTGAGAGCTGTGAGTGAAGGTTACACGCAGGTACAAGCAACAGGTATTTGCATTAGTATGGGAAGCTGATGACTTGTGCCCTGCTGCGAATACATGAATAAATAAAGAGGATATGGAGAACTATATAAGCTGGTGAAGTGTGGAAATGAGATTCTGCACTCTGTTACAGACCGGAGCTCAAACAGACTAAATCCCCCTGTGGAGTGGAGGCTTGAAGACGGTGTACACGAGAATAAAAAGCTTTGGTAGTGTGGCCAGTCCGTTTGTTACACTGCTGCTAATTCTTCAGATGCGAATAGACACTCAAATCATAAAAAGTAACCCCCGACGGCCGCGACTTTAACCGACTTCCTGTGTCTAATATTGGTTCAGATGAGTCTGTGTGGAGGTGTGAGTTTAAAATCCCAGGGTCTTGTCTCACAGGTGGGAAAAAAAAAATTTAAAAATCTGACAGGATGTAATAGTTGAGGGCAGTGTGATCTGAAAGAAAAAAGAAAAAAATAAGACTTTTGATGAATGAATTGTTTACAAAAGAGTTTGAAGATAAGGAGACACTCTAATTAGGCTGAAATTGAACCAAAATAGCAAAAGAAACCGACCTCTGATTTCATATATTTGTACATGTGTTTGAGTTTCATTTAAAAAAATACATTTCTTTTCAAAACACAGGCTTCTATCACTTTTAATTCATTCATTGTGTTTATATTAGTGTGGATGTTTGGCTGTGATTTCCCTTTTGTGTAACTTCTGCTGTTGTTGTCGAAGCCAGGACACTCCTGAGAAAGACATTTTTAATCACAGTGAGCTTCATTATTCTGATTAAATAAAGGTAATAATAATAACAATAATAATAATTCTGTTTTTTAGTTGAAGTCCACATTGTTAAATTCAGATACAAACATTTAAGGGTCTAGTATCAAATTTATGCAAAATATCCCATAATCACACCTCAATCTGAGACGCATGTAAAACTAGACAAGAAAACGCACCCCTAAGTAGTTTTTAATATGAATCTCATTTCATAGAGCACAGTGCATTCTGTATTTAATACCCATATTCTCTTTTATCATTCTCATTTTGTGCTCCTTCATATATCTACTCCTGCAGAATTAATCAAATTGCAATTTTAGAATCATCCCGTGCAATTATGTAATCACAGAAAGATCCAGATGAGGAGGATTTAGGGTGATATGACTGAAAAAATCTGAACACAATCTCTGTGGTATGGTGATTTATTGAATTTAGCAGAGAGAGGTACAAATTATTCTTTAAAATTAAGTTGTTTTTAAATGGTAATATGGAGTTTTATGTTTGCCTTGACATTTCTAAATGAGTCTTTCCTGGTATCAGGCACTTAAATGTGACATTTAAAATAAGAGGCTGATTTTAACGTCTTACCTGTTAAAATAAAGGTTAAAAATAATAGAATATGCAATCTCAAGTAAAAAAAAAAAAAATCACATTAGCCTCAATAACCACAATATATGTTTCAGCCCTATACTCTGCAATATGAGGCGAGGCAAAGCATGTTTATTTAACTACTTTTGTCTTTTTCCCTTCGTGAACTGACTTTAATATTCTCTTTTTTCTTAGCCTAAATAAAATACTTAAGTCATAAACTTCATAGATTACCTGACAGAGACAGTACAAACATGATAAGTTCACAGAATATGACAATTTGCTATAAAATAATTAACCAGCAGTATTTGTATAGCGGGTAAAATGAGCTCAACCTTTAACAAGTTCAACAGAAAAATGAAATAGAACCATTTAATGCAGAAGTACAACAAACACAAACACTGTATGACAGTAAACGGTGTCAGTGGGTCATTCCAGATGCATTCTGGGTAATTTACCTGAGCGTTTAAGCAGGTTTTCATAGAGGAAGTTGACTTGTTGTGGATTATTTTCACACTGAGGCTTTTGTAGGTTAAGTAAATGCGTATTAAAGTGTGTGTTGCTGTCATTTTGTCACCAGGAGTGTAAAAAGTGTGTGAACCGCATGGAGGCTGAATGACACCGTGAGACCCGGACACAAAGCACCGAACCCCGGCTCGGCTCCGAAAACACATTTACACCCAAATAAACGAACACACGCGAATAAAAGTGCACACATTCACACAAACAGGCCAAAAGAAGACGAACAGGAGAGAATTAAAGTCAGAATCCTGCTTTTAGCCGTCGGGTTAAGCTAGCTGTCGTTACTTTAGTGCAGGACGGAATGAAAAGTCACTTACGACACAAACTGCGCATCAACGTCAGCGTCAATCCGCAAAATCTGTGCGAAGATTCCAACCAGAGGATGAGACTCCTCAGCTTCGGAAAACTGCACTCTTTCACTGGTTTTTCGCCGCCGTCCTTCTCCGCTTTTACGGGGATTCTTCTTTCCTCCCAGGAGGAAGTGCTTTGAAATTTGGCGCGCCAGTAGCGCCAGTCCCGGGGCTTCCTTGCGCTATAACGTGCGTCACTTCCTGCTCCGCCCTGATTGGCTGTAGGCCAGGGCGCCTTTCTCTGGAGCTGCCCCGTGGGAGGACGGGGTGTGGGGCCCGTGGTCGGACACATAGTCCTGGGTCTGGAGTCCACGAAAGCGGTGCGAAAACCTGCATTTATGGCACAAATATATGTGCATATGATACAAATATATGTATATATGACACAAATATATATATGATAGAAATATACGTGAATACGGTATAAATATATGTGTATATGATACAAATATATGTATATATGACACAAATATATATATGATAGAAATATACGTGAATACGGTATAAATATATGTGTATATGATACAAATATATGTATATAAGGTCCAAATAACTATATAAGGTCCAAATATCTGTATATATGGTACAAATGTATGTATATAATGTCCAAAGATCTGTATATAAGATACAAAGATCTGTATATAATGTCCAAAGATCTATATATAAGATACAAATATCTGTATATAAGGTACACATATCTGTATACATGGTACAAAGATCTGTATATAAGGTACCAATATATGTATATACTGTAAGGTCAGAAGATCTGTATATACGGTCCAAATAAATAAGGTCCAACTATCTGTATATATAAGGTCCAAATATTTGTATATATGGCACAAATATCTATATTTCTTGTACAAATATCTGTGTATGTGCCGCAATTACCAGCATTTATGGTGCAAATATATTTATATGTGGTATGTCTATATTGAAGGTGAAAACATCTTGATGGTACAAGTAACAAATAGCACAAGCACAATTATCTGTGTGTATGGTCGGCATATGTGTATTTATGGTGAAAATATCTATATTAATGGTTAAAATATCTATTTATAATGTATGCTATTTTGTGACCATTTTCACTATTGTACTTAATCAGTATCATCTAAAGACACTGCTAATAAATAATAAATACACTGTGCAAAACAAACACCGTTGCCATGCTTGAAATATTTGGGCTAATTAAAAAAAAAAAAAAAAATCTATTATTTATTGTGAAAAAAAAAAGGATCTCAGGTACTTCATCCAATCTGCTCCAAATTTTACACACTTCACACCACCACTGAGGCCATTGTCATGGCAGCGAATTTTAAGCAGTTTTCGAGGTTTCACAGTGAAACAGGAAGTGATAATAATTTCAACATAGTTTACGGAGTCTGTTTCAGGATTACAGACAAAGTCTCGACACGTTCAGATGTTAATAATGCACCCGCTGCCATGACAACAGTGGGAATATTAACAATTTTCCATGACACTGGAAATCATTATAACTCCATCTTACTTTATCCAGTTTTCCAATATCGTCACCATTTGCAGCTTTAATATTGTATCTGTATTTAAGACATCATAAAATCACAGCATGCGTTCTTACTTTTTACACCCGTTGTCATGTCGACTGAACCTAAACATACATGAACATAAAACATAAAATAATAAGAATGCATGAGTTTTAGAGGCAGTGCTTGCAGATAGGCCGTGGATTCTAAATAATATAAATGTCTGTTTCTCTGTTGTTTAACAGGTTTTTTTTTCAATATGTGTCTTAAAGACAAGTTTCACTTAGTGAGGTGTGAAGAACATTAGAGAGATCACGCATTTAAATGACAAATTTATTCAACTTGAACCGCTTAAATCAGGGGTGTCAAACATGTGGCCCGGGGCCAAAACTGGCCCACTGAAGGGTCCAATGTGGATGAATTTGAGAATTTCCTCATTTTAATTCGGGAGCCAAATACAAACCAATGTGATCTCAAGTAAAATAATAAAATGATAATATATAAATAATGAAAAGTACTCATTCTATTTTTGGTCTAATCTGAAAAAAAATAACATTGCGCTATGAAAATATTTATATTTAAAACCATCCTTTAACAGTAAAATTTGAATAACTTGAAATATCTAAAGAAAATCATGTGTAATTTTAACACTGTTCAGCTTTTTACTAAATGGTTTGTATCTTTTTAGATACACTGGGATTTGTGAGTTTTGTTACTTATAAGCTGAGATGTATTTACTGTAAAAGTTACTACATTTGAACAATATTTTGCCTGTTACTAAATTTTGTATCATTGTGTGTAACGCACATGTATAAATGATAAATTGAAGCATCATTTTGTTAAAACTGCACTTATTTTTCTGTCAAAATGTTAGTTTATTCAGGTTATTCACATCTTGTTTTGAGAAAGGATAGTTTGTAAAGGTTAATATATTTTTATTGCATTGAAAGAAAGAGGAAAAGTTATCATTTATAAAGTATTATGCTGTTATTTCACAGGTTCGGCGCTCTTGAAATCAAATTGGGCTGAATGTGTCCCCTGGATTAAATGCTCTTTAATGAGCTCAGTTTCCAGATCAGGATGTGAACTCTTGAACAGGTTTATCAGGGAAGCAGTAAAAGACTCTCCCAGATCTACTCTGACCTACTCCTTTCCTGACATTCTCTAAAAAAAAAAAAAAAAGTCTTATTAAACCTCCACTGAAATTCAGATTAAGCAGGATCAAAACTGAAGCTCTCCATTTGTTCTCTGTTGAAAATTCATTTAATTGGAATAATTCATTCATCACAGAAAAAGAGAAGCTTTACAAAAGTGTGCAGAATGACAAAAAATCCTATTATAGAGTATATAAATAATCATCGACATATTATATATTAAAGCAAACACGAGCGTTGTCGCTTGTTCGTGACAGTAACAGTGAAGTATTGTCAAAGTCAAAGGTGACGTGCTTCAGATGTCAACGTGAGATTTCATTAAAAGTGAAAGAAACAGGTAACAGATAAATAAGTGACCAGACAAAAAAAAACAAAAAAAAAACACATATCTCCTTTTACTTTCACTTCCACATTTAAGTGTGCGTGGTTGTTGAGAACACACACCTCCGTTTACTGCACATGTTGATAGATTCATGACATAATTCATCTATATTTCAGTCAGAAATTACGTATATGCAGAATTAAAACAGCAAAACAGGCAAGTTAAGGTCGATGCTGTTCTGAAAACAAAACATGGACCGTGCATCAGTATGAGGAACTAAACATTAATAGGAATAATCGTGCATACATTCTTTGTTTGTGTCAGTTTTAATCCACTTTTAGAGTCTATACAGGTCTGGAAACCACTAGTTTAAAGTAAAATGAACATTTTTGCGTCTATAAAAAAACAACTGAATGTATTTCTCCTAAACTGCATAAACTATAATCATCTGTTTGCAGAAAATGAAAACAAGGCAGCGTTTCCAGACTTTGTCCAATGCCAAGAAAATAAGTTCATACTCATTAAAAACACAAAAAAATGAATGTTGCACAAATTAATTCTCAGTGCAATAACCCTCATTTTCAGTTGCAGCTTTCATGTGTCTTGGCATGTTCTGCTCCAGTTTTTCACACTGATTTTTTCCCCGTTTTTTTCCGCTTCTGGAGCTAAAATACAAGCAGTTTGGCTTTGTTTGATTCCTCGTGCTGACGTTCCAGTGTTTATCAGTGAGGTTCAGGTATGGAAATTTGCAGTCGTCTCTTAATTTTTTTTTCCAGGGATGTACATTTAACCCATAAAGACCCAGTGTTACTTTTGTGGCAGTTCCAAAAATATTTTTTTATATATATTTAAGTGTTCTTATGTGATTTGTCACAATTTATTCTGACAAAATCCACTGTATTTTGTGTTATTTTTCAGTGAACATCATGTATTTTCCTATATTTAATTTACTGACCATGTAGATCACAGGTGTCAAACATGCGGACCGGGGGCCAAGGGTCCACTTTGGCCCGTGGGATGAATTTGTGAAATGCAAAAATTGCACTTAAGATATTAATCATTAATGGTGTCAAAAATCATTTTAATTCAGGTTCCACATACAAACCAATTAGATCTCAATTGGGTCCAAACCAGTAAAATAAAATATCATCATTATATCCTATAAATAATGACAACTGCAGATTCTGTCTTTGCTTTAATGTAAAAAGTAAAATCACACGAAAATAAACTATGTTTTTACAAAAAATGTGAATCATCTTAAATGTTCTGCCTGATACTAAATGTTCTGTGTGGATAAACTGAGGCAGAATACTGTTAAAATTGCACTTGTTTTTCTTACTGTTCCATGTTATTCAGATTTTTAATGAGTTGTTGTAGATGTAAACACGATCATAATGTAATTTTAATTTTTTTGCATTGTTATTATTTCACTGGTCCGGCCCATTTGAGATCATACTGGGGTGAATGTGGCCCCTGAACTAAAACGAGTTTGACCCCCCTGATGTAGATGTTCACAAAAAATCAGAGAAAAATTTAGGAAACTGAAGAAAAAGTGACTTTTTATGCAAAATCTATCATTAACTGAACATAAAACAACTGTTTCAGTCCACTGTCACTGATCCAATTCCATGGGTTTTACTGGTGAACCAATGTTGTAGAAGATGATGGTGTTTCCATGGTAACTACAGAGCCTCTGAACGTCCAAATATGGTCATATCTGATGACCACGAAAAGACGATAAACTGTATTTTACACCAGTTATTTACATGGATTGATAGAATTAGTGGATCAGAAGTTATTAAATGGGTCTTTATGGATTAAGCCAGACTTTGGGATTCTAGACATTATTTATTCTACAAAACAAAACAACAAAAAAAACAAAATGAAATGAGCAACATCCTGAAGGTATAAGTCTGACCTCATGTTTGTAAAAAAAAAAGCAGATTCTCCTTCACTCTCATCATCATCATAGTACTGTAAGGATATACTGACATATTCTAACCCATTATCATCATCTCTGTCTGCAGTTAAGACAAAAATATTATTCCATTACAGGAAAAAAAAAAATATCTAGACACAAAACAAATTCGGTGAGAAGCGAAGCAAGCAACTGAATAATAAAACTGACAATAACAATACTTCTCTTCACTGAGCCATGGGTTAAAACAAGCATTGGGATCTGCCTCTGGGATTCCAAAAAATAGTTTTTACATTTAGAGACATTAATATGATGTTAATCAAAGTGAAATAACCGCAGTTTGACTCAGGATTTATGATTAAAAACCTTTAAAATTCAGCTTCATGTCTGAGGAACAGCCACTTTTCTGCATTTTAGAGAAAATGAAAAGAGAAATTAAACAATGCATCAGGTTTTTTTGTTTTATTTTTTTTTAAAAAAACAGTTAATGCCCTTTAAAGTATCTGTGTTTGTACATTTACTTTGATTAAAAAGAGACATGAGATGATTGGAACACAAGAAAGTCAGTTTGTAGTTTATTTATTTGTCATTTTCCTGTTTAAATGGTAAAAGTATGCATTTGAATAAGAACATTTTAGTTTTTTGGAATTATTATTATTATTATGATTATTATTATTACCTTTTGGACATGTCATATTGTCACATTGTCAGATTTGTTGTATACACCACTGTGCAAATGCATTCATAAAAAAAAAAAATGCTATGAATTTGATACATATGCAGTTAAAATTACCAAAAAAAATACGAGTACGTTTATTTGTTTTACACTGTACTATGCAAACGTTTTAATCCACCATAGGTTTGATGTTTTAGCAGAGTTTTAATGACCACGATTATTCAATTGTCAGGATAATTCAATTTCAACTCTTGTTCAAACAATATATGATTTGTGATTCATTTTATGTCTGATTTCATCCAACATGTGGAACATTTCATGCAGTTTTCTTAACTTTTTTTTCACTTTAGCCTGTTTTATTTTAATACTCTGAGCGTACTTCCTGTGTGTTGTTCGTGTGTCAAAATAAAAGGGTCTGAGAAATAAACATCTGCTCATTTCAACCCTTTAAGTTCTATTTTTGTGGCAGCATTTTAGTGATTTATCAGTGTTTATTATGCTACTATCCTCTGAATTGTGCATTTTTCAGCGAAAAATCTGGTATTTTTGTTTATTTAATTCACTGATCATGTAGATGTTCACAGAAAAAGTGAGTTTTTAGTGAAATATATCATTACCTGAACATAAAACAAGCATTTAAAACTACAGTCATTGATCCAACTCCATGGGTTTTACTGGTGAATCAATGTTGTAGAAGATGACGGTGTTTCCATGGTAACTACGCAGCCTCCGAATGGGTCATATCTGATGAGCATGAAAAGATGATATTTACTTGTATGTATAGGAAGTAATTAAAAACTTTAGATCAGCAGATGCTTTAGGTTACTGGTGGTTGTTTAGATCTGTGAGAGTTAAAAACAACAACGTCAAGTGTAGTTTCTTGTTTCTTTTTGTTAATATTATTGAAAAGAAACCGACGGTAATGACTAATTTTACTGTTTAACCCATAAAAACCCAGTGCTATTTTTGTGGCAGTTCCCACATGATTATTTTCCTCTATATTTAACCTTTCTTAAGTGATTTATCACCATTGATTGTAATATTAACTTCCTTATTTTGTTTTGTTTTTTCAATGTAAACCATGTATTTTCCTGTGTTTGATTTACCGATCATGTAAATGTTCATTAAAGCTCAGAGTAAAGTCAAGTTATTATGTAAGAAAAAACAGAAAAAACTCAAGAAAAAATTACTTTCTCAGGAAATAAATCAATAATTGGACATAAAAGCAAGTGTGTCCATCCACTGTCATTGACCTAAATTCTATTTTTGTGGCCGCTTTCAGAAGCATTTTAGTGATTTATCAGTGTTTATTATGCTACTATCCTCTGAATTGTGCATTTTTCAGCAAAAAATCTAGTATTTTTGTGTCTTAAATTCACTGATCACGTAGATTTTCACAGAAAAAGTGAGGTTTTAGCGAAATATATATCATTACCTGAACATAAAACAAGCATTTACAACTACAGTCACTGATCCAACTCCATGGGTTTTACTGATGAATCAATGTTGTAGAAGATGACGGTGTTTCCACGGTAACTACGCAGCCTCTGAACGTCCAAATGGGTCATATCTGATGAGCACGAAAAGACGACAAAACTTCATTTTACACCAATTATTTACACGTATTGGTCAGATTAACAGATAAGAAGTTATTAAATAATTTAGATGTGTAGATAATTTTAGTTTCTGGCGGTTGTTTGGGTCTTTATGGGTTTAAAAAAATAGAAATGTGTGTAAAACTCTACTGTTACACATATAGACCGTTGAATAAAAGCATCCAAAGCACATACATAAGTGTGATGGATGTATAGAAGACATAATGCACTTCTGCACGTCCTCAGAGGCGTAATAGATGATTGACAGCCAGAAAACACAGGGATTTTCCTTGGACCGTCACTTCAGATGAAATCCATCAGTGACAGTTGGACGGTGATGGAACCCCGGAGGCAGAACCGGCAACAGGTGAAAGACTGATGACGTGTGTGTGGACTGAGGCCGGCTGTACAGAAAAAGTGCAATTTATATTCTTACTATCATTACTATCTACCAGCATCGCTCCTGCTGTCCCACAAGCAATCTACAGGTCAGCATGCTGCACTAACTCTTAGGTATACACTGGGACAGCAGGTATAGGCTATAATATCAGGCGAAACAGGAAATATAAGCATATTTTTTTTAGCGAGAGTAAGCCGTTTTGGTGCAAAAAAGTGGTGCAAACAAAAACTCCTGTTGATGAAATGTATTCGAGCGCGTTCGTTCTTCAAAATAAAGTGTGCTGGGATGATTTACTGATTATTGGTCACAAAATTCAACATTATTTTGTGAAAATAATTAAAATAAACATCATTTTTATGAATATTTTCTATTTTTTTTTTGTCCTGTATAAAACATTCTCAGGTGCTGTGAGTATCATGGTGGGAACACGTGATAAAAAAAACAAACAAACTTTAAAGCAGATGGAGAACATGTAGTGTATTTATGAATAATACACACTATGTGTATATTAAAAGGATTGGGACAGGTTGAATTCAGGTGTTTTATTTCCAAACAAAACAATAATGACAAATGTTACTATATAGTTTTATATTATGGTAAATATTATTGTATTGCATTGGTTAGTTTGGTTTAAAATGTTATATTTGCTTCTAAAAAAGATGATTTTTGCTTAATTTCTCTCAACAATATTTTATTTTTAGGATTTTAAAACGTTCCACCTCTAAATTTACACAACATTTTTCATGCTCTGACTGTAAAAAAGAATTTTCTACCACAATTAACCATCTGCTTTTTCACTTCTCACATAAAAAGAAGAATTTCCCATTAAACCTTAAGGAAATATTGATGTTTTTTTGTTTGTTTTTATCATAAATCAGTATAATCAGGACACGAGCTGTCTATATTGTTTATAAACACCCACCAAATGAACCAATGCAATGATATTTATCCCAAAATAAAACTATATTGTGATATTTATCGTTACTGTTCTGTATCCCAGATCTCTGTTAGACTTGAATTCAACGTGTCTGAATACTTTTATCCACATGGTGCATCTCAGAGTGGAAGTGTCGCTCAGGTGTCAGGAAGTGCTTTCACAATAAAATAGAGTTAACCGAGCTTAGGTTCAGGGATCGATGGTTTTCAATTAATATTAATAATTTTCTGCCTTGAATTAAAGGATAATAAGTACTTCAGCCGAGAGCGTCGGAGTGAATTAAAACTAATTGACGTGAGAGTCAGAAACTTCGGTTGACAGTTCCTTGAGTATTTTTTTTTTTGCTAAAGAAAATTCCGATTCTAATCAGAGGTATTAGTGCTCTTCCACGCTGCAGACGCTATTTCATGGTTTTTCATCAGATTCTTTGGTGAAGTGCAGAACAGTAGATTAAAAGAAGAGCAAATCTACGGCAAAAACCACAGAGTACGTGGTTAAATCTCGCACAGATCAGCACGTCTGCTCTGAGACGCTCGGACAAAAGACGGGTAACGAAACAAACTGAAATCAGACTGAGGCGGAACGACAGGGAGTGAAATCCTCTCATGAGATCCAATGACCGGTGAGATTTGATTCTTCCCAAAAGGTCAGACAAGTCAGGACAAGAACGACTTCATTTCATCGGACCGAATGTTTGCTTTCCGTGTGTCCTGTCCACACCGGTTCTGCCTCATCAGCTGGTATTAGACTAACAGGGTGTCCACAGGTGTCAGACTCACACATTTAAACATTTCATGTCAGTTAAAGGTCATTTTATCTCAATTTTAGACACATTTTTTCTGACAAATCAACCTTTTTTTCCCTATTCTGCCATTTTTGGACTGACTGTTCCTTATAGGTTTTTATACTGTAGATAGGTTTTACACAGTGAACAGGTTTTTTATAAGTGTTTTTATAATTTGTTGCAGCTGCACTACAATTCCATTATATCACACAATGACAATAAAAGCATTCTATTCTACTTTTTCAGCTCATTCATTGCAGGTAAATAGAAAGTGAAGCGTTAAAGGAGTGATATTTTGCTTTTTTTTTAAAATGGAATTATACATTTTTACATTTCACTGTGTTCTACATAAACTGTAAATATTCTGTTTTGGTCTGAATTCTTCATTAATTCAACTCCACAGGTTCATATTTAACATTATTTCTGACTAATGACACCAGAAAGGTGGTTTGGAGCGCTGGCCCTTTAAATGCACATGACTCCACCCACCGTGCTGCTCTGTCCCCAATTATGTCGGACTCAGAGAAATATTCATCTGAATCTGGACCTTAGATGTGGAAAAAGTTGTGACGTTACTAGTTTTAGACGCAATAAATTAAGGAGTTCAAACAGATTTGATTTTTTGCCAAAATTAATATGAAGGTAGTTTTGCAGCAGCCGGAGGGTTCAGATTCAAACCCAAAAACTCATAGAAATGAACCAAAAACTGATAAAAGTGGGTTTAATAAATATGAGCCCTTTAAAATAAATTTAGTGCATAAGGTTCAATGCACAGGTAGGTTTTAGGTCAGAAAACTGCTATAAATCAGATTTTTAGACACAATATAACAATATACGTCAGTGTGGAGGTGAGACAGAGTAAAGAAGTAACAAACTGAGCTGATTTCATCTACAATATGCAGATTTTTACACATTTTTCTGTGCATAATTACCTGCATTAATGCGTTTTATTACAGCTGAGTCTTATGATTCTGTCTACAGGTGTAAAACTCCTACTTTTAATGATTTCATGTCATTTTGACTGATTTCTTTGACAAATCATCATTTTTTTTAAGCTCATTCATTGCAGGTAAATATAAAGCGTTAATATAAATTTAGTTCATATGGTTCCATGCATAAGTAGGTTTTATATTGGAGAGTAATTCTTTATAATAATCTACAAATCAGGTTTTTGACAGAAACTATAAAATGCAGATTTTTACATATTTTTCTGTGCATTATTACCTGCATTAATGTGTTTTATTACAGCTGAGTCTTATGATTCTGTTTACAACTCAATAAATATGTTTGGCAATCTACAATATATGCTTTAAAAACATGAATAACCTGAACAACCTGAAAATTTCTAAGAAAAATAAGTGCAATTTGAATAATATTATGACTCTACTTATCATTTAGACAAATTCATTACATCTTACAGACTGCATTGGGCCTATAAATGCATAAAGCATTTAATAACAGGTAGAATATTGTTAAAATTCCCCTTGTTTCTCTTAAAACATTTCATATTTGTTCAGGATATTCACATTTTAATGAAGGCTAGTTTGTACATTTACACATTTTTATGTAATTTCACTTTTTTACACTAAAACAAAGAGTAAAAATTTGGAGTTGTCATTATTTATATGTTATAATGATGTTATTTTAGTAGTCCAACCAACTTTAGATCAAATACAACATTATGAGGCCCCTAAAATGATTGTTCAGTGTAATTTTTACATTTAATAAATTCATCCAACGGGCTAGATTGGACCCTTTGGGGGGCGGGGTTTAACACCCCTCGTCTACGGTAACAAAAACAAAACAGCCGCACATATTCGATTCTATATTGTTGCTGAACCTGCAGACACCCAGCAGGACTAAACCGAGTCTGTCTGTCAGATTATTCATGACTAGATGACGCTTCGACGGTGCTGGAGGAGGCTCTAATGAAAGCATTTCACTCTAACACACGCACGTAAACAGACGACCGGAGACGCTTCACATCTGAAGGCATCTCCAGCACATAGTGTCAAGACGTCGACCTACTGTGGACATGTCATTAAAGGATCAATGCAGCGTTTTTAAGAGTATAAAATCTTGCATAAGCCTTGCAGTAAGAAATATATTAGTATTTTCACACTATTCACATGCAAACCACATACGATTATATTTACAATAGTGGGAAATGGGGTTTAATGTTGGCGCGTCTGGTTTCTCTTTATGACTTGTGGGTGATATTTCTGTGCTATAATCAATAATATTGCTTGAGATTTCATTGGTATTCCTTCGACCATGGCGTCAAGACAGTTTTCAGATCACAACTGTTGCCTTTTAATGTGTATATATATCAGATTAAATGGAGGAGCCCCTGTCCTATAAAACATGCACTCACATGTACAGATTTCCTGAATAAGAAGGGAACTAACTAGTCGCTTTTTTTTGCAGATTACTGTATTTACAATAGCTGCTACTTATTTTTATTTTTTTTACCACATTTGAGTACAAATGCCAATCTTTTCCTCGTTTCAAAATTCAAAATTAATGTTGTGCTTTTCACAAAAAAATCACTCTGTCTGACCGCTTTTGGTAAAGGTGATAAAACCTGTTGACATCAGTTCGGTTCCAGTGAGAGGTAGCCATACTGCGAACAACTGCCTGTAACAGTGATGCGTGAATGGGACTTTAGAGATGACTTTTAATGACTACTAATGTGGTTTCACATTTCTCGGTTGGTGGAGCGTGTCATGTATGTTGCCACTTGTACAGATTTGATCCCCTAGAGGTGCAGAAGTGTTTCTCTCTGACTGGGGCTCTCTGCAGGATTGGAATTCTTTCAGTAATTTGCGTCGACTTGCTCCGATTTTGTGAAACGTTAGTGTAAATCAGCTTCCTGTGACCTGAATTAGCCCACAGCCTTGTTCCACAGAGAGGAAAGGAAACTAATTAGCCAAAAACAGTTGTTAGGACTGTGGAAGCTTAATGTAATTGACACTTTTCATGCTTCTTTTTTAATTTGTTTGAACCGATGCCACCGTTTCCACTCTCCTCTGTGGTCGGGTGCGGCTCTTCTATTCTTTTCTTTCCTTTTTTCACTGAAAATGATGATTAGCATTTGGGTAAATATATGTTGACTTTTTTTTTTTTTTTTTTGTAGGTCTCTTAAAGAACAAATCTTAGCAAGTAATAAGACAACATCCGTACTGCATTATACCGTGCAGCTTTTGCAAACAACACATGCTTAAGAGCTCTTTGAAGGAATATTATAAGATTTCCTTTGAGATGAAACATAATCGCAGAATAGTTTAACATATTTGATGCCAATGGCTGTAAATATACGGTGAAGGTAAATTTAACTGGCTACCCTGTGAAAAATCTGAAACCGTTTTAGTCACATTCGTGTAGTAAAATTCAATCCTTTTTCTGATTTACCTCAGCTCCCATTTAAGCTTTTAACTGAAAAGGATGAACATGGACGCTCTATTCACCACATTGAGATATTTTTTGCATTTAGTTTTGCAGTAAAAGCATGAATGTATGGTGTGTTTTGATCCATCCGTTGTTGAATTACCGACATTGATCGAATCACTAACCCTGACTGTATCCCTCTTTTTTTTGCCATTTCCTATTTTCCACTATAAAATCATGTCTCCATGCAGAACTCTGACTGATTATTAATATTGTTGGCAGCTTTGTATAAACTCCCCAAACACACACACACACACACACACACACCTTTCATAATCACTGTTATTCAGTCTCATTCCGCTGGGGCTGTAGGCTGCATCGTTATCGCAGATTGATCCAAATGCGTCTTTCCACTCACTTCATTTTGGCAAACAACTGGGCTACAATAATCAGAGCTGTGTCAGATGGATGGAGGCCGAGATGAAAAGAGGAGGCCTTAAATCATGCAAGTCATTTATCTGTTCCCCGAATAGCACCCTGTTCCATCTCTGTCGTCTCTTTTATCACCACTCCTCACTCCCGGTGTCTGTGAATCGGTCCATCTGCAAAATAGACCAGGAATCCAATTACGTTCTCGGGAAATGTTCCAAAAGTCCCAGAAGTGTTGCAAAATATTGTCTGGATTTTATTTTGCTCTGACAGGCCTTGTGATGACTCCACCAGTGACAGAAAGTAAAATAAATAAGGATGGTTTCCACTGTTGGCTGTTGTTCTCAGGCATGCTTTTACTGGCATTCGTCATGACGTGAGTGAGATGAAGTGGACGTTTGGAAACTTTTTTTTTTTTGTTTTTGTTTGTTTTTTTTTTAGGTGATGCCTTTAAATGTGGAGAGGATTTGACAGCAAAGGCGTGAGAGAAAGGAAAACAACAACAGCGATGACACTCAATCTACAGAGCTTGTTTCAATGTGCAGGTTCTTCAAAAAATAAGACAAGAACAAGGTTTCTCTCGCCGATAGCGGTGAATGAATGAACGCTGAGATAGCGCTTCTCTGTCTGACATGCTTGTACCGTTAATTAAAAGAGTCTGTGTGTGGTACGATGAAATACAATCAGTGTGTTTGTCTGACGCCTTGGAATGCGGATAAAAGTGCTGTCGGAAGCATCACGTTGAGATTCACCTGAAAAACGGGGAGAAGTTCTTTGTTTTTGTGGTTAGTGGCCTTGGGTATAAATATAACGCCTGATTCCTTGGAGCGCACTGACAAACCGTTGGACTCCTGTGTCATATTTAATAACAGGAGCGGAATCAATTGATCCCATTAAGGTGTGCGGTAGTGTTTTTTTTTTGTTTTTTTTTACCCTTTTCACATCTTCATAGCTTGAGCCTGTGCTTCTTTGGCCTTTGGCTGAAGCTCGCATGCATTCAGTCTAGCATTTTTTCTGCAGATCTGAACTACGATATCTACTTGGTTCTCATTTAAATGCATGCATTCTCCATATGCACGTGAATAACTTTGATTTCATTGAGCTTGAAGTTACTCTTCTGCGTGTGATTTTTCAGTGCATAGTGCATTACATTTTCTATTGTGCGTTTTGTGTGACTGCCTCGTAGTTGTGTTCTACTCGGGCGACGCTGACATCTGGAGCTAAGCGTGAACGTTTTAGGGGGTGATGCTGTTTGACTGATGCAGTGATCAAGGAGTTGTGGTGTTAGGACGTGACAGGGTTCCTGGAAACACAGGGCCAGATGGTTGTGGATGCCATTACGGTATTAAGGAGACATGAGTTTAAAACAAATAAACGACCCCGTGTATCCTCTCAGGTACTGGGGGCGGATTCCTCCGTCTGCCCAGCTTCGCCATCCTCAGCCCCTCCTTCTGTCTTCGCTGAATCTGACCCTGCGGTGCCCCTGGACGCCGTTCCCGGAGATGCCGCGCCGTGCAGGCTGCCATCTGGAGTGGCAACCACAAACGAGCGCTGATTGGAGGCGGGGCTGGCACTCATCGCGGAGTCGGGGGTTCGGCTGGCGCTGAGGTCGCCGTCAGGGGCCGCGGTGGCCTCCGGGCTGTCGGGTTGGACCTCAGTGACGGCTGTAGGGGACACGGCGTTGAGGAGGGGTTTGTGGGAAGCGTAGGTCATTCCCCCATCAGTGTCGCTGTCTAAAGGGACGCCAGAGCTGGTAAACTCCACCCCAGAGTCGCTCATCTCCAAAAAGTTATTGTCTGAGGTCAGAGCCTGGTAGCGGCCTGGTTTGGACACCTCCAGACCCTGCAAAGAAAAGAGTGTGGAGATATGAGATGAAACACAACCGATGTGTTCTATTAACAATCAGTAACAAGTTGAATTTGTGAGGTTGTCGGGTTCTGTTCCGTGTTGGAGTCCTGTGATCTGGACGCAGGAGGTGGAAGTTAAACTGGTATGTGATGATGACTTATGCACTTTATGTGATCTTTTATTGACGTTTTGAATCTATTTCTAATGTTTTTATTTCTTACTTTTATAACTTGTACTGTTTTTATACTTTGTCCTGTGCACTGGTTGGTTTGTAAAGCACTTTGAATTTACCCTGCGTATGAAAAGTGCAATATAAATAAACTTGACTTGACTTGAAATGGGCGGTACTTCCACTGGAGGAGAACTTAGCTAATTAAATGAACGTCCATATATGACTCATTAGTAACTATATTCATATCTCTAACCATTTCCATGTTATAAACCATCAGAATATGGACAATTATAAATAAAGGCAAATTTTTTTAGATTTCAAAAACTCTTTAAAAAAAAAAAAAAAAAAGCAAAATCTAAATTTCTCAAAACTATCAACAAACTTTGCAGACATTTCCCCAAGGAAGACACGTGTAAAAATTGAAATGAATCCAACCAGTAGTTTCGCCACAGATGTTTGAACAGAAATTATGACGAAAAGGACGACGAAGACGACGACACCTTCACAATAGCTATCGTACGGTGCAGATGTTTGTCTAAATACGACCACCGTGACGGCCGCCCTACACCTACACCCCTGCTGCTCCCTGCTCCCCTGCCAGTATGACCCTCACCTCATCTGTCCTTCTTCTGTCTCCCCCCATGACGACACTGACCAGAAACATATAGATCAGCAGTGCCGTGCAAATATGACGCCTCAACCCCAAATTTTACTTCGATGGTCAAGGCCAAGGCTTAGCAAGTAGCACCGTAACATCAGACATTATGGAGATAAGGCGATTTAGTGAGGAGTAATCACTCATGGATTATGCACTGATGGACAAACAGACAGACAGATGGACAGAACAGTACGCCTGTGGCCGATAGCCAAGGAGTAGGAAGCAGAAGTACTGATACGACTTCTTTACAGCTGTAAATAAATAATTAAATAAATAAATAAAACATACCAGCTGCTTGGTGCATTTTGCTGTGTATTACTCCAATGTGAATATTATCAAACCAGCATAAATACAGGTTAAAAAAAAATACTAAAAATGACAAACACTGACTTCATTCTAATGCGCAAATCGTGTTTTTTGTCGTTGTGTATTTTAAGTCATTCTCATCTTCTTATGTCTACTACGCGTGACACATATAGTGTTCACCTATGGATTGCTATTGTTCCATTTAGATTAAAATCATCTGAATAATGAGTCTATCTTGTCTTGACAGTGTGGGTAGAAAGGAAGGAACGGATAAAGTACAGACTGAAAACATCCGATCGTTCCCATGTCACAGTATAAATACGGATGGTTTTCATACTGTGTACATGTAAGTAAATGGAAAATGGGTCAGTTTGAGCAATTAAAATGACCGAGCATGTTTTTCCATATATAACCCTGTGACTTTAAACTGTACAAATGAATAAATAAACAAGAAAGGAGGTTTGGCAGGATGAAAAAACATAAAGATGATGAAGATGAAGGTGTGGGTGGATGTGGGTTTCCTTCACTGAATTCCTTCACTGTATAAAACATGAGCAGCATTAAGTGAATACATTTTAATTATCTGCTTATTTAACCAGTAACGTAAATGATGATGACGATAATAGTTCAGATTTGGAGCAGATGATACAAACGACACAGAGGAAGACTACTTATCGCTAAATCACGATAAGAATAAAGGTGAAATAATGCCGTTTGCTTGGGTTTATTAGACAGATATCAGTGCGACGCTAAAATTTTCCAATTTTCTCCGCTTATTTTCAGTACAGTGAAGCGGCATTTTGGCTGTAATTGTTTGCCCAGATCAAATGTGAAAAAATATTGTTTCACACGCGTGCAGGCTCGACTCTAAGCAAATCGGCCCCAAAGGCGGAGCCAGAATTATGTGGGCGGAGCCGCTAACTGAAAGGCATAAACTTTCTACCTACATACAAAATTTCCACTTCTGGTTCCATTAAAATAGCCAATTTTTTGCTCAAATTTTGAAAAGCTCCACGCCACGACGCACCCCCGGCCCCGGTCACGGCGCTCCCGCAACACCCCTACTCTAAAATAAAATCCTAGCTAGAACCCTGGACATGCAATGAGGATCTGGAGGAAAAGAATTTAGTAAACAGAGTCTTTCCACCACTCGTTGAAGTCATGTCTCTTTGGCATTTCCCAGAGTGAATCGTCCTCATTCACACAGGCCGCCGTCGTCCATAAACACGACCGTGAAAGAGTCTTTTCAACTGTAACTCTGATACAAATCAGCGAAGACGCATCAACTGAACTCTTTGTCCTCATTCTCTGAGAACTGATTCAATCACTGGATGAAAATTAAATGATTTCAGTTTCAGAAACAAGCCCCTTTGTCTACTTTTTTTTTTTTTTTTTGCATTTAATCATCTGATCTGTGGTATATTCAGTAAAGCTATAATGGCCTGTT
Organism: Maxillicosta whitleyi; assembly: GCA_029822895.1. Lineage (NCBI taxonomy): Eukaryota > Metazoa > Chordata > Actinopteri > Perciformes > Neosebastidae > Maxillicosta > Maxillicosta whitleyi. Next base: position 15,413,552 of record JAPSES010000058.1, read on the forward strand.
TTAATCAGCATACAGCGCTGCGTTAAAGCCGTAGTCCACGTTCCGTTTGTGGTTTGAGTAAAGTTGTAATGCCCACACGCATGCATTTTTCAGTCTCTGTATTTAAATCCAATCTGACATCTGTGAAGTATGAAAAGCAGGAAAAACTAAAACTTTCCAGGAAAACAACAGCTTCTCTAAACCACAGTGGGCGTATTTAGTGTAACCTCCCTTTGCACTTAACACGTCTGTAACCTTTTGTTCAGACAATATGAGAGTTATTGCATTAATTGTCTGATGTTTTACACCACGTTTTATTCAACACACGTCAGATGTTTCTAATTGTTTGTGCTGTTTCTTGTCATGGGGTCAAAGGTCACACTAAATACTGACTTGAACCTTTATAACACATTTAGTTCCTTTTTTTGCGCGTGTGTTTTTTTAAGGTTGTACACGTGTTTTATGTATTTTCTTCTTTTATGTGAATATGCATGCTCATTTCAACCCTGGAAAAAAAAACAAAGACAAAGGTGGAATAAGACTCATATATGCATTTTAGGACCTATTAAGTATAATGAGGAAGGAAAGAGGAGTAAAGAAAAAAAAGTATTCCTCAAATCAACGTGGAAGAGGTGGATGACATGGCAGAGTGTGGAGGAAAGGAAGGAAAAAAAGGGTCAAGAATTGAGGTCAGTGAAAAAGTAACATGAATAATTTATGCATGTTTCCAGGTCCATATTTATAGCTTTACTGTCAACCAGGAAGGTACGACTACTGATTTTTACATGAATTACATGATGGAAATGGGAACCTATAAATAAACTATTTGGACTGAGCTTGTAATCAACACTGACAAATTGAAGTTATGGACGTATGAGATAAAAGTTTTTTTAGCCTATTATTATTTTTAGCATTTCAAAATACCGTATTTTCCGGATTATAAGTGTCCGTTTTTTTTCATAGTTTTTTCTGGGGGTGCGGCTTATACTCTGGAGCGACTTATGTGTGAAATTATAAACACATTATTATATCATTTCACATATTATTTTCACAC
>JAPSES010000058.1:15426260-15498553 GCA_029822895.1 Maxillicosta whitleyi
ATTTGACCCACTTTAATTGAATTGTTCTGTCTATGGAACTGAACTAAAATGATTATTAATATATTAGTTTAATTTTAGCATTTTATAAAGTCATCACAAGGGCCGGACTGGACCCTTTGGTGGGCCGGATTTGTCCCCCAGGCCTCATGTTTGACCCCCTGTATTAACAAATGTTGATGGAGTAACTGGATTTTATGTAAAATCGTTACATCTACATCTTACCATCTACCTCTATGTAGACATTAGCCACAGGGAAGCCGGCCAGGTCGGTCACTTTGAAGACACCTGTGTCAGCCACGTGGACCTTCTTCATGGTCAGCTCGGAGCCCTCCACGGTCAGCCTGCCCTCCAGCAGAGGGTCCAGAGGCGTCACCAGAACCCCCTGGTCCAGGATGACCCGGTCCTTGTTATCAGACTTAGGCCTGTAGACGATGTTGAGACTGGAATGGTCCAAGTAGAGTTTCATCTTCATGTTTGAACCATAGGCGAACTGCATAAAGTTCTGGTGTTCTGCAGAGATCCAAAGTGAGAAAATACAGATATAATAAGGTGGTCCACCGTGAACCTGCAGACCTCTAATAGAAGGATGAACACCATTCTTACAAAACATACTCCTTTATTTGGCCTTCTCAGACGTAGTTATTAGTGTCATAACCTTTATTACAGTAATCCTTTCTGATATATTTTTATCTACACCATTTTCCATACCGCTGCGGTGGCCCATTATCCTGGCAGGCAAACGTAATCTCAAGTGACATTAAGACATGAACATATTAAGACTTATGACCTTTATTGAGATTATGGTATTAGAATTTTTAAAGGTAATATTCAAAAATGAGGTATTATAGAAATTGACTGGACAAGATTAAAGTTTACAAAGTTAAAAAAGAGCAAAACCCTTCTGACTGCATTATGCCACCGCTGTAGACAGAACTTATACTTGTCAAAAACCTTAAGTATATCCTTAATGGAGGACAATTCATCACAGTGAACAGTTCAAGCAGCATGGAGCTATTAACTGCATTTAGCTGAAATTAAACTTTCAATAGGTAAAAAAAACAGCATGTATAACACACCCAGATCACTCACTTTAACCCATAAGGATCCAGTGCTAATTTTGTATCAGTTCCCACATCAATTTTTTCTCTGTATTTAACCTTCCTTAAGTGATTTATCACCATTGATTGTAATATTATCCTCTGTGTTTTGTGTTTTTACAGTGTAAATCATGTGTTTTCCTACATTTATGTTAATGGTCATGTCGATGTTCATAAAAGCTCAGATTAAAGTTGAGGTTTATTAAATGAAAACCTGGGAAAACTGAAGAAAAAGTGACCTTTTCAGCAAAGAAATCTGTAATTGGACATAAAAACAAGCGTCTCTATCCATGGTCATTTATCAAACTCCATGGCTTTTACTGGTGAATTAATGTTGTAGAAGATGACGGTGTGTCCATCTTCACTATGAAAGCTCTGAACGTCCAAATGGGTCAAATCTCATGACCATGAAAAATGACACACTGCATTTTACACCAATTATTAACATGGATTGGTAGGATAATTGAATCAAAGGTATTAAACAGAATAGATTAGTAGTGGCTGTTTAGGTCTTCATGGGTTAACGTTAGAGGACGCAGTAGAGCTCAGATCACCGCTCACCTCTGACATTCAGACAGTTCTTCCTCCTCTCTTTGCCGTCACGATCCAGAACGGTGAAGCTTCCCTCGTCCGACATCCGGACTGAGTGAAGCGCAACCCGTTTTTCCGACACAGAGAGACGTCCCACATATTCCTCCACCAACACCATGGTTTGGTTGTAAAGAACGATGGGTGGAGACTCGGTAACGTGCTGTATCTCAGTCTGATTGGTTGATACGGGGCTGGGCCTTAAAGTGGTGCACAAATGAATAAAATAGGACAGAATAGTCAGAAAAATGTTATTTTTATTAACCTGCAATTGACCTGTGGTGGTGCATATTTGGAATTGCTTGGCAAGCAAATAAGATGTGGCTAAAATGACTCTTTATTTGTAATGTTACAGTTTAATGATAAGTCTTCAGTTGAATGTACCTGAACTCCAGAGTGATCGGGCCTGCGACGTGGTTCAGGTGGATGTAGTATGTTTCTCCGTACTTTACCACTTGTTCCAGAGCACAATCTGATCAGCAAGAGGAGAAGAAGTGAAGGTTAAAACAGATTTTTCTACCAAAGTAATGGACTCTCTCATGGTAGAAGTCAACAGCACTTTGCTTTTTCTAAGCAGTGAAAAAAAGTAGAATGATTGGTGTGTTTTGTTTTTTATTATTATATTCAGGTCTGTTTCTTTATTTCCCTATTTCTGCATAGCCAGAGGGACTGCCTGAAAAATACTATTATACATAACTATAAACCTCAAATATCTGTGATTTCAAACTAATTTGTCCTTGATGTAACTGGTATTTTGTCTCCTGTCCTGTACGTGAGCACTAAATGGTTTGAGTAAAAAAAAACAACACCCAAAAAAACAGGACTTTGCCTTCAGAAACTAGTAAGTGTATCCAAATTCCAACAATTATGAGAATTTATAATGTATAAAGACAAAAAAATGATGGTTTGGTTAAGTAATTATCCTTTTTTGTTTTTCAGACTTTTTCCCATTAAACCACAAGTTTCCAGGTTTTTACAATGAAAGCTCTTTGTTTAGGTTTGGTTTAGATATTATTATACACCACTGACTTAATATATTTCACTAAACCAGACATTAAAGTGGATATGTATGATGTATGATCATGTACGGACAACTTGTTTCTTCCACACTGACCCACTTTACTGTACTTTACTCTCACAGTCTCAAGCTGGGAAACACTTTAGTGCACATATCTTACCCCTGACGATCAGGATGAGGTGTTTCACTGCACTGGTGTTGGAGTTCTTGATGACGTACATCCCCTCATCCTTCTCCTGAACATCTTCTAAGACCAGGTGACCTAAGGAATTGATGCGGGTCTGTGGCCCGGCCTGTGATTTCACCAACTGTCCTGCCTTCAGCAGAACCACTTCAGCGGTGCGATTGGTCCTGGGTTTGAACACCACTTCTCCGACATTTCCCGGCGGGACATCGATGTGGATGTCCTCACCAAAGAACGCCGTCCTGTGTTCTTCTTTGACTAGTGACAACAATCAAAAAGCTGTTACGTTAAATGTAATGTATTTTATGTCATTACATAATATATTAATCCTCAATAAATGACTCCTCTGATTCATCACAAATACTTACCTTTTAAAGATGCTGACACAACTGTGAAGGAAAAGACAGTCCATTTAAAAACACGCCTTTAGTTTTTTTGCTGTTATGCACATTTCTAAATACAACAGCATTTCTTTGGTCTTAGACAGTAACTACACAACTTCACTTAGAATGTAAGTGTTTGAAATGGAAATGCATCACATAATAACGGCTAAAAATATACATGTTGTAAACACTGTGCCATCTGAGTCCTCAGAAAGGAAAGGGAATGAGAGTAAATGAGTTGAAAATAAATAGATCACAAAAATGTAGGTTGTTTGGTGTTGAGGCAAGTTTGCAGGAGGTCTGTGTTGGCCGTTCATTTACACAACCTGCTCCCAAGTGACTGATTATATTTGTGCTTACCCGTGCAGAACAGGACGCTAAGCACTGCAGCACCGGTTACTTTCATCTTGAATAGTCTGACTCTAAAAAAAGAACACATACAATACACAAATAATGTAAAAAATTAAATAAAATAAAACTTTCTAGAACACAAATTAACATGAGACAATTAATCAAGATTGTTGAATAATATCTGCAATGTGTTTGTGCAATCACATTGAGATATGATAAACCATTTTGCATGCCTGTTTTAGTTACTTTAAGCAGATGTGTGAGTGCAGCTTTCGTTGTTTGAGTGAAAAACACCACCAGAAGGCATCTTCAATCTGATAAAAGTCCACTCCCTCTACTGCTGCACAACCCCCTGCTGCACTAAATAGCTTTTCACAAATTACTTCTTCAAATACCTAAGGGAAAGCGCTGCCAGCACTTCTCGACGAAGCATTCTACAGTGCCGCTATAAAGTAAAATATACTGTCGAAGCAGGTTTTATAGATAAAGTGTTGGTTGTCAAGGCAGAAGGATGCGTGTCTGAGTCAAAGACACGACACTGTGTGGTGAGCATCTCCATCTCCTGCGGTGCTGCAGGTCGATCAGTTTTCCAGTCACGACACATGGCCACAAACCAGAGGGAGCCAACAGAAAACGAGGGAAAGACATTATAAAAGGAAGGAGGACAAAGAGAAGAGTGAAAACAAAGGAGTAAATCTGTGGATACGAGCAGTAAATGACATTTACATGCAGAGTGCACAGCTATCCCTCTGGGACACGATGGACAGGAGCCAGCTGGCAGGAGGAGACTCTTTGACCTTTCACCACTGCACTGGCTTAGACTGCAGTGGTTAATAAAGTGGGATAATTAGGTAGATAGATAGATGAGAAAAGACAGGAAGGAAAACAGCTACAGCAGCACAGAAGAACACTACAGAAGAAGGATGGAATTACACATGCTTAATTACTTTAAAGAAACAATGTTAGAGAACTGATAAGAAAGTAGACTAACGCAGCTCAGCCTATATTCCGCTTTTCACTGCCACCTGATTGGAGTCATTTTAAATGTAATTTGCTTGATAACAACAACAAAAAACTACACCTGTGTATCGATTGTAAGATGTCCTAATTCCATGCAAAATCCAGACAACACACGAATATTACTTTGAAAAATACTACGCTAAAAATAAAGGTGCTGCATTAAAATCCTCACACGTGCAAATGTCCACACTTCAATCACATCTTGATCCACTGTACACAGGAAAGACTAAACCATGCATATCGCTGTCCAAACACTTATCAAATCATATGTTTCATTATCAAATTGTGATATCTGTGTACTTTCACTCCCAAACACTGCTGTTTCATTTTTCATCACTGGTTATAACCTAAAAAAAATATGACTTTGGCCATTATGCTATCAGGCGAACATTATGTGATGAGGAAAACTGCATCCATCACCGCTCAAACCATTAAATATGACAGTGTGGCGCAATTTGACAGGATGAAATATTAACACAGGGGGGTCAAACTCATTTTAGTTTTTTCCAAATTCAGCCAAATTTGATCTGAAGTGGGCCCCATTGAGTAGATGGTAAAATGTCCTAATTCCATGCAAAATCCAGACGAAACACGAATATTACACTGAAAAATACTACGCTATAATAAAAATACTGCATTAAAATCCTCAAATGTGCAAATGTTATCACCAAAATGTAAGCAGAGTCTGAAATGTTTTTCAGCCACGTCAATACGTATTTGGACAGTATCACACATTTAGTAGTTTTGCCTCTGATGAATGAAGATGTAATGGAAGTGTGGACTTTCAGCTTTAATTCAAGGGGCTTAACAAAAGTATTGTAGTAACCATTTAGGAATTACGACACAAAAAAATCAGGTCACACCTGGCTGTGAAGCAAGCCACTCAGTTGTACAATTACTTTGGAGCCTCTGAAAATGGAGGGACTTTGTTTGAATCGTTTGCAATTCCTAAATGGTGGATGCAATGACTTAAAGCTGAAGGTCCACACTTCAATCACATCTTGATCCACTGTACAGAGGAAAGACTAAAACATGCATATCACTGTCCAAACACTTATCAAATCAAATTCATACTTATTTATATAGGACCAAAGTTATTTCATGACACTACATATGGAGCCGGTGGAAACCAGGTTCTATGGGCCTATAAATCAAACATTAGGATTGATTAATTAGTTAATTAATGTGTCCGTTGCCTTATATCCTGTACATGTTTATAATGCCATTTTCCTGGGAGAACCGTGTATTTCTAAATATTTTCATGGCATCAGGAAAACAGGTCTATTTTTTTTTTTCTATATTCAGCTTGTGATTATGTGTTTTCCAATAAATCCCAGAGTTTATTCAAAATAAATGAGTATTTTAATCTCGGGTCATGATAAGAGAACAATTTATAACATTCATAATCAACATAATTGGTTTTCAGTGGAGCAGAAGGGTGTGAAAAGGTGTATGAAAACACAAAACCTGTCAGACAAATGTAGTAAAAAGTACTAAATGTGTAGAGGTGTGCAGTGCAGAGCTGCAAAAGACAGTCACAGTATCTGAGTTTGGAGTTAGATAGTTTTGTTAACTTGCTGAGGTGCAATGGGAGGACAAGTTAAGGCACAGTTCCTGCATTTAGGTTTGTTCTTCCAACACAACACAGATAACAAACTTTGCTAAATCAGATAGATATCTGCTGCCTCATAGTGGCATCTACAGTTTATCATCTTTGCCCTTGTGGTTCCACTAAAAGCCACCGCTGAGATTAGAAAAGATTAAAATAACCTGTCACTCTTGAAACATAGACATAAGTGCCCCTTACAGACGGTTGTATTTCAGAACTCAAATAGGCCTTTATTATACCAAAGGTCAAATTCTATGCATTAACTTACATATTTCCTGAAATAAACCGCTCACAGTTTAATTTTAAGCATCCAGACTGCAGGGAATTAATCATTTTTTGTGCTTTTATTCACTGCGGCATCTAATACAGCCAACTGAGTGCCACTATTTTTTTTCACCCTGAGAACAATGAAAAACTGCATTGAAGTTCTGCCAGCTTTTTCAGTTGAAGGATTAATGCACTATTTAAAGAAGAATAAAAAAAGAAAGCCTCTTCGTCTGCACATCAACAAAACTAAAGTGATTTCGAGCAGAAAAATTGCTTGAAAAGTCCTCAACCCATTCATAGAACATAGTAATCACAGTATATTTTCTAATAGGTTGCCTGTGAAGCAGGTCTGACTGGTCTCGTTCTAATGTTCTACAGAGTCATTAGTTTATTGCATGTGTGAATGCTCGAGCCAGCACACTGCAAAGATATAAATCATGGGTTTGAGTGAGTGGAGGAAATTGTACATTTGAGATGGAAATTAATGATTGCTGCTGATTATAAGGTGGAGTACATGCCATGAAGTACTCGCATACATGTAAATGTGACAGATGGGAGAGGGTTTTGATTAAGTACAAGCAAAGGGTACAGAGACGGAAACAACAAAGGGCGACTCTCAATGAATGCTATGAATTAACAGTAAAGTCCTGAAAGTACCGTGTATAAAGGCAGAATTACAGATGTAATCATTGTCCTCTCACTGATGATATCTATTTTTAAAGTCTGACTCTAAATGGGGTCACTGCTCTCATGTCTCCCATTCTGTCCATTAGATCAAAGTGTATAAGTGGAAGCATTAAATGAAGTGCCGGTGTCAACATCCAGCAGCCTCCTCGTGGCCAAACTGTGGCATTTCCATCATTCAGGCTGATCTCATCAGCATGACATCCATCCTGACTGACGGACTTAAAAGCCTGTTTCCCCCCCTCATCCATTCTCTCCCACACAACCAGGAGGATGAGAGGATCATGCTTCCATCCCTCTCTAGTTACAGTATTGTCTCTCTTATGATTCGTCACTGCTTATTATTTTTTTTCGTGTGTTCATTTAACTTTTCCTGGCTCTCCCTTTGCTGTCCATCCTGTCTTTTAAAGGCTCTATTTAACTCTGTAATCATTCAACTAAGTACTGGTTCGATATTAGTTAAGGCTAATATAAATATTTTTAAGTGACGTGTCACCCACAGCTACTGCGATTGTTTGTCCTTGTTTAATCAACTTAATATATTATATCCAAAGCTGTTTACAGGATAACTGGAGTCCAATTCACTCCTCTGAAGCCATATACTTCCTATCACTGATGCTGAACACTAATTTCATTAAGCTGTGGCATGATGATGCCTTGTGATTAGAGGGAGACTAGTGGTGTTTGTAAAGCCAGCATAATAATGTTAGTTTGAAGCAGGAAAAAGCTGATGTAAAAATTTGATAATGTCAGATATTATCTTTGACTTTAACTGCTTAGATGGACATCTGAAGTTCCCTCGATCAAAATGATAAATCCCTGAATAAATTAGCAAATATAGAACTGAATAGCAAACTATACTAAATCTAGGAGGAATGCATTTTTGGTTTTTGAGTTATTTTACCAAAATATCAGCATTCCAGTGAACAAGGCCCGTGCTGGAGCTGAACTCAGTCCTGTCAATCACCAATCTCCACATTTGAAGGTCAAAAGGCTGTGTTTTATCTAATACATGTCGAGTTGTGCAGCTAATCTAAGATAGACTGGAGAGACCACCATCTGTGCTCACTGCCACTCTAAATCAAAGTCCCCTCCGGACTGACTGCTCCCCTGCACTTTCTTCCACTGAACATTCATCCCCACTCCCCCTCACTCCTGCTGAGACTTCCCCTCCTCACCCTTTTTGCAGCCCATAAAGCCAGGAGCAGCTGCTGGTGCAACCAAGGGTGTGTCGCAACTTACATGAATGGGGCTGTCCATTAGACAGCTGTCCAAGATGGAAGACGATGAAGGGGGTTAAAAAGGAATGAGGAATAAGATCAAGTGAAGGGGGTTTACCAACACAATGTAACGCTGTGATGTCAGAGTCTATACATAATTTATATGTCAAGGAAAACAGCATGCTGTACTCCTGTCTGCAATTTTTTTCTTCCCAGTCCCTAATAGAAGGTTTGTGCATTTCCATGCTAACACTGGGCCCACAGATGTAAAAGGAGCTGAAGCAGAAGTCAGCACATACCTGTCTGGTGATTTAGAAAAGAAAACATTTCTTTTAGGGTCATACTTACATAAAAACCAAGTCCATTCTCACTCATTACTGCCTCATTCTCACAGCATACTGTAAATGACTGTGTGTGACAAATTCTTAGTCAGCGGCTTTGTGTGCCATAGTGCCCAAGTACATTGCGTAACTATTTCCACCGGGATAGTCCAGAAAATACCTCTAAATCAGACGGGTATATCCCGCACACAAGACAAGATAATGCACCACAATCTGCCCAGAACAGACACAATTCTTATTATACACCGAATTAAAGACTACTCATGAGCCTCAGAATTGGGGTACTGTGTTTAGTCCAACACACTAAAATGGGATTTTATTCAATTTTATTAATAAGGCTGAGACAGAAGGAGGCCATTCGGAGCACACAGAATATCCTGTCTGTGTAATAACCTACAATGATTTTATCTGAACATTATACAATTTTATCTTTCACAGAAACTTTACCCTCTGCAATTCGGTGGAAAAAAAAAACACATTCTTTTTATTCTGTGCGAAGGTGCCTGTGATGAGAGGCATCCTCCGCTGCGTTGCTGTTGGTTACACGCCCTACAGCATCTTTTCCTTTCATATGGAACCGCTCAACATAACCAAATAGTCAAAACAGCAACGGAAAACTGCAGAATTTAACCCACTCTTTCCCTGATTGAACGCATTGCTGAAATATAGACCAATTGCTGTAATACACAATTAGAACTGGATGATTGTAATTACCTTCGTCAAGCCTTGAATCCGAAAATCACTAGGCTGGGAGGGGCTCAGGAGTGATGGTTTGCTGTAAGTCGCCTTTTTTTCTATATTTCATTTATCTCGTCCACCCCCTCACCACCCCCAACCCGACAACAACAGACTTCAATGGGGCCAGATCGGGAGTAGCAGGAGAGTTTCGGTTGATGTCGGATGTGTGGACCAGTTCAGATCGGAGCTGTTCGGGAAACTTCGGCAAACATCGTTATCCTGGCTCGGGTCCACGAGCAGCAGGCGGGCGCTCTGCAGTTTGGTGCGACCGAAGATCTTCTATGGTAAAGATCGTCCACTCTGTGTTCCGCCAGTGGTATGGAACTGTGAGGTCCTCAGGTGGACACCCATTGGCGGAGGTCAAAGTGGGGTATCTTTACTTTAAAGGATCTTTGGCTTAACCTTAAGTGACCATTAAACTAAATTCCTCCGAAGATACTAGCTTAAACTAATCTAAATAACGTGGCCTAACTCAAGCAGTTGTCTTTTGTAGAATCAATTTGGTATCAAGTTTTGATCAAATGTGACCAAAAGTTCACTTTCACAACACCTAACTTACATGTTTTGGTACTTACATCCAACTTTTAGCTAGTGTTATGTAGCATGAAAGTAGTTTGTTGTAAATGTAGCAGAGTTATATCGAATAATGTCATTATTATTTAGTTGTCTCTTTTAGTAAATCGACTTGCCTTAGAGCTAAGGTATCATAAACATTTAACATAACTGCCTGATAGTGTTGCCTGAAATTTTAGCTTTAACTAGCTGAGTATTAGGGCCATTCATGAAGGAGAAGATATTTTTTGATATGACGAGATTAAAGTCAATATGTCGACATTAAAGTCGAAATTCCGAGAATAAAATTTAAATTTGATGTAGACTTTAATCTCGTCATATCAAAAAATATCTTCTCCTTCATGAATGGCCCTAAACGCCTGTAATGCGCTAGCAGTAAAAAAAAACAAAAAACAAAAAAACAACATTGTTTGTGTAAAGTCATAGCTCAGTAACTTCCTCTACTGTTACTGTAAATTACACTTATACTAGGATTAAAAGCAGGAATAGGTTACTTACATAAAACATAAAAAGATGACTAGCTTGTCTTCTCTTTTCTTCTTACTGAAACGGTGTTGAATGACTCAGAGGTGGAATCAAGTGTCAACATCAGAGGTTGACTCCAAACCAAGGACGTGTCCCACCAGACCTACTTCATTGGAACTTCCAAAAGCAGAAGACCAACTTCCACAGCAATTAAGTGTTTTTTTCTTATGTGTTGGAAGGTTTGATGGATAGGCATTTAGAAAATGCTTTTTACTCCCTTAGACTGAGGGGGGGAAAGCATATTAATAAGTTAAGTAATTTAATATTTGTGTAGTCACTACACATATTAAAATTTAACCTTAAATAAATGATCTGCAATAGCTTGAAATGCATGTAATTAGTCATGTAAAAAGTTCAATAGTTGCCTCTTGAGATTTAAGTAGCACAAACTGTAACAGAAAAACTAGAGCTGGAGTGAAAGACGAAGTCCAGCTTCTAATCCATTTATTGTCAACAAAAGCTGAACACTTTCCTAAAAAGAGTTAACAAAACACTTCCAATAATTCCAACAACAGACAACACGGTTCTGTTTTCCTAGAAATGCCTTTATTTCTCCCAAACACTGCACAGTCACAGGGATCGTAGTCCAACTGTTGAACAGGAATAAAAAAGGTACTAAAATAAACACAGACAACACAGCTGTCCATCACATACTGAATACAGTGACGTGTCTATGACTTGAGTGCATACTGTAGTGGCTCAGGGTGTAAACATTTACAGTGTAATTTGTGCACATTATATAGGTTGAAACATTTCAAACTTAAGAGTGATTTGAAGTGAGAGTTTTGGGCCCCCAGGATGAGATGTAGTTGCAAGAAAATACTGATAAGATATAAAACAAAAACAGTTATTGTTCTTTCTATGGTCTGCTTTAAAATGCATCTGCTGCTCTGTCCTGTCAGTCTGAGGTTAGAAAGCGCTATTAAATCGAGGGCTTCACATTAGTTAATGTTTGATTTGCAGTTTTGCAGATACATGGTTCCACGACAAAGTTGCAATGTTCAGAGTCTAAGCGGCTGGATACATGAATAGTAAGTACTGGAAAAAAACGATTCAGCCAAGACTAATTCTTTGCATGACCTGACCTTGCTTTAGGCATCAGACCCTTCTCACGACGTTGGCTGGCGCCTGAGAAAAAGCTCCCAACTCTGCTGCCATTAAATTAAAACTGAAAATCCATTCGTCAGGAGTTCTATGACGCAGACCGGTTTTTGACTGACAAACCTGCAGAACTTGCATTTATTGATAGCTGCACACTTTGCAAAGAGGCTGTCTTGAGCTGTTCTTTCTTTATTAAATCTAAGACATTTATTTTTAGTCATGTGCTTTGAGAATAACAAAAAAGTTGCAGTCAGAAGAAATGATGATTTTTGTTTAGTGAAGTGACGGGTCCTTTCAGCTCAGAGAAAAGCCTTCTTTTACCTCGATTGTGACAAATAAAAACCCCTGACCTTTGGATTTAAATTACTCAGCTGACAGGACTGAATTTACAGTGTTTCTTAAGTGTGACCCACAATGTTAGAAAATGTACATGAAAAAAAATAAAAATAAATCAAGCCAATCTAGAACGTTACACTCACTGAGGCAGGCTCAATGAGGACAAAATTAGCAGTTATCTATTTTCTAAATTCACATTTTGTTACTGACATGGCTCTTTATGACCTGATAAAATAAACACTGATAAAATAAAAGAACACTGATAATGGCATTATCTGATTTTCCCATTTTAAAAACCTAACTTTCAGAAACAAGTGTACGGATGCTGATTCTTCACCTGTGTAAATGCTTCAAACTTGGATTGACACAAACTGACTGCACTCCAATGGTCCAGTTAAGAAAATGAGGAGGGAAGCGGTCACTTTTACTGATCAAAGAATCATACCGTCTCTCGTAGGTGTGATGTCAAATGAACACATTTTGGCAAAATTTTCAGAGATTATGAGTAAAAGCAAGTGCAAGTTTCATATTTATATCATTAGTGATTTTGCAGCATGGGTTCCATGGTGAAATGAGGTTAAAGAGTGAATTATAAGAAATGCTTCCAATATTTGGGAGTCTGCTGAAGCAGCCCACATGGCATCACATGAAACTGTAAACCATGGCACATTAATTTGGTCACATCATTTTTCTTCTCCCCATCATTGCTTATTCATCTTATTCTGTCACTTTCATTTTCATTCAGTCGATCCACAAACCAATTCAGATCCCCCATATTTTTCTCTCAACCCTCTGTAACCTTTCTGCTACATTCTTTTGTTTCATATTTTCTATTTTTTTTTATGTTCTTTTTGTTTAACTTCATAGGCTTGTTTTTTTTTATTACACTTTTTATGCATCCTCCTCCACCTCCTCCTCAAACTCTCCCTCCTCCTCAGCCGTGGCGTCCTGGTACTGCTGGTACTCGGACACCAGGTCGTTCATGTTGCTCTCTGCCTCGGTGAACTCCATCTCATCCATGCCCTCACCGGTGTACCAGTGGAGGAAGGCCTTACGGCGGAACATGGCGGTAAACTGCTCAGAGATGCGCTTGAACAGCTCCTGGATGGCTGTGCTGTTGCCAATGAAGGTGACCGCCATCTTGAGACCGCGTGGTGGGATGTCACAGACGGCGGTCTTGACATTGTTGGGGATCCACTCCACAAAGTAGCTGCTGTTCTTGTTCTGGACGTTCAGCATCTGCTCATCCACCTCCTTCATGGACATGCGGCCGCGGAACACGGCTGCCACCGTCAGGTAGCGTCCGTGGCGCGGATCACAAGCTGCCATCATGTTCTTGGCGTCAAACACCTGCTGCGTGAGCTCAGGCACCGTCAGGGCGCGGTACTGTTGGCTTCCGCGGCTGGTGAGGGGGGCGAAGCCAGGCATGAAGAAGTGCAGACGGGGGAAGGGCACCATGTTGACGGCCAGTTTCCTCAGATCAGCGTTGAGCTGGCCGGGGAAACGCAGGCAGGTGGTCACACCGCTCATGGTGGCTGAAACCAGGTGGTTGAGGTCGCCGTACGTGGGCGTGGTGAGTTTGAGAGTGCGGAAACAAATGTCGTAAAGAGCTTCGTTGTCGATGCAGTAGGTTTCATCTGTGTTTTCGACCAGCTGGTGCACTGATAGCGTGGCGTTGTATGGCTCAACCACTGTGTCTGATACCTGAGGACGCAGAGGAAACACTCAGTTACAACAGCATCGACACATTCTGCATCTGACCGTCTACTTTGTTTTTAAATTGCTTGGTAGCGCTGCAACATCCTGATGTTGTAGAGCATTTCCTTTTTATTACTACAACCATTTCTGATACATCTTTACTCATGTGGAACTAACCACTGAACACAATTTCAGTCCATTAAAGCCAGTGATAAATTACTTAATGTCAAGTTGCACATGTTTTATTATCAAAATCAATGTTAACAGCATGAAGTGACAGAACTGTAAATAACAGTTAACAGCAGCAGCTAACCCTTTAAAATGACAGAGAGACTAGTTTATATCATCCTGCAAGAAGCAACAATAAACCACGGTATTTATTTTTTTATTTGGCAACAGCATGAATGAATGGTAACAGAACAACTAGAGATTGACTGATCTTTAAAGACCAAAATAATGATAGTGTGGAGAAGGTGGAAGCCAATACAAAATTATTTATCTCATATTAAATCACACATGAACATCCATTTCCTGGTTGAAATGACACTTTGCAAACATAAAACATATCAGCAACTATTAATCAGGCAAACCAATTAACCTGTCAACCTCCAATAAAAGTTAAAGTATGTATTCTGACGGCTACCTTAGGAGACGGCACCACGCTGAAGGTGTTCATGATGCGGTCCGGATACTCCTCTCGGATCTTGCTGATGAGCAGGGTGCCCATACCAGACCCAGTGCCTCCTCCCAGGGAGTGTGTGAGCTGGAAGCCCTGGAGACACTCGCAGCTCTCGGCCTCTTTCCGAACCACGTCCAGGACGGAATCCACCAGCTCCGCCCCCTCTGTGTAGTGACCTTTTGCCCAGTTGTTCCCTGCTCCACTTTGACCTTTGGATTTAATAGAAGAAATGCATTATACTGTGCATGCCTCATGGGAGGGTTCATTCTTCAGTCTCAGGAAAAGAGAGTGTTGAGTATGTTCTTACCAAAGACAAAATTATCAGGTCTGAAGATTTGTCCAAATGGTCCAGAGCGGACCGAGTCCATAGTGCCGGGTTCCAGATCCACTAGGATGGCTCTGGGCACATACTTCCCACCTGCAAACATGCATATATACCACATCAGACTAATGCCACACAAAACCTATAATGTATACAATACTTAAGTTGTTTTTCAGCTAAAATATAGAGTGTATTGCACATAAATACACATCAACCCATAAGATAAGCAAGATAAAAGAGTATTAATCACTCAGATTTTCATTTAACATAACGAAATGTAACTCCACTCATTTAAGTCATACATGTAATACCTAGAGCTGCCACTAGATGGTGTAAAACACAAACCTTGAAATCAACCATCTACAAACAACTGCAATTAAACTATCATCTCCCATGTTTTCAGAGGATTTAATATCAGCTCCTTTGGGAACAGATTTTGTGGAAATGATACAGAGTGTTTGGTTGATATAATATCTGCAAATCTCTAAGTGTTTTTCTTTTAGTTGCACTTTGAGGCGTAATTGATTAAAATGTTTTCACTGATGCCTTCTATCTTTTTTTCAGTTACATCTAGCAGGTTTTTCCAAAAGGTGGCCAACTCATTGACTTGTGTGCAACGCAGACCTCATGATTCTGCAGCTTGTACTCACCAGTGGCCTCGTTGTAGTACACACTGATCCTGTCCAGCTGCAGATCACTGTCTCCATGGTAGGTTCCCGTGGGGTCGATGCCGTGCTCGTCACTGATCACCTCCCAGAACTACACAAAGCAAATACAGAAAGAAGTTGCGATGTTTAAAGACAGGCCTCATATTTCACAGGAATATCTCAATTTGCTTAAAACCTAGATCACCCATTCTGTGAAGTTATTCAGTTCTGAGTTCATGAATCAAACCTAAAGAAAGAGCCGACTGTGTATTTATCAAGGCTCTAACTGCAGGCCTATTTTTCTAAGCTAAAAGAAGAACCCTGTGTACAATCATGCCTCAGTTCTCTCTGTGTTCCCCCTCGGTAACATCTGATTACCTGCAGTCATAGGACCATCTAAATCTTCCCTGGATGAAAGAAGATGTTATGCAGTAAACAGGTACCTTGTGGCTATCTGTAATCTGTGTCTTTACTCTTCTGAGCTGATTACACACTTCCTCCATCATGTGATTTACAAGTATATGTGTGTTAAAAGCATTACAGCATACAGTCACAACAGTAACCAGTAATTTTTCCACTAAACTGCTGTTCAAAATGAGAGACCACCACTGTAGCTTTGATCCAATTCTTAGCTAAATCTAGCACGAGGCCCTTCGTATTTCTTGTTGGGAATAACTTTGCAAATGATCTACAGTGAAAATGCATGACAAACTAAAAAAAAAAAGTACAATTACTGATGTGTTTTGACATTTCTGGTGGCAATAAAGACGAAAAAACTACATTGGAGTTCAAAGGTTTCAGATGAGGGCAAGATAACAAAAGCAGGAAAGACTGTGATGAACTGAAAAACACCAGGAAACAGAAGCAAAAACATAAAAAATGTAGCATCTATGAAAACATTTCACCCTTATACCCCTGGAGTTATTTTTGTGGTGACATCCAAATACATTTTTCTGTGCATTAAACTTTTTCTTAGTGATTTATCAATATTTAATCTCATCGATGTCAACCTGTACATTTTGCACAATTCAGTGAAAAGTAGGTGATTTTCTAAATTTGATTTACTGATCATGTAGATGTTCAGAAAAGTTAAGGCTGTCAAAATAGAATTATTATTATTGGTTTAAAAGTTCTGCGTGGGACTTTGAGGGTTAACTGTCTAGAAAAACTGTGTAGTCTAGTAATGTGCTGCTAATGGGTTAAAACATTAAACAAATGGAACAAAGACAACTGAGCTTTCTGTCATGTTTAAGAGACAGTTATTTATGTTCGTGATCTGGTTTCTAATTAAAGGACATAAAATGTTAGAGAACTGTATGTTTTGAGATAAAAATAACCCTTTTTATGTTGTTTTCCAGGAAGGAAACGCTGTCATTTATCCCACCTGGATTTTCCCAGCGGGTTCATATGATTAAAAACACATACTTTGGTCTTAACAGCACCCGTAAAACTTCAAACTTTGATATTTCTGAGTTGTTTTTGAAGACGGTGAGTCATGCAAAGAAGGGTTTTCTCAGAAGATTCAGTCAGCCTGATCGCTACAGAGACATTAATGCCAAACTCGGTTAAGAAAGGAGCACAGACTGTCACACCAGCTCAGTCAACTGACCCTAATCTGTGCCACACAGTGTGCCTGCATGTGTGAGAGAGAGACTGGTAAGCAAGAAAATCTCATTTTTAATCCTAACTAGTGCGCTGTTTTTGGCTGTCCGTCAGTTCACCCCGTTGGGGTCACCATGGCAACGTGTCACTTGGGTTTGTGAAGTTGCTTGTGTGGAAACCTGTTGACCTAAAAGCATATAAATAGACCAAACAAGCAAGATGTAGCCACTAACGAACAAACTAGACATAATGACTAACATTTAAAGACTTGTACCAAGTGAACTTTCACTTTAAAAGTACCTCAATATGATGGAATCTATAGCTACATATGTTCCTTGTAGGATTTTGTACACACTAAACAACAGCTTTGCAGGTTTAGGTTGCAGCTACATTGGGTAAGTAAGTGAATTCATGCAGAGTTAATCCATTGTGAAACAGGGATGACCTCACTAAGTCTCAGTAAATAAACTTGTCTTCACTGATCAAGGCCATTGAGTGGTTAGGCCTGAGTCAGCCCATATGTTACCCCTGTTACTTCCCACCCCCAGGAAAAAGTCTGGTGCTAACTATATAATACATGTAGTACAATTAATATGTGAAGCTATGTATGAATCCATGACCCTGAAACCACTTCCCCAGTAGGATATTCAGTGCTGCTCCTCATCACTCCACCTGTATTTTATACATTTCTTTTGATAGTTTAGCCAGCACAAATTGCTCTAAATCAGGGGTGTCAAAAACACAGCCTGCGGGCTATAACCAGTCTGCCAAATGGTCCAATCTAGCCCACAGGATGAATTTATAAGGAGCTAAAATTACACAGAAGAATATATAAAATTGTTAAAATTCACTTGATTTTCTTAAGAAATTTCACATTGCTCAGATTATTCACATTATCTGTGAAAGGATAGTTTGTAAATGAAAAAACATTTTCATTAAGTAATTTTACTGTTTTTGCATTAAAACATCGTTTTAAAAAATTGCTGCTCTCATAATTTATGTCATTGTTTTCTGAAATAAAGTGAGTTTGATATACATGTGCTAAATAGATACATTTTGTACATCTACCAAGACAGAATGTACAAACACTGAGTAAGAAAATGCCAAAATTATGCATCTACACAAACTCAGACTTGAACAGAGGCACAGCAGTAAAAACACACAGATAATCTCATTGGAAGTATACGTCCATGTGCAAACAGTGTTCAGGGTCACTATTGGGTTGGGGGCTTGGGGCCTGTGCATATTATATACTGAAAAGGCAGCTATTTAAATGACCTCATCTGTGCTTTCAGAGCAGACACTGAGCCACTTGTTATCTTTTCCCCCTCCAGCCCCTCCTGCTGCGTTCCTCTCCTCTGCCTCAGCGAATTTCTTCTTTCTTTTCACCCTCCTCTCCCGGGTTGTTCTGGCCCTTTTCTCTGTGACAAAGAGTTCAGCTCACCAGGCGGCCAAGACAGCAGCTGGCCCTGCGTGTCTGCTCAAGTCTGGCCACCTTCATTAATCATGGATCAATGACTTGAGTCACTGTTTTGTCAACAGTCACAAATGTGTGAAATTTTACTGTATTCATAGGCAACATGTTGATGACAAGTTATTATCTCAGCTGAAGATTACCTCCTAAAGAATGATGCATTTTTTGGGGGGGGTGGAAGTGGTTCCCTTGGACCTTTAAATGAGCCTCTTCATGATAAGTCAATGAATGAATTACCAAGTAACTAAAAAGTTTGAAACAGCTACAACAAAAGGATTCAGTGAGACTTTTTTTCATTATGGAATAGTGCACAGGTTTGATTTTAGTGTTCCACTTCAACAATGATTGGGTAGTTTATCCCAAAAAACAAAAACAAAAAAAAACAAAAAATTAAAATATGTTCATTGCTGGGTAATATTGATACCTTAATGAATATGAATTACTTAAAGAACTTTTCTGAATAAACTGGGAACAATTCATCAGGAAGGACCGCACAAACAATGGAACGAATGATTTCTAATTGTTTAAACCTACGTTTATATTTAAATCAGATACATTGAATTAAAACTTTTTTTAGAAAGTGATATTTGTTTATATACAGTAAAATTAAAGCTTCCAAGAACAAAAACACTTTTAATATAAAATAATACCATATCAGGTAAAAACCAAACAACTTTTTTTTTTAACATTTTATTTCTACTTTTCCTTACCTTTGCGCCAATCTGGTTTCCGCACTGCCCGGCCTGGATGTGCACAATTTCCCTCATGATGAATAAGTTGTGAAGTGATTAAAACTCGGAGGAGTGGAGGTAATGATGCAGTGTTGACCCACTGACTGGACGCAGACAAGCTGCGCACTGAACACTGTGAGCACTGAACCCAATCCAACGGGGCGGGCTTTAAGGATCAGGACCTGTCCGTCATCCAAACAAATTCATTGATTGGCTGTTGTAGATTTAGTCCCGACGCTGATTGGCTAAAGGCCCGTTTTTTTTCCAAAGGGGTTTCCCTCACGCAACGGCAAGGACCGGAAGAGGAGAGGGAGTGCCGGGTTTTGTCATCAGTGCCCCGTTGGAGTTCCATTAACCCAGATAGAATAGAATAGAATAGAATAGAATAGAATAGAATAGAATAGAATAGAATAGAATAGAATAGAATAGAATAGAATGCTTATCCTGGTCACAATGACAACAATAATTAGATAAATAGTTTATTGAACCAAAAATTGTAGAAGTAATATGAAATATACTAAATTAAAAAAGAAACAACAACATATGGAGCATGTTAAAAAAAAAAAAACAAGAAGGTAAAAAGGTGGTAAAGACCACACACACTGATAAAATATTGTGATGTCTACCACTTTAATGAACTAATAGAATAGAATAGAATAGAATAGAATAGAATAGAATATCTTCATCACAATGACAACAAGAGTTTAACATATATTTTGCATACATCACATTAGATATGTAAGACATAGAAACCAAAAATAGATATATAGAGAGACAAACAATAAGTTGCATGTTTTTTCCTCTCTCTCTCTCTCTCTCTCTCTCTCTCTCTCTCTCTCTCTCTCTCTCTCTCTCTCTCTCTCTCTCTCTCTTTATATGTGTGTCTACTCTGTTCCATACAAAAAATAGAATACAAAAGAAAATTCTGCATGTATTTATTCAGAAAATGTATCTATACTTGAAGATCCTGCTATAAAGTGCTGTATATTAATTTTAAAAACATAAGTTAACATAAAGATTGTACAGTAAGAATAAAAGAGGAGTATAAAAAGAAAGAAAAAGGCATAAAGAAACCAATATGGAGACAATCAATTAATATGACTGTTTTTAACTACAACACTCAGTAAAGTCTACCATGAAAATGTGTTCCAGGAATAGAATAGAGTACTACAGCATTAAAAAAAACAAACTACTAAAAAATCAGCACCCCGTTTTGAAAAGGCTTTAAAACATACCTGTACACACAAAATGTAAGTACATTTGTTATTGTTGGTTCCTGCATTATGCGTCACCCCTGATTATTAATATTATTCCGTTATGATGTATACTAAAGTAAGTCTTGTTTGTGTGCAAAAGACCATTTATTTTATACAGTCATTTTTGACATGAACATTAAGACAAGAATATTTTTTTGTTTTATTTGTCTTAAAGCTAGAATAGTTTAACATTTATATTGTTTTATTACCAGGTTGGTGGTTTGTTTCCATACTTGCAGTTTCTACAGGAGAAACCTGTGTCCCTGCAGTTCCCCACTGAGCCACCAGATGGCGAACGCACACAGTCTGACTGACGGACATGCGCAGTCGGAGTGCTGAGCAGAACTCCGTGTTATATGTTAGTGACCGCGTCAGCAGGTGCACATCTGACGACAATAACCCGAAATAAATTTTTTTTTTAGCCAATTGAATTTTTTTTTTCAAGTATTTATACAATTTTCTCAGTAAGCCACAGAATATATACAATTAAAGGTAAGTGTATGACCCTGTATTTTCGTCCCTTGTCGATTGTAAACACAAGCGTGTGCATATGATCTGTAGTTGATTAAATTGAAAGATAGCGGTTAGCTGATAGCAATAAAAGCATGTCTTCTGCTTTTCCAGAATATAATTCTACGCAGACAGGTTTTTCTGCTGTGTTTAAGGTTTTTCTGTCGGATTTTGCTGCGCAGTATTTGTGTAAATTAGATTTGAGTCCTGCAGGTCTTCTCTGTCCTAGCCCCTCCCTCTCCTAATCATTCTGGAGAAATCTAGACCTCACAGCAGTGATGTTTCTGATAATTTCAGGGTTTTATTGATAAAAATGTGAATAATGCGTTTATCACAGTGGTGAGGACTGGAGGGTGGGACATTAAAGGTGACAACTGTCTTTTATTTCATTTATCATTTACTTTTTTGTTTTTTAGTGTGAAGAAGGAAAACAAAGATGTTCTACACTTGTGGTCCTAATGAGGCTATGGTGGTGTCAGGTAAATGGTAACGTGGATGCTACAAAAACATTTTTATCAATGAGCAACATATACTTCTTTGCAAATGCAAAATCCTGTTTAAAGCTTTGTGTATTTCACTATTTCTGCTTGTCGTCTTTTCATTCTCAGGGTTCTGTCGATCTCCTCCACTGATGATTGCTGGAGGCAGAGTGTTCGTCTTCCCATGTGTTCAGCAGATACAGAGGTAGCCAAAAAAAAACAGAAGGATGTATTGTTATTTGCTTTTATCTATCAGTTATTAAGGTTAATCCTGTGAATAACATGTGAATTCTACATTTCATGGACAGTTTTATTCCATGTACAGTTAGAATACAGTGAAACAAAACAGTCCGAATCCTAATCAGTTCTGTGTTGTTGGATCAGGTTATTTCTCCCCTTCTGTTTGTTCTTTCACCGTCAACTCCAGTTTGTCAGTTGGCTCCAGACTTCATGTACACTACATAAAATCTAGAGCGGATGTACAACATAGGGCGTGGATATATGGATTTTTGTCCAATTGATTTTTTTTTTTTTTGGGGGGGGGGGGTCCAGTTCTTTTCAGATAAGGACAAACAAAGACAAAGTGCAATCAGGATTGACAATTAAGACTTGGACAGAATAATGTTTTGGTTTTTTTTGTTTGACTGAACTTCCCAAAAAGGACAGTAATTTAGTTTTATCTAATTTTACAATTGTTTCAAATTTAACATTCTAAATTAAGCCTTGACCAGGCAGGATGTCAGGGAGCAGGAGGGGGGTAAGTGTTGCGGGGGTATTTATTAAGCACTGTTTACTTTTTCACTTGTCTGGTTTCGTAGTTGTTTTTATTTTACACCTGTAAAATTCTGCATTCAGTGTGCATATCATCATATAACTACAGTGTGGATGTTCCTGCCCTTTAATGCATACCATTTGAGCACAGCATCATAATCAATAACTCTTTTGTTCTTTGTATATCTTACCATGGCTCTCTCCAGGATTTCTCTGAACACGCTGACTCTGAATGTGAAGAGCGATAAAGTCTACACCCGTCATGGTGTCCCTATTTCTGTCACCGGGATAGCGCAGGTCAGTGCACAAATTAAAAACGATAGATAGATAGATAGATAGATAGATAGATAGATAGATAGATAGATAGATAGATAGATAGATAGATAGTTTTGTGGTTTGTTTATTCATAACACTGTGTTTTTGGAAATGTCTTTCTCTCTGTCTCCTCCACTGAATATAACTTTTGTATCCTTGTGCTTTCAGCAGATACAGAGGCAGCCAAGTAGTTTATGGTGTTAAGTTACACCACCTGCTTTTGTCTGCCAGTTAGTAAGCCTAACCTCTTCGTGTGTCACTTGTATTTCAACCAGACATGAACAGATCTGCTGTCATACAGTATTTGTCATCATGGAAATAACTTTTTATCAGACCGAGAACTTACGTAAACATAACATAAATAACAGTTTAAATAGGGGAAAAAAGTGAAATTATATTAAAAGATGGCACACATTATCAGCTCATGACTCATTTTAAATAGAATGAGTTTAATAACAACTGTTGTGTAATTGTTTTAACTTTGCCCCGCTTAACTGATACTGATAAACAGGTTGTTGTTGTTGTTTCACAGATGAAGATCCAGGGTCAGAATAAACAAATGCTGGCTGCCGCCTGCCAAATGTTCATGGGAAAGTCAGAGGCAGAGATTGCACAGATCGCCTTGGAGACACTGGAGGGACATCAGCGAGCCATCATCGCCCACTTGACGGTTGAAGTGAGGACTGGATGGTTTTCTGTCATTAGATTGTCAAGTTCAAACTTCATTCAAAGCATTTTACTTTTACTGAAGCGTATCATCATCCTATTTCGCTTCATGATGTAGGCTGTTCTTAAACAGATTCAAGGATTTGCCCAAAATACATAAAATATGATTAAAAACATAAATTTTTTCATGTTCCATTCAGGATAAATTAAAGACAACATTTAAGTTCAAGAATTATTTTACTGTTACTGTCATGTTGTGGTTCTTTTGGTTCTGCACAGATTTAACTTCTAGATTACTCCTCCCACCTACAGGAGATCTACAAGGACCGTAAAAAGTTCTCAGAACAGGTTTTCAAGGTGGCTTCCTCTGACCTGGTCAACATGGGCATCAGTGTGGTCAGCTACACGCTCAAAGACGTTCATGACGACCAGGTAAGCACATGGGAAATGTTTTTACTGTGCAAAGTAAGATTTTAAAAAACTACCTTAAGCACAGGAACTTTTGTAATATTTTGAACCCTGGCTGAAATAATGTTCTTCCTGCTGGTGTCCAGGATTACCTGCATTCTCTGGGTAAGGGCCGGACAGCCCAGGTTCAGAAAGACGCTCGCATTGGAGAAGCTCAGAACAAGAGAGATGCTGTGATCAGGGTGAGATACTCTACACAACTTTGTCTTCACAGTGGAGGTTATTTTATTCTTGTGCAATAAATGCTGAAATCATATCCATCTTGTTTTCGAAGTACTTATCTTTTGTTTTGCCACTGATGACATTTGTATAAACTCTTAAGTATTTTCATTTTCTGCTTCTACTGACCCCTGCTTTCCCACTCTGTCCTGTGTTTCTGGTTTTGTTTTCCTCCCTACAGGAGGCCCATGCGATGCAGGAGAAAGTCTCTGCTCAGTATAAGAATGAGATCGACATGGCCAAAGCTCAAAGGGACTATGAGCTGAAGAAGGCAGCCTACGACATCGAGGTCAACACAAAGAAGGCGGAGTCAGAGATGGCCTACCAGCTGCAGGTGACAGCAAAATAAAGTCAGAGCTAGGAAAGTTTGATCAGCTGATTTTATATGGGAATAGATCTTATACATGTCTGTAGCCAGTCATTTGAGTTGTTTTATGCTGTTCTACTTCTGTCTCTAAACTTTGCATGACATACACTTTCTGATAGAGGTTCATCCCTAAGAATAGCACACTTCAAACTGGACAAATGCTCTCATAGTTTTCTCTTTTACTGCAAGTACATCTAAACAATGCAGCAATTTGGTAAAGACCTGCTTTCAAAACCACAGCAGGTATCACTATGCAAGGTATTTGACAACACTGACAACAACTGGAGGAGAGAGGTGACCAACATACTCATTTTTTATTTATTCAAAGACTAGTTACTGCTGAAAGTCACTTGTAAACTATAGATTTATTGCATTTTTGTGACGTGTTTTTTGTTTTGCAGAACATTGCTGGACTAATCCTTGATTAAGTGTCAGAAACATAAATGTACACATTGTGATGCCCCTCAGATCTCCTTTTTAAAGAATACTTGAGTTTGCATCGGGTTTCATTATTGAGTGATTGTTCATTGCCAAGTACCACTCTTTAACTGTTTATGTCAGAGAAACCCATTGTTGTTGTTTTTTTGGTGTCTCTGTTGTCTTCAATACAAACATTCAAAGGATCACATATTTTGCCCACATCGCTTGCCCCTTTGCGAGGATTTGCCTACTATGATCTCACCTAACTTTTATCAACAGATGCCAAACTCTGACGTGATCATATGCCATGTCAGACTCAGCTTTATTTTCATTCAAACCATGTGATATGATGAGAACAAAACACAGCTCCCCAGGTATTTGGTGTATGCAGCCTGTATAGCATTAAAATAATAAATAAATAAACTGAAACTGACAGCTAAAATACAATACAATACATTAAAAACACTATGAAATCCTTTAAATAGAATATAAGAACGTGCAGTATTGCGTACCACACAGCTTTAAGCGGCAGCTCAGTAGTGTGAGTACAGCAGAAACAGGAGCAGTGACAACAGTTCACTGGTGGAAATAAAGTGATAAAAAAGTGATAAGAGTAGTAGCATCAAGATGTGTTATGAAGGTGCAAAGTGGTCCATGTATGAGGGGGGCGGGGTTCAGCAATGTCTCAGCACTTTCACTTTTTTTTTTTTTTACTTGCCAGGTAGCAAAGACGAAACAACGCATCGAGGAGGAGAAGATGCAGGTTCAGGTGGTGGAGCGGACTCAGCAGATCACACTTCAAGAGCAGGAGATCACCCGCAGGGAGAAGGAGCTGGAGGCCAAGGTGAAGAAACCAGCCGAGGCTGAGAGATACCGCCTGGAGAAACTGGCAGAGGCTCAACGGTGAGTTACAAGACCTTTTTTTTTTTTTTTTCACACTAAAATAAAACATGGCTGTAACAAAAGTGTGAGATAGTGAATATTCTGTCTTGCTTTTTTTTTTTTTTTTTGCTGTTTTACTTTTTTGGTGATGACTACTTGCCTGTACCATAACACAACACATTCTACCAGTTTCTATCACCCCTATTTATTTGATCCATGTTTATACTTCCTGTGTTTAGGTTGTTACATATAGACAGATAGTATTTTATTAACTTTTTGTGCAACATGTCAATTGTGTCATTATAAGACATCATTGAATGTGATTCTTCTTCTTCTTTGAGATGTAAAATGGTGTCACAAAATCCAATCAGAAATAGCCACAGAACTACCTGAAACTAGTTTTGAATGAACCATATGTTCTGTTTTTGTCTCACCAGCCTTAAACTGATCATGGAAGCAGAGGCTGAAGCTGAGTCCATCAGGGTGAGTTCCACTTGGAAAAACACAAATCACCACACCCACAACTGCCCCTGTTTAAGAAGAATTTACAAAACAACTCCATAAGGAGCTACCCGTTGTATGTTGATGAGGTAAACCTGTCCCATTCTTTCCACCAGATGAAAGGTGAGGCTGAGGCGTTTGCAGTGGAGGCCAGGGGTCGCGCTGAGGCAGAACAAATGGCAAAGAAAGCAGAGGCTTTCCAGCAATATAAGGATGGGGCCATGGTGGACATGTTGCTGGAGAAGCTGCCTCTGGTGAGAAGCAAGGCATTTCACAAATTCACATATAGAAGCAGTGATCACAGGATTTTATTAGCAGGCCAGGGGTGAAAATGCAGAAGTTAGTTGGTGGAACATTGCCACATGAGGAAATTGTCATGTTACTGAAATGGCTAAATCCCTAGAAAAGAAAATGGCACATGTCTTTATCATTACTTGGCATTTTCAGGGTCTAGCTGTAGTCTGGAGGTTGTTCTTGAGGAGTGGTAATGCACCGGGTACCGTGGCTCTACCGTGGAGCCATGAGAAGCAATTAACCACAGATGTGCAAGTTTAACGTAGTGTTTACAGGATTTTAGGTAGGCCTACACAACAACGTAAAATAATAATTGCAGATATAGTTTGTGAAATGTGAAGGTTAGTGCTATTTGAGAAACAGATCCTGGTATTAAAATATGTAAATCCTCCAGAAGATTGCAAATGTCTTTGTTGTAACTTGCTGTCTTTAGGGTGTAGATGTAGTTTGGAGGTTGTTTCATGTAGCAACAGGGTTGTAAAAAGCACTAATGCACTAGTAGAGGAAGGAATTCCAATAACTGTCCTGCGACTATGCTATAAAATGATCCTTTCATTACTGCGGCAGAGTATTCCCAACCACCTGGTTACACTTTAAATACCTCTTTCTTCCACTAGATGGCAGAAGAGATCAGCAAACCTCTGTGTGAAGCCAACAAGGTGACCATGGTGTCCAGTGGAAATGGAGATGTGGGTGCAGCCAAACTGTCAGGAGAGATCCTGGACATTATGACCCGCCTCCCAGAGACCGTAGAGAAACTGACTGGCGTCAACATTTCCCAGGTATCACACTTAAACATTCTGTAACTGAGTACAGTTTCTTCTGCCAGAAACCTAAGAGGGTGATACTGAACCACACTCTTCTCTGATCTGACTTTCATCTCTCCGTTTTCCAGGTGACCACTCGTACAGGTTAAAAAGAAGCCACTAAACCGGTCTGTGGTCCCATTTATCAGCTGCTGCCCGGACCTCCTGCGTTAGTCTGTTAACACATTTCCTCTACTGCCATCTCTGTCTCACACCTTCTCTAAACTTCGCAGCTCTGTCAGCATCTTAGTGTGTTTTTGTCGTGTATTTTGTCACAGACTCAGCTCTTTCTGGGCCTGTATATTATGTTTCTCTGGCTACAGTTCCTGTTGCTCTTTCAGAAACGATTAACCTACATTTAACATTGCATCAATATCATCTGATACTGCTTTAAATTCAGTGTAATTGTCCAGGGACTGAGCAAACAGTGTCATGATCACATTTTTAATATTGTGTTTGAACAAGTAACAAATCAAAACAACTGTAGCCAGTGTGTGTCCTGTTCCTGAATGACACCAGTCTTGTATCCTACTTTCTTCCCTCTACAGGACAGGTTTTGTGTGTGTTTAGCACTAATGAACATATTTGTCTCTTGCCCATAACTGCCTGTGTCTGCTGCCTTGCTGCCAAACCTTAAGTGCATCTTAACATGAAAATTGAATACCAACATTATATTTAAAAACTTAATTTACTAATACTAATAACACTAGATTGTCTGCTATGATGGCTTGGTGTGAGTGGGAAGTAGAAAAAACAACACTGGTATTGTATTTTTGACAGAATTTTAATGTTGGGGATAATCATTTTGTTTGTCATGAACTTTAAATTGATTGTAAATTCAAAGGTAATCAAAACTTAGACATTATTTTAGAGCCCTACAATTAAATTCTGTCTTTGCTTTCTGTTTTTCAATAGTATTCCACATCTCCAGTGTCTCATCCTACTGAGCCAGTGTTAATATTATTAATTTAGGTTCATGACTTTAGATTATTTAAGGCATACCACTACTGTATATTAATATAGTCTCAGGCATTAGAATATTAGAAGCAGCTGTTTTACTGTGTTTTTCTCAGACAAATGAAATGCACATCCACTGACAGTCTCTTCTCAGTCATTAAAAAAGTTTTAAGTACTTACATACATGATGCATATGATTTTATGTAATTGATTTTAATTTATCGTTAGTGCACTAATTGTCACTTTAGACCTGTTAGTCTGGAAACTTTTCAGTCACTGTAAGTCCACTCAGACAACAGCATCAGATATATAATACACAGAATGTAAATACACACTGTGTTAGAGGGAAATGAGAAAGCTTCCAAATAAAATAATTTACTTTTTTATCATATCAACACACCACTTGACTCTGTTGTGTTGAGACTAATGATAGAAAGAAAAAAAACATTTAGACATCTATGTTCCACATTCTGGTTACTAGTGTATTTTCCAGTAAATGGTAATTGGACTGCACTTGTATAGTGCTTTTCTTGGTACTGAAAGCGATTTACATTCACACACACACACACTCACACAGCTACTATACCATGCAAGGCACTACCATGCCAAATCCTACTGGGGTTCAGCCAGGATTTTAACGACCAACCCTTTGGTCATTGGACAACGTGCTCTACCAACTGAGCCACAGCCACCCTGTGTGGCCCCAGTGACCCTGAACATAGCAGATTAAGGCTGAATCTCCTGGTTTAAGTAGCATGAAGTTCAATTATGTTTATTAGATACTATTTATTTGTTATTAAGGTCAATTATGTAGCATCTGTGGTAAAGGTTGTGGCTTTTGAAATGCAATGTAACTGTTACTGAATGCGTAGCATTAACCCCCTTTTTGTAGCAGTGGAATTACCAGTGTAACAGAGAAATTCATCTAGATATAAATCTGGAATTGAGAAATAAGATTTAGTGACCTGAATCAGGAAAAGTAGAAGAAAATTGGGGGAAATTATTATTTTACTTGTTTACTCCTTGTGAAAAAAAAAAATCACACTATTATTCTGTATTTGTTTATTAACTGCAACTTTCACTTACAAAGGTACTGTATATTGTTCAAATCCCTGCAGTTGTATATTAGTTGTTTATCTCAGAGTCACAGAATGATGATGGACTAATAAAAGTTGAAGCACTACCACCAAAATGCTAGTTCCAAATTGCCTTATACAATAATCTTATAACATTGTTGCCCTCTACCTCACCATCACCTTTTTGTCTGAATCTTAAATGATATTTATGTCAGCTGTAATTTTCTTTCAATCTGTTTTTAATTGTAATTTTTATTTTGAGTTGTTTTAGTTGTGTCTTTGAAAATCAATTACATTTTACATTTTGTTAAGTTTAGCTGTGTCACAATAGCCTAAACCACCTCAATGATGATCTATGTATGACTATTTTCTCTACGTGTCTAACGGACACATATATTAATTCAGCTTCCCAAATCTTTGTTTGTCTATATATATATATATATATATATATATATATATAAAACCCAAAAGAGGACATTGGGAAGTGTAATCTCTGTGCTTCTGTGCTGGATATTTTATGTGAAGGATATTCTATTGTGGTACTGCATATGGATATAAATGTACTTATGTACTTAAGGCATGTATACGCCGTACACCATTGTAACAGTGGTTGGCTTCACAATCAGAAGTCTTCTAACTCCTATCAACAACAGTTATGTGTTTCTTTTGTTGTCTGCACTTAATTTAATAGAATTTTACTGTTAATCACTGTATTTCATAGGTAAAACTTGCAAAGTCTTAGGATTCTCAAATGATCTCTGTGCATTACAGTAAAATGTGTTGTAATTTTACAATTGTGTATATATTTGTCATTAAATTGCAACAAGGAAACCACCAGATGTGTCCTCTACTGTTTCTGAAAATAGTTAGTTTTTGTTTTCTCCTATGATTTCCACAGTCATATTCATATTGTTTTTTATGCATGTATACTTAAATGCATAAATATTTTTGCAACAATGATACCTTTTGTATGGTACCAGGTTATACCTAATAACCTGCTAAGACCTACTAAAATGCACCTTTTGTTAATTTGTCCATACAGTGATGGCTACCCATTATCAGAAGTGATGGTGGACTTAACATATTTCATATTTTATAACAACAACATATATGCATACAAACGTGCCTATAAGAAATGACATCATCTTAACACCTTCAGTGTTAAGATTTTTATTTTGGGAAACCAAGAGAAACCTTGTTAAATTACAAAATAACAAATGCAAAGTGTGGTTTTAAACCCTTCTATTTTTTTTGTCTGAGTGGACAACAGAGTGGAATACAGGGATACCATAACATACTTAAACAAATAAAGTTACGAGGTCTGTGCAACCTTTGACCTCACATGGCTGATATCAGACCATCTCTGACTGACCATGGTACTTTATCTTTTAAAGACACGAATTTGTTGTCCTTGGTTATTTATCTTCCACATTGCTTGGACAACTAGGGTTTGGGTTTTTGCTTTATATTCCGTTAAATCTAAATTAAATACATGCGTCTCAGTGAAACGTATATGGCGTCCAAAAATTAAAATTGATCATCTTGATGCACAGTGAATACACCGGAAGGCACTGTAGGATGTTGACAGCTGTTACAAGTTAGCTGAAGGTAGCTAAGCTAACACCGGAAGTTTTTTCAAAATAAAATTTAAAACTGCGCAGAAGAAACGCTCATTTTATAATAAATGTATCACATAAGACACGCAGTGCATGTAATAAAACGCTTAAGCCTGTGTTCCAAGTAGTTAATTTCAAGGTTGTCGAAAGTTATAAAAATGAAAATGATTTTGAAGACCTTGAATATGAAGTCTGCTTTTACTTCCAACTCATATGGTGTCTTATTTTGAAAGGTGGGTCCGGCAGTGCAGTAGTTGAAGTCTGACTGGCTTCACTCTGCTGAATAGAGCTGGAGGGAAAAAAAGGAAAAAAAAAACGAAGAAAAAAAGGGATATCTGAGGGGTCTGATCTGAGGGGCGGATTTGGACAAAGTTTCCCAACTGTCCCGACCCGAGGAAGCACCGGGGGGGTTGACGGGGAATCGCTTTTACCGGTAATTTACAGAGGAGTTATTAGTCGGCTGTTCATTAACTGTTATTTTCAGTGTGTCTGAGAGCACCGTCGTCCCAACCGCCGGAAGTCTGCATGAAGCTGCGTCTCCTACAGAGGCAACGGCGTCGACGTTTTTTTTTTCTGTCTTCGTTTTTTTTTTTTTTTTTTTATACGAGACTTTTTTTCTCTTTTTTTATTTTCTCTCAGTGAGATGAGCAGGGAGTGAGGAATGAAGGCGTAGGGAGCAAGGGTGTTTGTGTTTACCAAGCGGCAAGCTAGTTAAGCATATGACTATGCAGGCCTTCTTGTAGCTAGAGCAAGCCAGCGAACAAAAGGAGAAAATTAATGGAGGCAAGTTAGCTAGCTTCCCTTGTCTTGTTGCGTTAACTAGCTAACGCTAGGCTTGTTTGCTTATAAGTGAAATATATCCAAGCTCCCGTCAACCGACGTAGATGCACTATAACACACCGAGTCTCAGTGTTTATTCTGGAGACTCACCCATTTAAACGAGTCACATAAACTGATCAGTATTTGCACATTTCATCAATCACTGCTACTCTTAGCCCGTTGCTAGCAGTACCATAGTTGTGCAGCCAGCTTGTTTTCCCTCGTTAAAAAATGGCTCTCGGTCCACTGAAATACTGACTTTGATTTATACTATAAATATTCCCATCTAGCTGACGCTGACTTGTCAGAAACCTGTAGCATGTGGGAAATTAATTAATTAGCTTTATATGTCTGTCCCATCATTTATTTATAGATTATGCATCTGCAGAGGGGAGTGGAGGCTCATGAAAAAACTAAAACACGTCAATGTCATGCATTGGCACATGCTTTTCCTTTTTTTGGCATGCCATAGTTATACTATTTTTTTTTATGTTAAAGTTAACTTTTTCATGGGTCAGTGTTTCTCTAATAAATTTACAAGTCATGTTAAATGTCAATCTACATTTACTAACACATAATGATTTGCATGCTTTTCTTGGTATGTGAGCAATATTTATACCGTGTTTGGCATTTGCTATCTTCACGAAAGCTGATATGTGGGTGCATGTTCACAACCATGGCACTTCGCTCTTTTTTTTCCTATAAGAAAATATATTGTGTCACCAGGAGATGAACAGGATACATACAATCAAAAGCCAAAAAAGAGTGAGTCTTTTAAATAGTGAGTGTTGTCTTCAACAAGCCACATGTACTATAAGGTGGTTGTTGTTGTTACTACTTGCTGTGCTAGTTTGAGGGAACATAGCCAATGTCATTTATCTAGGCATTAAAGGGTAAAAGCATCTTGACACTATTTGTTTGGGTCATTTTCCAAAATAGGACACATTCACATGTTGCTGACAAAGCAACCTCTGTAAGGTGGTGCAATTTGTTAAAAGCAACACATACTGTGTAAGATACTACTGAAGAGGTGCATGAGCTGTTTTACAAAACCTTTTAATGAGCCTCAAAGACTGATTATCATTTTCTCAACTCGTGCCTCTTTTGTCCTCCTGTAGATTTCTCTCATTTCCAGAAATTGAACAACTTTGCTTGATTCCTTTCACATCCTCATCCTTCTTTGAATTGATTTTGGAAAAAATAAATTGCTCCAGCAAAGTAAAAAAAAAAAAGATTTTCTTACTACCAGTCAGGTTATTAATAAACTACACTTCTGATTTGGAATTAGATTAAATTAGATGGCCACCAAATTGTTAGAAAAACTGCTGGTCACAGATCCTGACAATTAAAACTCATGCTCAGTGTAACTGCAGATGGAAGTAAGGATACATGGAAAGGAAACAGACAAAGATGATTGAAACGTAGCCATGCATGGTCTCGTTTCTCCTGAAGGTAACAAAAGAAGGGCAGAATAATGAGGAGGAGGGCAGGTGTTTTCTAAGTGTGTTGCTTTTTAATTACAGAAATAATGGACGATTCCCATTTCAACTCATCATACTTTTGGT
This sequence comes from Maxillicosta whitleyi, assembly GCA_029822895.1. Taxonomy (NCBI): domain Eukaryota; kingdom Metazoa; phylum Chordata; class Actinopteri; order Perciformes; family Neosebastidae; genus Maxillicosta; species Maxillicosta whitleyi. The sequence continues at coordinate 15,459,436 of JAPSES010000058.1, forward strand.
CTCCCGTCCCCACTGTACAAGGACAGGTAGAGACAACCTTATTGTTGGAATTGTCTTGAAATACACATGGTTTAGTGGTATGTCTTATGTCAAAATTACCAACAAGCGAGTTTGAATGTTTTTGGAAAAACGTTAATCATTACACCTGACACTGACTTGACCCACTATTTGTTGTAATAATCTTGCCGAATAACACACGTTTATTCGGTGAACTTGGCTTAATTTCACACAGAAGATGTTTTAATATGAGTTCTTGAACAGGCAATGATTGGCTTGATCATGTGATCACCCCCGTCCCACTCCTCTCACCTTTTCAACTCCTCTTTGGTTCTTTTTTCTTTTACTTCTTGCATCTCACTGTGCCTTCATTCTCTCTTGTCTTCCACTGAATCTGGCCACCTCCCACCATTCCCCCTCTCCATCCTTTTTGCCTCCTCTTCCCTATCCCCCCTCCCCCCCTTTGTTCTTCACTATGTTCCTCACTAACCTGACACTTTTCTTTTTTTCATCCCATCTTTTTCACTGCTCCTGTGTTTTTTCCTACGTAAACATAATCCATCTTTGACTTCTCTCCAACCCTTGTTCTTTCATCTTTCTTTTTCCTTTGTCTTTTGGACCTTTCTCCCTGTGGACATCATCCATTGTACTTAATTCCTACATCTTGAACCTCACATTCTTCATTAAATCTTCCCCTTACCTGTCCCACACTGGTCTCTTCTTAATCTCTTCACCCTTCCTCCTTTCCTTCCTTTCACCACCCACCCTCCCATCCACTTTTATCTAGATCGAGAACGCCATGTTCCTGAACAAGACAAAGGAGCAGCTAGGTCCAGAGAAGACCAATGCTCCCTCCTTCCCGCACTCCTCTGCATCTTCCACCTCCTCGCCCCACTACCCCACAGCTGTGCTCGCCATCCCCAGTTCAGTGGATGGAGGGGCTGGAGTGCGTGTGGTCCCCAAACAAGAAGGAGGTGGGGGTAATACAGGAGTAGGAGGCAGCGCAGCCTTGAGTGCAGTCGGGGGACATCTACATCAGTCACACACCTCCCAGAACGTCACCGTTGTGCCTGTTCCCTCCACAGGTATCATGACTGCAGGTGAGCGGTCCACTGTGCTGTTTTCCATCCTGCATTACCTGAATCAATGTGCCCCTGCTACTGCAATATCATGGGTCTTATCAATTTATTTGTCTTGTTGTATTGTTTTTACTATTGATTTATGCAGGTGCATTAGAAGAGGGACACCATACGTTTGTTTATTAAAGGAGTTGCTTTTTATTTCATTAGTTACAGTATAAATTCTGTGACAGTAGGTTTTACTGGCAGCAATTAATAGAAGTTGTCAAAGACATTTTTAATAATAATGTCTTCTAAGGATGGATATAACTTACATTAAGTCATCTGTCTATCATAGTTTTTAAGATGTTACTGATCTCTTTCATTATCAGAATTTAGAATTTTTAAGATTACTGGAATCATATTTTACCCTTTTGCAGATAAAATCTTCTACATTGCTTTGAATTTAGCTGATATTAATCATAACCCATTTTTTAAAAAGCTCTGTCTTTTTTTTTTTTTTTATCCTGTATTTTACTTTACTTCTTTACTATGGGTGAATGTGAGAGTTTGTAAAGCGCTTTGGACACCACGAAGGTGTAGAAAATGCACTATATAAATGCAGTCCGTTTACTTGAAATGATAGACCTATATTTACTTACTCCTTCCATTTCAATGACAACTCAATAAATTTTGTCGAATCTTAAATGTATTTCATCAAAGTTCTTCTTGATTACAGATCATCAGTAGCACATCAATTACCTTTTACTATAATTGTACCAAATTCTGTCTATTCTTTATAATTTATGTGTTGAAAATATTTTTATTTTTGACTTTGCACCTGTTATGCAGTCAGATCATTGTTTATTGTTTATCATTATTTTTGCTTCCCTCTTAGCGGGATTAGTCATTACCACCCCTCAAGGCACACTGGTCCCTACTGCCTCCACACAGTCATTTGTAACCGGACCACCAACTGCTACCACCATGATTGTGTCTGCATTGCACACATCAAGTGCAGGTAATTCACAGCAGTTTAGCAGTGATAGTAAGTGTAATTGCTGTCTCTGACCTTTGATTATTGGGGGATTTATACTGTATTACAAACACTACCAGATAAAACCTGGTCACACATTAGGTGGGATTACTCCTTGACATCACAACTAATTGGGAATGTTTCCATTGTTAATTAATCAGTCAGTTATTTGTTGGTCTACAAAGTATTAGTAAAATTCTAAAAACATTCATCAGTGTTTCCTGAATGTCGAGATGATGCCCCCAAATGTCTTGCTTAATCCACATTCCCTAAATATTCAATTTACAATCACAGAAGGAGTGAGGAAACCAGAAAATATTTTAATTTAAGAAGCTGCTTTTTAAAACTGACTAAAATCTTTTTTTTTTTTTTTTAATATATATATATATTGATATATTAATAAATGTATCTTAAGTTTTCCATCCAACATTTATTCCCTAAATCCTAGCTTTGGTACATACCAGTCCATGTATCACACAAATACAAGTCTTTGGTCGTTCAAAACACATTGTCCTAATGAAGCAGCTCACCTAGTATTTGAAGTGTGTATTTCTTCAGCCGATTCTCCATAACTGCTTCATTCTCTGCTATTCCTGTCATTTTCTGATTCTTTTTCGTGTTCTTCTCTCAGACAAGAAGGACGATCATGCTGTCCCTCCTGCAGTTGTCATGCCAACACCATCAAAGCGAGGCAGGAAGAGCAAACAGATGATGGGCAGAATGACTGGAGTGGGTGGAGTTCTCCCTCCAGGAAGTGATGCTTTAATATTGGCCCACCTCGCAGCTGGTGGACAGGTGAAGGACAGTTTTTTACACAAACACTCTGTTTTTTAGACTCCTACTATAACTCTCATTGATTTTTTTTTCACTACACAAATTTACATCTAAAATGAATTCATGTTGTTACAGCACCATCCTGCTGACCCATATGACCTGTCAAATGATGAAGATGAACACACCAACAAAGACGGGCCCAAATCCTACAGGTAATAACTAGAGGTTTGGGTCATAGAAGCAAACTACTGTTGATGGCATCAAATAAATATGGAACGGTTAGAACGAACAACCTGCCAGTATAATAAGTGTTTACATCGCCAGCACATTAAGATTTTCTTCTCTCTGTCATTTCTCAAGGTGTCGGATGTGTGCAGTTACGTTCTTCAGCAAGTCAGACATGCAGATCCATGCCAAGTCCCACACTGAGGCCAAGCCCCACAAGTGCCCCCACTGTTCCAAGTCGTTTGCCAACTCCAGCTACCTGTCCCAGCACATCCGCATCCACAGTGGGGCCAAGCCCTACACCTGCACCTACTGCCAGAAGACGTTCAGGCAGCTGAGTCACCTACAGCAGCACACACGGTACTGGTCTGGGCTCAGGGGGGTTATGTGGACCTGTGGCTGTATGTGTGTGTATCCCCTGCAGCATGTGTATGTGGTGGTGGGAAGAGGATGTGCTGGGATGGTTTGGGAGAGTGTTGACAGTGTAAAGCTCTTTGCACAGTGTTGATCCAACTTAAATATAGGCTACACGTCTGTTTCTTTTATCTACTGATCAGTAAAGAATCCTTTATTTAACACTAACAATAAGAACATGAACCACTCTAAATCATGAGCTTTAACATATATTTTACAAGCTGAAACCCTCTTAGAGCATTCAGCATTTGGATGTACACTTACATGCTTGGAGAATTGAACTTTCACTATAAGCTACTTCCATAACAGTATATTTTAATTCAGCATGTGATTGTTTACTTATTTCCTTTTATTCTTTTACTTTTGTTACTGTCGAAACTTATACAGTTTTGGCTTGATACTGCATGCATGTCCCTTTATTTAGTTACATATTTTTGTTTTTGGAACCACCTATGCCTTCACTCAACCCCTCCACACTTCCCCTCTTTGGTTTCAGGCACCTTTCAGACATCTTTTTGGACCCACATACAATGTTAAAATAAACTGGCCAGTTAAAAATTGAAATGACCTCACTGATAAAGGACAAAGTTATCAGATAACATGAATGTTAATATCATATACAGGTTTCTCTGGTATTTAACTAGAAATAAAATTCAAATCGTCTCAATTTTAACTTTTAAGTAAATTATGATTATTATCTGAAAAAATAACTTATTAATTAATAATTAATTATTATTATTATTATTAATTATTATTTTTATGAAGTTGCATTAACTGTCTTTTAATTGGATTGTATATTCACCATGTTGCAGAATTACAAATTGGAACCAATAAGCACTAGTGTTAGAATTTACCACCGCACTGTGGGGCTTTCTATTGTATTAACAAACAGGACATTTATTAACTGAGTAATAACATAAAATTATATACAGGAGGTGGTCCTGCATGTCTTACACACCATGATTATGCTTCCAAACAGGTTCACCTTCAATTTAGGCATTAAATTAGTAGCTGTATGACATAAAACTACATATTTTAAATTCCAACAAGGCATTAAATCACTTTCTACTCATTTATGCTGCCATGAGTCTAACAAACTATTTAATTTTACCTCTGACCTTGTCATTTGCCTTCTTCATTTTTCATTTCCTTTATAACCATGCACTGAGTTCTCTCTGTGGGTTTCGAGCTATTAATTCTAAGCAGGAGGAGGCGCTGCACTGGCCTGCCACTCGTCATGTATTTGCATTTCAATTTGACTGCAGCAGAGTCAGACACTCATAGACACACTCACACTCCACTCAAAACAGAGCACACCAAGTGGAGAGAGAGAGAGAGAGACTGCGAGAGAGAGAGAGAGAGAGAGAAAGAGAAAAGCGTGACTGTGCTTGCTGTATGTTCTCGTTCTGTGTTTTCATAACTCAGACACAGCACAAAGAGCACACTGTCAGACCTGAAATGATCTCTGACCAACACGTTTGGTTGAAGATCCTGTTAAAATTAACGCATGATTTAGTCTTTATGAAGTTTGGTCATGCTGTAGCTTAAAAATCTCTCGCTGTTTCTCTCTCTGTTTCTCTCTCTCTCTCTCTCTGTCTACCCCCCCTCCCTCCCTCCAACCCTTCGATCCCGGCGTCCCTTGTTAGAAACCACACTGAGGCCAAGCCCCACAAGTGTCCCCACTGCTCCAAGTCGTTTGCCAACTCCAGCTACCTGTCCCAGCACATCCGCATCCACACCGGGGCCAAGCCCTACAGCTGCTCCTACTGCCAGAAAACATTCAGGCAGCTCAGTCACCTACAGCAGCACACACGGTACTGGTCTGGGCTCAGGGGGGTTATGTGGCTGGATGTGTTTTTATATGTGGCGGCAGGTATGTGGGGAGCTGTAGCACCTGTTTATGAGCACATATATCACACATTTCAGACCAGAAGGTATGATGTTAATCATTAGGGATGAGCAAAATACTTAAAATAGGCATATCTCCATATACTTTATACTATCTGTTATTATGTAATGAAAATCAATAGAATATATGGTAAAGAGTAGTAAAAAAGCAAACACAGCATCTTTTCCCTCGAAATAATAAATCTAAACTGTGCAGTACTGTGTAAAAGGCTTAGGCTACGTTTAGCTTTGCTGTCTTTGCAGGGTTGAAATGAGCATATGCATTTATTTCACTTTTCTTCACACAAAATAAGAAAGTACCGGAAATAATGTGGACGAAATTTGTTGTAAAGGTTAAAGTGTGTATTTAATGTTACCTCTGATCCCATGGCAAGAAGCAGCACAAACAGTTAGAAACATCTGACGTGTTGAATGAAACTTGGTATAAAACATCAGAAAATTTATACAAGTGGTTCCAGAGACAGCAAACCCCGCCTCTCGCATGTATTGTAGCTTATTTTGGCATTGATCCAACTGATGTCGATGCGTGTGCTGATGTTAGCATATCAGTTGCTTCTATATATGAGCCGAGTTTGAAGTAAATTGAAAGAAAATTGATGTTTTTATAGATATTTGAAGTTTCGGGCAATATCAGTAAAGGAAAAAAAAATCATATTTATTCTGTGTCACTGGCAATTTCTAAACTCGATTTGGTATGAATTCAACCAATAGTTTTGCTGCTAGAGTGCTGACAAACAGAACCAAAAACATTACTGTCTGAATGGAAGGGTTAAAGACATGTTAAGTTCAAAGGGAGGTCACACTAATTACAATCTCTTTGTTTTATCGATGCTATTTTTACCCTGAAACTTTAGTTTTTCCTGCTGTTCATACTTCACATATATCCAGGCTGGATCTTACTACCGAGACTGACAAATGTGTATGTGTGGACTTTAGAACTTAGTAAAACATCAAACCTAATGTTTGTCTTGGATGTTTGCAGACTACTGTATGCCTAAACAGTATTTTAAAAATGAAAAAAAAAAACTAGACAATTAGACATAGAGTAATTTGTGTTATGGCAATACAATTAAAACCAAAATAACAGCATTATTTGCATTCAGACAGATATAGAGCCTCCACCCCTATTAAAAGTGTGGTGAAATAAGTTTCAGGCTGCCAGACTCTACTGTGTTGAGTGTCATCTGAGCAGCCCATATGTAATTGTTATATTGAATTTAATGAATGCCATTAGCTTTGTTTTGTGCTTTGTTGAATGACTTATCAGCTGTCAATAAGCTAAACCTGAGCTGCTGCAGCAACAGCTGGAGATGCTCTGGTCTTATTGTCAAAATGCATTTGGATTATTACACACATAAGTGCTAAACTGCATTATATGCATGTGGAAGCACATAATTTCCTCCACATCTTTAAAATTCTCACGGCGTTCCCACCATTTTTCAAAATAAAAATGATGCTGGTCTGTCTATAGCAAATGTAATGGTATCATGAAAAGATGGAGTCAGATCCAGCGCAGCAGGCCTTCCACCCAACCACAGATCGACTAGATGATCCCTGTCACAAACACGGTCTGCCGGCATGGTTTTATTCAATGATGTAAATGCAAAACAAACTTTTTTCTATTTTTTTGACACAAACTAATGGGTATGTAACTATGATTTTGTCTCCTTGTAGGATTCATACTGGTGACCGACCATACAAGTGTAATCATCCTGGCTGTGAGAAAGCTTTCACTCAGTTGTCTAACCTACAGGTAAATAAGCTGAAAAAAATAATCATATATGAACACAAATGGCTCTTTAAAATGGCTATTGCAATGGTATTTTCAGCATCACATTGGGCAAACTTTGCTTATGGATTGTTTTCTTTATTTTTGTGTATCTCTTGTCAGTCTCACCGTCGGCAGCACAACAAAGACAAACCCTTCAAGTGCCACAACTGTAACCGTGGTTACACAGATGCCGCCAGCCTCGAGGTTCACTTGTCCACACATACTGTCAAACACGCCAAGCTGTTCTCCTGTGGCCTCTGTAACCGCTCCTACACCTCGGTAGGTTCTCAAACCAGTTATTATAAAGCCATTACTTCAGTAGTTTTGCTTTTTATTTCACATTTTGGTTTCAGTTTAGTTTTAGCTGAAAGAAATGAGAAAGATTTAGAGATTGAGAAGACTTCACATTTAGACAGCTGTAAAACAGGTGGTCATGTGGCAACAGGAGCAAAGAGAAGACTCTATTCTAGTTTCTCGTGTATAATGAGGAAAACCTATATGTGATGCTTCAAAGCTAAGTCAAAAGAATGCATGACATGTAATATGATTTACAAAATCATTTCTTATTAAGCTCCTTAAATGGACCAAATATTTTTTTCCTGTACACTATGAATCATTAAGAAATGGAAAATAAAAGCAAACATTTTTTTGATTAATATATGTTTAGCTGTTATCTTTTTAATTTACTGAAAATAACTTTTTTAGTTTTTCGTTTTAGGTTCGGTCTTCAGTTCCATTCTCTCTTTTTTCATTGTCTGTATTAAAATATACATTTTCCATTTTTCTCACCACTTCTAGGAGACTTATCTAATGAAACACATGAGGAAGCACAACCCTGACCCATTAACAGTGGCGGCAACAGTAGCTGCTCAGCAGGCCCAGGGTCTTACACCAGGAGGGGGAGGGGTGAGGGGCCGAGGCCGTGGCCGAGGGAGAGGAGGCGCCGGCAGAGCAGGACCGCTCCAAAGTCAGGCCAATCCTAACAGTGCCGGCCAGAACCCAAACCCCGGACCGCCTGGCAGCTACCAGCAGCCCACAGAGGCTGTAGTTCCATGTCCCTTTGACCTGCACCAGTACAAGACAGTGGCAGCCAGCGAGATCCAGTATAAACCAGTCACTGTGGCAGACCTGCCAGTGGTCCACAAAGACCTCTGCCTAACGGTGTCCACCTCAGCCATACAGGTGGAGCACATGAACTCCTAGGTCGTGTTTCCCATCGGTTCAAGGAATACTATTCATGCCTGCAATGAAAAAAAGGTTCATATAGACAAGTAATTTAAATGCATTCAGTAATACTGTCACTTACTGGAAAAACTGGCCACAGGGGGTGAAAAGTTTTTGCTTTACATGCAAACAATCATGCACAAGAGTATTTAATAAATTTTGTAGCTATGGGGAGTGGCTTTATAGAGATATTTTCCCATGATTTTGTAATTCAAATGGATTTTTCCCTCAGTCAACATTGATGTGAAAGGCTGATGAGAACGTGGCACTTTTAGAATCTTACCAGATGCTCGTAGCAGAGTTTCTACATCCAACGGCTGATCGGATGCAGTTTTGTGATTTGAAAGTAAGCACTGTGAGATGTCTCAGCCCATCACAGTGTGTTTTTTCAGAATGTGAAACATAAGAAGGGCTTTGATCGTGTAAAAAATAGCATCTTGACAGTTTTATTTGCAAAACAAACATGATTCTCAGATAGGATCAGTTTAGATTTTCCCAAGGCTTTGTGTGACCTAAATTCACACAAGTCTGTTTATTAAAACAAGTCTAATTCTTCCACCCTATGGCGGTTTTTTACTTGGATACTGAATGCACTTTTAAATTACTTGTTAAAGCACAGATATATTACTGTGTTTCTCAGTTCCTGAGCCCACTGGTGGAAAACATCTCTCAGTAGACATGCTGGTGAAAGACTCTGATATACTGTTGGTAGTTTATTCTGCAGCCTACAGTCACATTTCTCCACTCTGAGAAGATTTCACAAAACCTAACCTGAAATGGGCTTTGGCTTTTAGACCCTTGTGAATGATGTGGAGAAAAAAATGTGACACAAACCTCAAAAAGGCATCCTGTTTTAGCTCAACTCCGACTACGTATAATCAAATGGACCAGTTATGTTTTTGTAAAACAGCCACAATACACAGATCTGAGACCAGCAGTACTGCTCCAAGAACCTTGATAAAAGAGGCTCACTGGTGTCCCTTTTCTTTCTTTTCATCACATTCTTCAAAAATATCAGACTATTAAAATAATTGTTTCTGTAAAATAAAAAATAAGATATTTTCTGGGCAGTCATGTTCCAGAGAGTAAACTCATTTTCATAAACAGGTCACTTTAATCTGGACATCCTCCATCAATCTGATTCTGTTTCATGCCAAAACAAGGTATGGGGGAGGACAAGGAATGAAAGACTGCAGAGATTCTCAGTTGTAGCTGAGATGGCAGGGCTGGTATTGATCAGAAAATGGAGGGAGGGCTGAGTAAATACTTTTGAATGACTTTAAAGAGACACTGTGCCATAAACAGCAGAGGCTGGAAGAGAAAGACTGGAATGGAGCCTGAAAAAACACCACAGGGGAAGAGGAACAGCGGGGAAGAAAGGGATGCGGTGTTCAGTGGGATGTGGCTAAAGCCTGGGGCAGAATCTAAAAGTCGATTTCCTAAATTGTGTCCTTATTTTCACCCACCTCCCTTCAAACAGCAAGAAACTGAGGAACCTCCCTGCGACGGAGGCCAAAGTTCAAAAGAGATGGAACAGTTCATGAATGCACTAAAACGGAGGAATCTGCAGCAGAGCAAGATTGAAACCAGTGGGAGAGATGTGATAATTGGGGTGGGGGGGTCATAATGAAAGCACTTGATGAAGCTTGTACTTCACCGCCTATGTTTGTCATCATTGTACTTTTTTTATATATCATATGTATGTATTTTTCTACCAACAGAAGAACGCGTGAACTAATGTGAAGAGAAAGCAAAGTGTGCGCATGAATGTGAAGGAAGCAGAGAAAAGGTTTTGTCCCATTTTTATTTTATTTTATTGGGTTGGGTTTGTTTGTTTTTTTTGTTTGTTTGTTTGTTTGTTTTGTACTGTTCAAGGACAGTTATACGATCCTCCAAGTTATGAAAGCCCATCTCGGCACTGTCAGGGTGGCTGCTGGGGAAATAATGATTGTGTGATAAAAATGGCTGACAGGTACTGTTATCAATCTTTTTTTAAGAACTTTTCATACATATTATTACTACTTTCAAACTGTATTTCAAATGTTATCCACATTATTATCAATCCGAGGCATTATTGTATTGCAGTATGCTGTACATAACATAGATAGAACTTTTTCATCTGTAAAAGGGAAGTATGTCCTGTGTAAAGCATATATGGAAATGAAAGGAACTCAAATTAACAATAACCAAATAATTGGCTTTGTCTCAGGTCACCTTTTGTGCTCGTGTACCATTCCCTGCTCCACTTGAAATGCATCGTGGTTCCATTTTGGTAAATTGGTAGACGAATCATTCTCATTAGCACCAGTTAAACGGGTCTGTTGTAGCTCTGTGATGAAGTGAACAAATTCAGTCTGAGAATCAAACCGTCACCTGTGAGATCTCCTCAAACGAACACCACTGACCCTTTTTACAAATGACCCAGGAGTCTCCATAATGAAATGTGGCTGTGCACTGGTGACCTGGGACACTGCTGCCATGTTTTCATGCACAAGCTATCTCTACCCATTACAAATGTTCAGGCAGCCTTTACTACGGGCTGCTTGTTTTCATGTATACTCCTTGTATTTCATTGTGTCTTTTTATGAAAAATAACACATTCTCAATATTCTTGTTAATATTATTGATGCTCCTGATAATAATCCAGTTAACTGCCCTCTTATGCTACACTCTTGCATACTGTATGCACAGTTACACCTCTTGCTCATCTGATCAGACTGTTTCTTCCCTCAAGGAGAATAAAGTTGGAAAACAGTTTATGATGAAATAACTTGTGGGCTCATTTAATATATTACAAACATTTGGCTTGAGTTTAGGTTTTTGGGACCTCTACTATTACCACTCAACTCAGAAACCATCTGAAACATGGCAGAGCAGTGTCATTCTGTAGCTTTTTTCACAAATGATCACTGATGTAAGGAAAAGTATAAAGGTAACTTTAACAGGTAATACTTTAACTATTCCCCTTCATAGATGTGCTTTTTTTTTTTTACACATTCCTTGAATATTACATTTCTTTTTATCTGGTTTTATAGCTTAAATTACATATTTTAATTGAAAACTTGTTAAAACAGCAGCTCTATTATTTATGTAAACGTTGAAATCATTAAATGAAAATCGTTGCTTTAAAAATTTTAAGTAATGAAACAGTAGTTGAGAAAAATGAAGTGGATTTTGTTCAATGTACTTGAGCCCATAATCGAATGAAATAAAACATGTAAGTTGAATGTACTAATGAATAAGTTACAGTAATCGAAAAATACTTGGTTTAAACCAGACGTTCCCAAATTGAGGATGAGCCTTTTGAAGTCCAAAAGTCACATGACCTGGACACTATTGAGCAAAAACTTGTAACTTATGAGTAAAAAATAATTATATAAAATTACTGAAGTGATATAATTGAAATATAAGAGGTGTGTCTTGTGTGCCCTGACTAGTACTACAAATCATGTTGTCCAAGAATCAGCCTGTTTTTATTTATTTATTTATAAAGTGCAACAAATAATAATTACAAAATAACTGAAGTACTTGAAATTACAAGCAAGGCAAATGACCAGGAAATGATAACGAATCATATAAGTAATAGTGATTAAAAGCAAAACTAAGGTAACAAAAATGTTATTAATAAATATTATTTCCAAATATTACCTCCATGACATGCGCACTATGGGTCTGGTTCCAATGTGTTTGTTCATATATCTAACTATTGACCGAGTTTTGTCTCGCTGACGGAACTGACCACATTAACCATAGACATGTTTATACATGTCTATGACTGGTTTTCACCGCCTGTGCGGGATAATCCGTAAACTAAAGTAAACGTACATAAACAGATAGGCGTGGTTTATGACAGTTCGACCAATCACAGCGGCTCATCCGTAGCTCCTCCAAAACAGTTCAATTTCAAATTCAAACGGTCGGAGACTGTTCAGGCTGTCGGACGGAGATCATTAGCAGTAAATATCGAACCCAGCAAAGGTAACTATTTTCACTTATTAACGGATCCATTTAGATAATCTAATGTTTTACGATCCTAGAAGTATGATTTGTTTGTTGTATGGAGTAACAGATCATTTTTCTTTTTCCAACTGATAACCACCGAACGTATTTAATGTTAGCTAGCAAGTGACTGTTAACAAGACTGTTATTTCACTAGTAGTACACATTCATGTCAAATCAGATTAATAAGTTTCTACACGGTCGTAAGTGGTGTTGTTTCAGTAAGCAGTGCCTCCCTTAACTCCAAACTATCTGAGTCATAGGAATCTTAAAAGGTAATGCTAGCAAACTTTGGAAAAGTGATACCTTATCTGCACACGATACCATTTACCCTTTAATTTAATCGGTTACAGTCTGTTATAATGGAATAAAGTATGTTATTTGGCGAACTTGGACACAGAAACATAGTCTTAGTACAGTAAAGCATAAACCACCACACCCACCATACTTGTCTTGTACAATAAATCCAGTGTCTTCACTGCTAAATGTACAGTCATATTGATATTTTATGCTCCTGCTCGAGTTTGACAGAAATGTAAACTTGTAATTTCTCTGCTCTTTTCAACTGTATGATCTTTGTTTTCCAGTGTACTCTCAGCAGATGTCTCGTTTACCAGTCATGTCTAACAAAAGGGTCCTCACGACCAGCTCAGAGAATACTCAGGACTTTGTTCCTGCTCAGGTCTGTGATATAATTTTTATGTCTTGTTCCTTAATGTTGGCTGTCATCAATATTCTGCTAATGCCCATCAAGCTGCTGTTACTATGTAAAGGACTAAACCAATATTGATTGTGTGGGAAAAACATGTGTCTTGTTGTGGAATTTGATGTGTTGCACTGTTTCCACTCTGTTGATGTAGTGTCATACTTACAATAACAAGCAGGATGGAAAATGCATTATTGTTGAATTGTGAATCATTGCTCTAACTTAATACTGATTGGATTTTGTGTTTATAGAAGAGGATCCGTAAAGATGCAGATTCTGTGAAACCACAGGCAGCAACTACGGTCATTGGTGGCAAACGGCCTCCTGTTGCTGTAGCTAGGCCACATATTTGTAAGTTACTTGATCCTCTGAGTCTTCCTTTTATTTAGCATGCTCAGAAAATGTCTTCAGTTAGTTCAGAGTCATGGATAAGATGTGATACAAATGAGTGTTCTCTCCATCTACTCTTAATTTAGGTATTAATCATTTCCATGTGCAATCTCAAAATCTGTTTGATAGGTTGTGAAATTGTCAGTTAAACAATGGCACTGGTTCAGCAGAAGTCAAGAGGTATAATTTCTGTATTTGTCTTTCTTGCTCTCACACAGCAAAGCCAGTCAGACCTACAGGGGCTGCCACTGTGGCTATTGGTCCTTCCAGAGGTAAGATATTGCTACTGGACACTACTACTTTTTACATTTTTTCATTAGTGCGGATGTTGTGTAGTTCAGTTGAAATTAATAATAACAATAGTTAAATTGGGTCTAACTACTCATTACATTTGGGTGTTATTTTCTTGATTTTAGGTGAAACTGATCTTATTATTTTTATTATTGTTGGCGGTTCATATTATTTACCTTCTTGTTGTCGTAGGTGTTTTGAAACCCTCTGCTGCGGCAAGGGGAATCAATCTGAAGCAAACAACCACTGGCACCAAACCAGGTAATTAATCTATAGTTTTCAGGGTTTGGTTTGGACTTTCTATTCTAATAAGTAATATTTGTAGCTGTTGGTCTATTTTATTTTTGGCAACTACCACCAAATGTTAGTGCTAAAACAAATAAATAATGGCTCAGTGAAATGTCAGGGTCACAGGTAATGGCATGGGTAAATAAAGTAACTTGTAAAAGAGCCTAAAAGAAAAACTTGATTTTAACTGTCACACCTCATACCGATGATTCTTCTGACAGTAGGTGGAGGGGGAAACAGACGGGCTCCATGGGACCTGAAGGGAAAAGTCAGCGACATGGAGGAGAAGATCACTAACTACCAGACGAAGGTCAAATCGTTTCACCAAGAGAATGAGCAACTCAAAGGCTCAGCAGCCAAGAGCCAGATGAAGATGGTGGAAATGGAGAAGGAGCTGGAGAGGCAGCGGAGCCAGATTAGGTGCAAGAACCAAATAAGGCCAATTAACTAATGATTATGATGAAATTATGCCATTTACTGTCATCACTTTACTTGTGTACAGACTGTTCATTGTCTTTTCATTCTGTGGCTTCAGTGAATATGAGGTACAGCTGCAGGCCCTGTTCGGAGTTCAGGAAGAACTGGAAAAAGTTTCGAGTGATAAGGGTACCCTTGAGAAAGAACTCAGAAACTTGGAAGGAAAATACAAAGTCATGGAGACTCTCCGAGAGACTCAAGAGACAGAGCTGCAAACTTTCAAGGTACAAAAGTAAATGGTTCATCATCATTGCAAGACAAACTCAGAGGATTTGACAACTAAGTTGAAACTCAATGTAAAAATGTTTCCACTTTCTTAGCTTAGTACCTCTAACACACACTGAAAATAACTTATCCACGTGTGCCATATTTCCCAGAGGCGGTGCTTGAGTCAAATAGGCAGATGTAGAGGACCTGTCTGTTTTAATAAGACAATGATATTTTGTGTCATCATAGTCCTCCTTTGAGTTTTGTGCCAAACCCAGTAGAAATATCCTCTCTGTCAATGTGTAGAAGCTAATGTGTTCCAGGAAATTATACTGATTTATTTTTTTTTCTCCAATCCAGATGAAGCTCTCTGTTCAGGAGTCAGCTTTGGCTCGTTTACAGATGACCCTAAGGGATACAGAGGAAGAGGTCCGCTCTCTGAAAGACACTGTGTCTCAGCAAAAGGATGAGCTTCATGTTGGTGAAATGGAGCGGCGGCGCCTACATAACACCATCCAGGAGCTCAAGGCAAGTTACCGCTCAGGGTAGCAGGTCTTCAGGGTCCTCTTCTTTTTTATATATTTCCTTTGGGAAATATTTGTCCAGAATTGGTGTTTGTGAACCAAATCCTTCCATGATCACTTTCCAGTCTAAGCGTGGTTGTGTTTGTCACGTAGGGTAACATCAGGGTGTTCTGCCGAGTTCGCCCACTGGTGGGAGGAGGGCTGAGCAAGCATATTCAGCTCTCTGCTGCTGATGAGAAGAGTTTAACACTGGCCAAAACTGAGGAGGTGAGAAACCCACCAGAACACCAGCTATTTCTAATGGTGTTTGGATTTGGAAGATGGAACCCTGACTTTTTGCTTCTCAGTCACACACAGGCAAAGGTGGAGACACTCAGAAGAATTACAACTTCAGTTTTGACCGAGTGTTTGGGCCTGGGGCTGCACAGAAGGAGGTAAATAATTACACCGATAACATCAGCTGCCTACAGTTCTGAGTTTTTGTTGGATTTGTGATTCTGTAAGTTTTAGTAAATGACTTTGAATTGAGATACAAATGTTTCTTTATACTTCTCACGTAGTTGTTTGCATGTGTTTGTGTTTTTTCATGGCTGTTGTCCAATGAACTAAAGGCAAATGTGTCTTTGTTTTCAGGTATTTGAAGAAATTTCTCTTCTGGTGCAGTCTGCACTGGATGGATACAACGTGTGCTGTTTTGCGTACGGGCAGACTGGAAGTGGGAAGACGTACACGATGGAAGGGGATGAGTTTGATGAGACCAGAGGTGTGATTCCCAGAGCTGTGCAACAAGTCTTCAGAGCAGCACAGAAGCTGGGAGATCAAGGCTGGGAGGTTAGTTCAGCTACGTTCAGACAGCAGGTCTTAATACACAAATCAGATTTTTTTTTTTGTGATATCTGATTTGTGTGTGTGTGTGTGTGTGTATGTCCTCATTCATATTACAAATAAAATGCAACTTCAATCAGTTCTCAGTGTGAACTGAATGTGACCCACATGCACAAAAGTGGTCCTGGCGTAATACTTGAGCACGCAGCATGCACTGTGTTTACAGAAGAAAATATGGAGGTATCAGCGTGTGTGCCGCTGATAAAGTTTCTCTAAAACCACAAAGTCAGAACCAGTCAAATAATTTTAAGTAGAAGATTAAAAAAAATAGCAGAACCAGGTTTTTTGTTTTTTTTTTGCGGTGGCTGCTACGTCTGTATGAGTATCTGAATGTGGAGTCGGACTCAGGAGTGGTGGGATAGTGAAGTTGGCGACTTCACTGACACACATTTCATTTATAATTTTCCAATAACAAGAAAAACATTTAAACATGTCTCTAACACTCACAACTAGACACTTATCTGTGGTGATTTCAGTGACGTAAACGTCGGATAAATGCGACCTGGCCCTTCAGACTGACGTCACATTTGAAAGTAAAAGCAGCATATGTATCAGATTCAGGACCACATATGAAAGTGGTCTGGGCTGGATTTGAAAAAATCGGATCTGTGCTCTTCAGACTGTCTTTAACAGGTCAGATAGTGGCAAAAAATTGGATTTGGGGAACATTTGGCTACAGTCTAAATGTAGCCTTAGAGATTCAGGAAAGAGTTGGTGTATTTTATTAAGATGTGTAGTTATAGCAAATGTTTCCACCTTTAACCCCGACTGAAGGCGCTGTTTTACCCGTGGAGAAAGAATGAGGAAAATGGTCAATTATCTTAAACTACTACTGTTTTATTTCAGTTCACCTTCACAGCCAGTTTTGTGGAAATCTATAATGAGACCCTGCGAGATCTGCTTTACACTGGCAAGGCTGACAAGAGACCAGAGCACGAAATCCGGAAGTCCACCAACAATGAGCTGACGGTCACCAACCTCACATATGAGAAGGTCTACTGCGAGGATCAGGTACGACACGGGTCTCACATCGCATGGTTTGTTAAGCAGCATAACTTGTATGTTTTGAAGAAGAAGAAAAAATTGTCATTTTAAAGATGTCAGTCAGCTGCTGCAGAATTAAGATAAGTTATTGGCTTTAAATGACCGTTGACGCTCAGTTTAGTAGAAGCTGTGTTGAACAAATCTTGTTCTTTCCCTTCTTCCTTTCAGGTCCTTGGCCTAATTGCCTTGGCCAATCAGAATCGCTCCACAGCCCAAACGGCTCAGAACGACCGATCCTCCCGCTCACATTCAGTCTTTAAGCTGGATATCGAGGGGGTGAACGGTGGCAGGGATGTCAAATGCAAATGTGAGTTAATTCCCATTTACAGAATTGACTGGGGTTGTTCCCAGACCGAAAGCGAAATCACAGCTGCTTTCGGTGTACGCACCCACACTTACGAGTCTCTTTGTGTTCAGCCGCTCTGTGCCTGGTGGACCTGGCCGGCAGTGAACGCATGTTGAAGAGTCAGTCTCAGGGGGAGCGCTTCAAGGAAATGACCGCCATTAATGGCTCGCTGTCCAATCTGGGCATCGTCATTACGGCACTGGCAAACAAGGTCAGCAAACCAGAACTGAATGAAGATGATATTCAAGAGTTCACTATTGTGTCGCATACAGGGGAAAAAAACCTCAAGTGTATCATTAACTTTCTTCTCTTGGTTATGTCACAGATTTAATAATAGGTTTTACTCAGCAGCACTCAATACAGAAACACACATCTGATACTTTAAAAGGATCAACGCAAGAATGTGTGTGTGTGTTTCTTTTTTTTTTTTTTTTTAGTTGGTTATATTTGTGTTTTTATAGTGGGTTTTATATGCAGGGTTTTTATGGGTGCTTTAAACCCTTGAAAATGTTTGAGTCTAAATGTGTTTTCAAGGTCTGAAAAATGCTCCTTAAGTGCTTGTAATTGCAACTCTGTGAATGATTAATTTATTTTTTATATTAACTCTGCCAGGTTAGATTTTAAGCCGTAACTACTTAAAGAGAGGTGAAAAATGAAACTTTACCTACAAAAACTTCAAATTTTCAGGTGTTCTCTGGTCGACTCCATCTGATCTTAATCTTTGTCTCAATGCGAGTGTGCCTGAAGGACACAAAGTGCCTTCCCTTTTTTTATATATATAAAACTTCCTGTTCTCCTTTAATTTCTAAACCTTTTGCTATTATAAAACATAATTTTAGATGTTTATAGTATAATACAATGTACATCATTGTGGTAAAACTTATCCTGAGTATATGTATTCATGTAAATGTGATAAGGTGCTATACTGGCAAAATTTGAATGACCATTAAAGGTGCTTGAAAAGTGCTTGAATTTAACCTTGAACGTAAATGTTAAATGGACTGCTCTTATATAGCGCTTTTCTACACCTTGATCAAAGTGTTTTACATAGCGTCACATTCACTCACACACACACACACACACACACACACTCATACACCAGTAGACGCCGGCTGCTACTGCCAGATCCTACTGGGAGCAATTTGGGGTTCGGTGTCTTGCTCAAGGACACTTCAACATGTGGACAGTCAGAGCCAGGGTTTGAATCGCCAACCCTTTGGTCATTAGACGACCACAGCCGCCCCTGAAAGATGTGTATGAACCCTGGATTTGATGCACAAATTGGTCGACACTTTAATTTTGCTGCAATGACAGTAAAGACACTCTATGTATGAGCAAGGTTCTATATTTTATCTCTGCAATAATTCTGTTTTTTTTTTTTTGTTTCTTTTGTTTGTTTGTTTTTTTCCCCCTTCAGGAAAGCTACGTGCCATACAGAAATTCCAAGCTTACCTACCTTTTACAAGGTTGCTTGGGAGGAAACAGCAAAACGTGAGTTCATCGGTGGTCAACGGCTGCTGATTTAAGACCCTTTTAAAACAAAACAAAAGAATTTGACAATAAAGACGACCACTGAACAGACGAATCATCTGTTAAAAACCCCTGAATCATTAAAAAGGGGATGATGTTGTTTTAATTGTTTGTTAATGTCGGTTGTGTTGTGTCTTTCTCTCCAGCCTCATGTTTGTGAACATTGCTCCAGAGCCAGACAGCTTTGGAGAAACCCTCAATTCTTTGAGGTTTGCCAGTAAGGTCAGTGGATAACTGGGGTTTAATCTTACATCAAACACAAAACACGGGGTCAGTTATTGTCCCATGATGTCAGAATGTTCCTGACCCGTTCCCACGCTAAATTGATCTGTTGACACGATGTCGAACAAATGGTACTTATTCATATTTAACGTTTTGTGTTCTCTTTTTCTACAGGTTAACGACTGTGTGATTGGGACGGCGAGTGTAAACAGGAAGTAGACAGAAATTCTCAAACTTATCACTGATCATATTTTTAATGACATGACAGTCAGAGTGAACCTGTTGTGTATATACCTTTTTTAAACACAGTTTCTTAAAGGTTTTTAATTTTGATTTATGGCAAATAAATGTTTTTTATGTTACGGTGTGAATGCTCGACTCTATACTCATTTAATTTGACGTAAGTAGGTATCAGGTGCAAAGGATAGGCAAAATGAGAAGCTTTTGCTTCTAGCCTCTTCCTTTTTTTTTGTTTTTATGTGTTTTATAGTTGTTGTGTTAGTTTGTGATTGATGCGCGAACAAACCAAAAAAAAAAAAAAACTCATTGATTCCATAAACTCTAGATGGACCTTTTTATGTCGATAAGTCAGTCCGTGTTTCTTATTCATATTCATTAAAAATTAAATATGTGGTTTTACATTATTACTTGGAATTGCAATAAATGTAGTTTAGTTAAAGGTATACGTGTCAACGTCATATTCTTGACTTTTTTTTTTTTTTTTTTAAATATATGAATTGGATGTTATTTCTTTTATGTTTTTCTGTATTCTTTGACCAAACGAGTTAATTCTCCAGCCCACTCCAGTATCTGGGCCATGTAAATAAACTGATGCTTTCTAATAAAGTATGTTCATGGTGAAGCTTATTAATCCTCTGTTCTCTTTAATAGATTTTGTAGAAATGTTTTGGAATTAAGTTAATATACAGCAAAATAGTCAATTACAACATGCCATTGTGTGGAAGATATGCAGATATCACAGATCTCATTGTAGTTGTTTTTTTTTTTTTTTGGAAGCGTACTAAAATAACCCATAAAGACCTAAAATGATTTTTGTGGCAATTTTATTTATTCATTTTTTACAGTTTATTTTTATGGTTTGATTTCTGTACAATATGAAACAAACATAAGGGACATTTGGGATACTCTGGCTATATTTTTTAAAAAAAAGTTAATTTACAATTGGTTTGAAAGTGCAAATTGTCCATTTCTTCCATTTATCTAAACACTGCTCGTCTCCTCAATTTATGGGTCAGAATCTCAAACGTATTCACAATATGTACCCAGTTGTTGTAGGTGGTTCTAACCTGCACCATTTTTAGTAATAACCTTTTTTTACAAGCTGCTATTAGTGTTTCATGTCTGAAGAAGGGTGCAATACCCGAAACGTCACATGGTATTATTACATTAAAGAAGTGGGAGCAGCTAAATCCTGGTGAAGCGGACATTTTTTTCTCTCTCTACTTTTATTAGTATTTTAAACAAATATCTATATTTTTTTTCTTACATTATTACCAATAATACATCTGAAACACATCACCAAACACGTTTAATAGATAGCATAAACCAATATCTTAGCAATTGTTGAATATATATTGTCCCAAAATGATGCAACTTCAGGACAAAACCATGACGTGTGTGATTTCCATTGACTTCTCCACTTTCTCCAACAAGGTTGAACTCTGGACACATATTTCGCTGTAATTTTAGGTGTTGTGAAAATAATCTAATTATATTTTTCCAGCAGTGTTCCCTCTATGTTCTCCAAGAAGTGGTTGACTGTTGTGTTCTCCAGATATTGATCCATTCCTCCTCTGAGACACATTCCTAGTTCTTTTTCCCTTTTCTGTTTCACATCCAAAGTGTGACGACATCTATTCCCCATTAAATGTTTGTAAAGAGAAGATATAATTTAGTGGGGTTTTTTTAGATACTCCAATAATCATTTTTACAAGCTCATTTTTATTAGAATCCATATTGATAAGTTTTTTTTTGTCATTAACTGTAAGTATCAGAAATGGACTTGATTTGTAAAGTCAAACTCCTGTTTTAAGTCTTAAAAACTTTTAATTAGTACACACAAAGCTGTTATACTTTTATTAATTCACTGCTTATATCTTAGGTCCTGGGTACCTGGGGTACAGTTTTTGTTATAAGCAGGCCACTGAATTTGTATTTTTGTATTAGACTTAACCATTATGTGACAATTTCTTACTGACTTTCTCTTTACATTTAACCTTTCCTCGTTATTTATCACAATATCATCTGCATTTTTGCATTTCTCGCTGAAAATCAAACCTATAAGAAATGTTCTGTAGTTATAAATAAATGTTATGTAGATGCTCCCGAAAACTCAGTGTTAATTCAAAGGTTACGGGAATAAAGTAGAGAAGAAAACTGAAGAAAAAGTGTTTATCAGCTAAATATATTCACTGTATATGATGTGTTCACAACCACTTCCACTCATCTGTCAAACTACATAAATGTTGCACATGATAATCCATGTCCAAATGGGCCATATCTGATCACAATTAATTAAAAAAAAAAAAAAAAGAAACTGCATTTGAACTAAATTATAATATTGTCAAATGTTTTAGGTCCCCAGCAGCTGTTTGGGTCTTTAAGGGTTAAACAAAACATATTCTTCATTTTTATATTGACTGTATATGATGTTTTTGTCATATGGGCTGATTGCTTCATTGTTGAGATAAAATACATTTTTATTGATCGATAATGGGATTCAACACAATTTGTTTTGCTTGTATAAAATCATAAATGTTAATATACAGACTAAAAAAAACCAATGATTAATGATGTCACTGTTCATAAAAACCCAAAATTATGACTTTAACCATTACACCGCTATGAACCTGTATTATCCTTTATAACCAATTGGATTTAAAACACGAGCTTTTAATTACTCTGAAATTATAATCATACATATTTTATTCAGATAATTATGCATGATGTGATTTTGTGTCGGCTAAAGTCTGGCTCGTCTGTCTGGAATCTCGTTAAAGGCGACGCGTCGCTGTCTGCAGCTGCAGAAACCTGGTGGGAAGAACATTTTCTAAAAATGGTCCTCAAACTTCTGGGCCCGGATAAAGCGGCAGGACAGACTGCCTTGTGCTCGGACACAGACTGGTCTTTTCACGGCTGCAGTGTCAACTAAAAACGGTGAGTTTAATGCGGGCAGCGGCGCGGTTTGTGTAGCCAACCGCCTGTGCTAGCTAACAGGCTAACGTCACATCTGTAGCGGTATGAGCAGCTAAACCTACCCACTGTCTGTCCATCTGTCGGTCTGTCTGTCTCTCTCTCTCTCTGTGTGTCTGTCTGGAGGCTGAAGACCAACACCAGCAAAGCATTTTCAGCCCCGTCCAGACTCCTTTCTGTATCAGCAGCTTAGCTTTGGTAGCTTAATGAAAGAGTGGCTCCAGCTGTTGATTTTCACAGAAACAACAGCTGCAAAGTGAAGTGGTGATGTTTGTGATGGAGACGTTTAACGGGGATGGATGAACTACTCCACAATACGAGGAGATTCTGCAGAGTTCATGTGTTTTCATTCCCTTCAAAGTCCATCATTATTTTTGCTGATATGAGCTGCATGTCTGTTGAACTGCCATCAGCATCATTACATCAGGGAAAGGCAGCAACTCAGGATTAAACACATACACACACACACACACACGCATATATAAATAAATTAATAAATACATTTCCGACACATTTCAACATCTTGCACGAAAGCACATTTAATCTAAGACTTTAATTAGATCCAACTTCTTTAATAATTATCTCATTGTGCTAGATTACAAATTGGGATTAAAATACTTTTCTAAGGAGCAACAGTTAACTAAACTACTTCCAAGTCTGTATCTACCATCACTTCTTTTCATTTATTTATTTATTTTTTTACCCAGATGTGATCAGTCTTTTCACTATTTGGGATCCATTGATGTGTATGTAAACAGGAAACATCCATCAGCAGCGGTTTTTTTTTTTTTTTTTTTTTTTTATCACTATATGCAATCTTCCAGATGCAAAGGTCATGTCAAAGAGTATCTTATTTTATTATTCGAATCCTGTGATAATGATGGAAATGATTAAAAGACTGATTTAATAAGGATAAATATTAGTTACTATTAAAAGGTATTAAGTAAATGCTCCCCCATGATTATATCGGAATGCAGCTGGAAACATGAAATTTAGCTGAAAGATTTTTTTTTTTTTTTCATCCTAGAACAAACAGGAAAACATTCTGCACTGGTATGTGAAATAAAGTCCTGAAATGTTTTGGATTTTCTCACCAAACTCTTACAGGATAATTCTCTTCCTCTCACTTCTGTTTCGTTTACTTCCGTTCCCAGATGCTGGAAGCATAATTTAACCTGGATGTGCTTAATGTGAGCTCGCAGTCTTTGCTTCGATGATTTCCTCGATGCCATGAGTCTGATTTCTTACTTTCCAAAGTTGTTAAACGAAAAAAAAGTTGTAATGAGCGCGTGTTAGCCGTTTGCTAACTCGTGAAAACATTTACCCCAAACTTGTTTTTCCGTCGGAAGCAGTTTGATCTTAACTTTCTGCTTCCTGTGCAGTTGTATTGTCACTTTGGTACATAGTGCATATGTGACGAAAATAACTTTACTGGTCAATACGACGCATTTTCCAAGTGATGACTGTTAGCGTGTGGTCAATGTAGAACAGGTAGGGGAGAGAACTATCTTGGCTTTGTGGTGTAATCTTGGATTGTGTGTTGGTTTTTGAACGTTGGTTCATCAGTTGACATTAAAAGAGACTTTAGGTTTTTTTTAACGTTCATCTTCTCAAGGACATTTCAAGCTACAAATAATGCATCACTGGTGTTTATTTAGTTGATGGAGTCTCTGTAAATCTATGCGTAATGGCGCGTGAACTCCGTCAGTGCGTAATGACGCACAGAGTACCTGCTGCTCCTAAAGTGTGCTTCAGAAAGGTTCAAATGTTTTGCCTACACTGACACAGCGATTCTGCTTAGCGACACATTGCACTCTGAATACAGGCAGACATATATAAGTTTTGTGTGAATTAAATAATGAATCTTTCTGCCTTTTTATTCTTGTCTTGTAGTTTTATATTGTCTGAGGAAGGATGTTAATTTGACTGTAGCAAATATATATTTTATTGTGTTCTCTGTTATAGTAATATTTTTATTTGATTTCTGTGATTGTAGAGACAAAGATGTGACTGTTTTCTTATTTAAAACCTAATTCTATTTCTGGCCAATTTCATATGTTGACAAACAAAATGGATGGTTTGTGTCAACAGTTTGTCCCCAGAAAAGAAAATGAACCACCAAAAAATTGAATGTTAGTATTATTTTAAAAATTTTAGGCAGATTCATAATGTTTTTGTTTTTTTAAATCTTTTTCCTTGTGTGTTTGTATGTTTCATGATGGCTTGTTTTGTTCTTCTAAAGTTATTACTTACATGACTCTGTTTAATTGAGCATTTTTGCCATAAAGAACACCATCTCCTCCAAAAATATTTTGCTGAATATAAGACTAATATTGGATTTCTTGAGATAGCATTTTTTCCATTGTGGTTATTTGATGCACCAATGTTTTTCTGTGTTTGCTAACATTTTCACAATACACTATGCAGGATTGTATTTACTTACAGCTGTTTTAGTTTGAGCATGTGACTTCACATTGTTTTTGCGCCAAAATAGAGGTGAAGAAGAGTTTAAGCTTGAGATTTGTATCTGTTGTGTTACAACAAACCTTCTCTACACTCACTTGTTTCTCACACTTGGTACCACTTGTTTTTCACATTTATTATCAGATCACTGTGTAGTGAGTGCACAGACTTTGCATTTGAAGAACAACTCGTTACAACCCCACATTCAACTGACCCAACTAAGCGTAAACTTAACTGTCTCACTTCATTGGACTCGCACCACTAGCACCGCACTCAACACTCCAAACCAAATCCTCCTGGAACATTTTGGCTGGCCACTCATGATGTAACTGTTTGTTGCTGCTGCAAATAAACCAACCTCATGTACAATACTCGACAGAAGTCTTATTTGTCGTTTTCACCAGTGTATAATGAAATGTCCAGTAGCAGTAGCACTTCAGACAGTTAAATAAAAAAATATGTGTATGTATATCTTGGGCAGCCACAGTTCTGTCTGTATTGCCATGGTAACACTATATGATGCTTGTAGCAATATACAAATTCTATACATTTATGTGACTAGAAGAACGTCAGCTAAAAACTGAAAAAAAAAAAAGCAATTATCAGGGGACAGAACACAATCCAAAGCTTTGCTATTTTGTAACCATACCCTGTTTTAAATGAATGAAGCTTCTGCTTTTGGTTTATCTATTGTTTAGTGTTCCATTGAAATGATTCCCACTGGAAGTAAATGGCCTGGGGCTTAAGTGTGTTTGGCTCTGCTGTCCAGATGCAGTCCCTGCCAGTGGAGGTGGGCAGCAGCTCCGCCCCCAGCGACACACCTGGCTCAGTGGTGCAGGTGTGCTTCCCCAGCGCTCAGGCCTCGGTGCTGGACAGTCTGAACCGACAGCGGAAGGAAGGCAGACTGTGTGACCTGTCCATCCACGTCCAGGGACATGTGTTCAAGGCTCACCGCTGCGTCCTGGCCGCCTCCTCCCCTTACTTCCACGACCAGGTCTGTGCAGGCACATTCATTTGTATTGTTCATTTCAACCATGCACAAGAGGGGATTAGAATAATATTTGATTCAATGACATGTAACTGACCACACTTTGAATTTTCATTTTGTTTCTATTACAAAGTTTTATTAGTTCATAGATGGAGAATTATTTCTGACATTGTTTGTGTAATAAGCATCAGATCCTTAACTCCAATAAAGGCAAAGTATTAATAGCACATGGTGAAAATACTCCACTAAAAGTAAATGTTCTTCACTCAAATCCTTAAATAAAGCTCAGTATAAAAAATCCGATCAGCATTTTACTATAATATATGTTTTTTAGATTCATTTTATTTTAAATTTTATTGTTGTAGACGTTAAAGTGTGTGTGTTAATATGAAGTATTTTGTATACTGTTAGTATTTCAATATATAGCAATGGATCATTATTCTATGAAAGAAGTCAGTTTGTCAAGATCAGAAAAAGAGGCTTGTTTTCAGCTTTGTGAGAATACATATTCCACAAAATCCAAGAGGGTTTTAAAAATACAGGTATATTTCTGGACAAATTAATGTGTATTTAATTCTTTGGTACCTCTGCTCTCAAATGAACTTGTGCAGTTCATGTCATGTTATGTATGTCTTTGACACACTGTGTCAAAGAAACTCCTCTGGGGACAAAGTTTACTTTATACTGAGTTACATTTATGTAAAAGTTCCTAATACACCATTACCCATGAAGTTGTATTGAAATATTTTTTTCTCTTCTAATGAAATGATTGTGACAGTGTGGTTTATTCTTGATAGATATAGTATAACCTGGACTCCGTATGTAATCACTGCACCAGGTCAAAGGTGATTACTGACGTGTATAAATAGGAAGAAAAAGAGGAATGTGTCTGAAAACAAACTTATTCCAACTTTATGGGCAACGGTGTCATTACATCCCACCACTTCTTGTCACTTGTGTAAGATTAACTGAACAAAAAGTCACTCCCTGCACTTTTAAGCTGTGATGCAAACACATTTTGGATGGGCCAAAGACTTTCTTTGAAAAAAAACAGAGATTAAATGAAAACTGTAATAAGAGGCCCCTCTCACAGTTGTAGGATCTTATCCGTTTTGTGCATCGGTTCCAAAAAGTAATTAAGTAAAGGAAATAAAGGAAACATCAAGAGATAAAAAAAAAATGGCCCGTAAAGACATGAGAAATGCTTACAGTTGGATTCTTGTGGTTTCCAGGTGCTTCTGAAGAACATGTCTACAGTCTCCATCCCGGCTGTGATGGACCCGCTGGCGTTTGAGAGCGTGCTGAGCTGCGCCTACACGGGGCAGCTGCAGATGCTGCGCGAGGACATTGTGAACTACCTCACCGTGGGCAGCGTCCTGCAGATGTGGCACATCGTGGACAAATGCACCGAGCTGCTGAAGGAGGGACGGGCTGCGGTGGGAGGAGGCAGCAATGCAGGAGGCGGCGTGCAGGAAGGGGCCGCTGTTAGTGCAGGAGGAGGGTCTACCAACCCCGGCTGCAGCAGCAGCAACGGTGATGGTGGTGCAGGTGATGGGGCAGTCGGTGGAGGCGAAGGTGATGGTGGAGGTCAAGCCCAGGTCATCGGGTCCAACGAGCCCCAACGGGCCTCCCAGCCCCCCAGCCGGCCTTCGGTCAGCGAGAGCCAGTCGCCCAGCAGCACCAACTACTTCAGCCCCAGGGACGGAAGCAGCTTTGGGGGGAGTGGTGCAGCTGCAGCCGGGGCCTCTGTGGACGGAGGAGGGGCCAGCAACACCCCCGGCTACTGCACGCCATCCGGAGGAGAGGAGGCCTTTCTTATTGAGGAAGAGGAGGAGGAGGTAGAGGAGGAAGAGGAGGAGGTGTTGTACCATCAAAGGAAGAGAGGAAGAGTAGGAGGAAGCGCAAGGAGGAAGAAAATGAGCTCAGTGTCAGAACAGGAAGTCGGGGTCAGCGATAGCTTCGGTGTGTCATCCTACCAGGTGAGTATGAGTCAGAGGTGTGTGTCTGCAGTTTAGAGCGCTAACTTTAACACATCTGATTCTATTTTAACTGTTATTCCTTTATCGATGTGAGGAAGTTTGTGCTTTCTTTAAAAAAAAGGTTCAATCATGAGTTAAATTAAGCAGAAATATGTTGATCCTGGAATCGAAGGGAAAGCAGAGTAAACTAATCAGTTTAGGTGGAACATGAGATCTGTTGGAAGCAGCAGCATTTTACAACACTTCTAAGCATTTTCAGGGATGTCAGCTCAGATCAGTGAAAAGGGAATTCCATTAGTCACGATAAGAGGAAATACATGCATTAATAAATCATATCCATCCACCTCAGCTACAGACACGGTGGGTCTGAGGTTCATGACGTTCCTCTGCTCATGGGAACTGGACACAACAGTTCACCTGCTGAAAGAACGGTGTACGGTTATGGACGATAGGTTTAAGAGAAAAGGATGAAGAGCAAAGCCCGTCAGTGTAGGACTCTTAAAGCATGGGTGCTTCCATGTCTTATTAATCAGTTGGGTTCATTTAATTCCATGTTTAACTTTCAGAAAAAAAATGTTTACAGGTTTTGTAAGATGATACAGGTGCACGCTTTATATCTACCACTATTATTTTGTCGAGTGTGATTTAATTTTCTTTTTTTATTTATGCATTGCTTTTTTTCTACTGATTTGTGCATCTTGGGCATATACACATATTTACAGACACATCATACATTCATTCATATACACAGGTACTTTTTTTAAAGTCTGTATCTCAGATAAAACCATTAGAGTGAAGGACGTCACTGTTGATGAAGAGAAAGTTGAAACCGAACTGACACAGATGAGATATGGTCTGTTAGACATAATTATAATCACCTTCTGTACGTGGTTGTGGTTGAAGAGTAAAGAAGCATATTTAACTATAGACTGATCCACTGATTATGTAAAATCCTCCCAACTGTCCTCAAGCCCCTCCCCATAGTAACATTACGTTTCACATTTGCAATAACACAAGCTTCATTTTCATATAGTTGTTTACATTTTTCATGTTGTAAATATATTGCGATATTACTCATCATTAGTGTGTTTTGTCTGTTGTGAATCCTCTAATTTTGATCGATTCTTACTGTGAAACATCTGTATTAAAAGGACGGGGAGGAGTCGGCCTTACCGCCGCAGAAGCGCCCCACCTACAGTCAGCCTAGCATCATGCCTCGTAAGCAGTGGGTGGTGGTGAAAACCGAGCGTACCGAGGATGACGACCTCATTGTGGTGTCCGGGGAGGAGGGAGGGGAAGACGAGGAGGACGAGGACGAAAGGGAGATGGAACTGGCCCGAGAACGGGAACGAAGTGACTTCAACATCTCCAACGTGAGGAGCCTTTCAGCCGAGCTGGGAGGCAGAGCGGAGAACGACATGGATTCACAGGTGAGGGGAACCGTACCTGAAAGCGGCTCTGTGCAAGTTTGCCAGTTTGGGATTTTCAGGTGAAAACAGAAATACAGAATGAGATTTGTGTAATGTGTCATTTGAAACCACTTCCAGACCAGCGCATCTGTATGAGACAGTGTATTTGTGTGCAGTGTGTTTCTTTATTTCCATTGTAACTGAAGGCTTTTGAGGTGTTTGTAGCTCCATATAATGTGTAGTGTTTTAAAATATGAATGAGGATATGTGATAGAGTGATTTGTGGGGAAAAAAAAAAAAGCAAGAGGCTACTCTCAGAGCAGTTCCATTATTTAGAGGACTTGGCGTCACCTCACATAAGCAGAAACAAACATGAACTATTGAGACAGGATGTCACCAGGAACCAGCTGATAATAACGCTGGGCTTCTTCTGTGACAGGTGAGCCACAGCCCATAGATACTGGAAAACTAAATATAACAGCACATTCTAAAAGCAGAGACTTTACGAGCTGCGTCAAAGCCCACTGCAGCTTGAGCAGGAAAAGGCTCAAATTAGGATCTTAAAGTCACATGGTCAAGTCAGAAAAACATAAAGCTGGAGTAAAAATCTCCAACAAATTCCTGCAAATAATTCTTTGATATTCCTTTATATCCTGCGTACATATTTACCAATATGGCACATGAAATAGGACTTCAGGTAAAGGTGTTTAAAGTCTTAGATGTCACTGAAGCCTTAGAAACGCTGCCCTTCTCTCCATGTCCAGGTGGACTACTGCCAGTCTTCAGAAGACTACCTCAAGTTTGAAGGAAGTTTAATGGACCAGAGTTTAGCGCAGCAGCTTCATGACAGCGCGGCAGGTCAGAGTCAGAGCTCTAACCGTGCAGTCTCAGCGCTGCTGGGCCAGGTCCAGTCTGCCGCCTCGGCCCGGGCCCAGCTCTTCCCTCTGGACATGCAGGGGAACCAGATCCTCCTTTACAGCCAGGCGTCTGGACTCTCCCTGGACGCTCCTCCTCCTCCTCTGGGGATGGCGGGCGGTATGATGGGAGGCACCTCCTTCAAAGGTCCCAGTCTGGAGCACGGAGCGGTCCACCTGTCGCTGCAGGGGGGTCTGGGAGTCGACGGCGCCGACAGCGGGGGGCTCGGAAGTGGAGGTGGAAGCAGCAACGGCAGCGGCAGCAGTGGAGGTTCAGGGAAAGTGTTCATGTGCCACTGTGGGAAAACCTTCACCCACAAGAGCATGAGGGACCGCCACATCAACATGCACCTGGACCTGAGGCCGTTCCACTGCCCGGTCTGCGCCAAGAAGTTCAAGATGAAACATCACCTCACCGAGCACATGAAGACGCACACGGGCCTCAAGCCGTACGACTGCCTCGGCTGCGGGAAGAAGTTCATGTGGCGCGACAGCTTCATGAGGCACCGCTCACACTGCGAGAGGCGCAGCGGGCTCGGAGAGGGAGGCGAAGGCGGGAGCGGCGGCGAGGGAGGGAGGAGAGGTGGAGGAGGAGGTGACGATGGCTCTGATTTGATGTCCTCCCCCCACATGCTCCTGTCAGCAGGTGAGGGAGCTCAGGGTGGGATTCTGGGTGGAGGGGGAGGGAGGGGAGGAGTGTCTGGCTCATCTCCACACGTTTCCGGCGGTGTTTTGTCACCGCAGCACGCCGGCGTCTCTGCCCCTGGAAGCAGCGGCAGTAACAGCAGCATGAGCAACAGCAGCGGCTCCGCCCTGAGCAACAACATGACCGCTGCGGGGGGGCTCCTGGGGGTGGTCTCTCATAGCCCCGGTCAGGGTCAGGGGTCAGGGATGTTCGGTGGTTTAGCACTAGGTCGAGGTGTGTGCGATGAGGATGTGTGCGAGGTCGGCGCCAACGACAGCAGCGTGACTTAAACGTAAAGAGCGTGTTGAGTCCAACGGGTGCCTCTGTCTGAGCTGCCTCTAGTTCCTGCTGCTCTTTTGGTGATAAACTGTTAAAAAAAAAAAAAAAAAGAAGTGCAGTGTTCCTCTGAAACACTTTTAACTGCCAACATTTAGCGTCATAAGCAGGAAGTGCACATTTGTCAAGAGTTAAACAGTGAGGCTCCTGTTGGACACACAGCGTACAGAACCTGTTTACACAAAAATGGGACCTAAAGATTCCAGGCGACTGTCGCATGTGACGTTTCTGAAATAGACATGTGGTTGTGCCGATGCCATCTTAAGTTACCCACAATTCAACAGATTTTAGGAACCTCGCCTCTGAAAAGTGGCCTCATAAAAGTGGACCTCCTGCCTCAGTTAGTAAGCTATTGTTATTAGTTTTTTTTTTTTTTTTATTGGTCAGAGAAAGAATGTGTGTCTGGAGAGGAAACCAAAAATAAAAGACTTTGCTTCAACAACAGTTACCTTCTGTGGCGATTTTATAGTATCAGTAGAGTAGAAAAATGGCTGTTCTAATAAATTGCTGTGATTTTTATTATTATTATTATTATTATTATTTTTTTTTTGCAGTATTTCATTGTGATGTTCTTTGGAAAAAACACAAACCTGCAAGAAACATCGAAAAGTTACAGTAGCACAGTCGGTGAACTGTCTTACTTGATGTTTTGACAAATTTTCCAACTCCCTCAGTAGATTTATCGAATTCTTTACGTAGGAAAAAGTTGCAGATTTGTGTTTTTGTTCTGTCCTCTCAGCAGCAGTGGTACTGTGCATCCTTCTCTGCCTCAGTGTCCCATGTAACGACGGTCAGCACTGCCATATTGTTTAGACGATGCTCTGATGCTGCTTTACCTGACAGGTCTGACTCACAAATATCCTCGTCAATACATTAATCTCTCTGGCTGCTTCTTTATTCACCTCCTCTGCTCTACGGAGAAGCAAAACTCAAAGGTGAATCTGCAGAATACTTCACATCTGCAGGACCACAAACACTACCTGTATCCGATAAGCTCATAACTTCTCCTCTGGAGTCACTCGTTGCTTTCCCGGTTTTGCTGCTGTTTCTTGCTCCCGCTATGAGGAATATTATTATGACTGTAAATATATAGAAGTATATGTCGTTTACTCATCAGAACGAGGTCAGATGTCTTTATGCCGACGCGTTAACTGCCACCCGGTCTGCTTTAAGGATCTTCAGAAAGGCTGTAGAGAACGTATTTGTAAAAAGTTAAAGCTCTGATTATTCTGTTTTTCGTCTGATCTCATCTTTAACGTGTGCCTCACCAGTTCTTAAACTCAACAGTGTCAGGGAGGTGTGAACAGTCTAATTAAAGATGGTACTGTACGTGTAGTTTTACCGAACCTCTACAAATTTAAAGTCCGTTTATTGTTTGGTTTATTTCAAATTTACAATAGTTTGTTATGAAGAGTGCTGTTATTATGTTATGCAATTCTTTTTTTTTTTTCTTTGTACCTTTTATTACTTCCACTGTAAAAGTGTCTTTAAATCACATGGGTCCTGAACTCCTATAGAGGGTCATTTTATTTATATAAAAGTCACTCTAGTAGTTCATTCGTTTTCTTTGTTGAGTTTTCAATTAAAAACCCTTAACATCAAATAATTGACTAGTTTATATTTTAAGTTCAATCTACAGTAAAAGTAAATAATTCAGTTTAAAGAGGTTATTCTACATTCCTTATTGGCGACAACTGGAAATGTAATATAGTGCTGATATCTTATTTTGGTGAAATGTAATTTGTCTTATTTTGATGAGTTCAGGACCAAGTTCATCTTCATCATCTTCATAATCATCATTATCACTAAGAAATGTAGGCAGGTCGGTTTGTTCATTTTGTAACTAGACAATTTGTCCCGTTCTGTTCTGCTTTGTGTGTGAAACACTAAATCACTTCTGTGCTGAATCCACACTGGAGCTGTGTGATGCATTTAGGGACCAGACTGAACAGCAGGCAGCCGTTGTTTTTTCCAAAAAATATGGAGGAGCAACAATTAAAATGAGTACTCAACTATCTGTTTGAGTAATTTTAAGTACAAAAGTTGAAATTCTCCATTTCCAGATTTTAATTTGACTTATTTTTTGTTTGTTTCTTCCTCTATGACATAACAACAACTTTGGGTTGTGGAACAAACAAGATATTTAACAGTTTCACAAACACATATTTGGACATTTTTCACCATTCCCTGACATTTTATAGATGAAACTAATCAATAGATCAGACAATAAATGACAGATTAGCAGTCACTAAAGGGTCAGCTGTGCTTTTTACTTTTTATATTAATATTATTTTGGTCTAAACAAACTGTCATTGCACTAATATGGGGATAGATTTTTTTAAATTGTTCTACAGAGCCTTTACAAGAAGCTGTGGAGAAACTGCAGCTTTTATTCAGCATTCTCCGAGCCTCATTTATTAATTTGAAACATACATTTAATCTGCAAAAAACAATGTAAATCCATGATGTTTTGTGTCACTGCCACTTGACGTCATTGAAAATGAGGCTAAATTCTCCAGGATAGTGAAGTCAAAAATGAAAGTGATTTTGTCAGTTGCTGTAGATGATTCAGAGGCAAAAATAGGAAACAGGCCTTTACACACAGATAAAATTATTAGACCATCAAAAGTCATCAAAAACAATGGTTATGTAATCAAGTACTAACTCCTGTGTGTGTCATGTGACTAAAACAGGCAGAAAAGAAAACATTGAATTAATAAACGAACTATTTTTTTTATCATAGATATTGATGTAAGAACTGGCGATTTTGGTTTTTATGAAGAAATCAAACTTATTTATTAAACTATTATGAACTATTTTTGTTGTTATCATTATATTTGTCCAAACAAATGTACTTTTAGTTGTACCAGGCTTTAAAATGAACAAGAAATTTTAGAAAACAAGAGTTTTTTGGGGGAAGTTTGTGTGGAAGTAGGTCTAATGAACACATTTCAGCCTATATTCTGTACAGAAACCAGTGTTCATAACATAATAATTAGTCACATAAATAAAATATCACCACAGACCTGCTTATAAATCCCCAAATTCACATGTAGCAGGTTTCAGATTGACCAACAGATGGAGCCGTTCACTGTCGGGATCATTTACTGTTAATTAAATGATGAAAAGTTTTAACATAAATGGTCCTAGTGAACCTTAATCAAACTTAAAAAAGGAAAAACAAACATGGATCCAGTGTCGCTGCAGCACAGAATAGATCTAAAGTAACGCGTCATGTTCCTGCCTTTAGAGGTGTTGAACTGCTCTGGTTCCATGGATGGATGCAGTGATGGTGGTGCACGTGGACGCTTTACCTTCTGTGAAGGCTGGTGAATATTTTTCTATGCGGGTTTGGAGCTCTGACTGAAGGCGTGTTGTATGTTCTCAGTGATCTATTCAGTCCAGTGTTTCCTCTTCAGCTCTGCTTCAGCTGTGCCTCTTTTGTGTGATTTTAGTCAAATGTTGTTGTTTGTTTCCTGCTGAACAGCGATGGAGAAAACACTGGGTGACTTTGAACGCAGAATGTGTGAGAAATGTGTCCAGTTGTGATCTAATGCTGATGTTAAGTGTTGACTTTAACTGTTATTTTTTGTTTGTTTGTTTGTTTTTAAGTGTGCTAAACTGTTTTAAGTTGCATCAAAGCAGAAAGATAACCCTCGCTGAAGGTGAATGTACTTTATGTGAGTAAAAGCACATTTATTTGCTGGTTGATATTCATCAGCAGCTAATACTGATAATGACATGACATTAGATTCTGACAAATGTGTTTTTATGCTGGACGGTCATCTGTGCTGTCTGTTTTACATGTCACCTGAAGAAAAGCTTGATGAGTTTGTTCATGTTTTTCAAAGTTGAGAAAACATGGATAAAAACGCCTTTAAGGTATTATGTAAAGACATGAACCCATAAAGACCCAAAGTTCCACCGGTGACTAAAAGCACCAAACTGAACTAAAATGTTCAACTACTAATTCTATCAATACATGTAAATAATTTACACTTCTAAAAACTCATCTGTTTAAACTGGCTTTTGCTTAATTGTAATTGTTTTAATTGTTTTTCTGTTCTTCTGTTTTTCTCTTTGTTTTGCTTCAATGTGAAGCGTCTTTGAGTGTCCAAAAAAGCACTACATAAGTTCAATGTATTATTATTATTTAAATAATTGGTGTAAAATACAGTTTGTCATTTTTCGCGGTCACTTCAGAGGCTCTATAGTTACCGTGGAAACAGCATCATCTTCTACAACATTGATTCACCAGTAAAACCCTTCAAGTTTGATAAATTAGAGATTTGGGAATCCTTTTTTTTTATATTTTTGCTTAAACAGTTGCTTTTTCTTCAGTTTTCTCTGTTGTGATATAAGCTTTAATAAGCATTTACATTAAACATTACTTAAATACAGGATATACAGTGAAAATACAAAATACAGAGGATAATATTCTAATAAATGGTGATAAATCACTTGGTCACAAAAGGTTGACCTGATAGAAAAATGTCATAAAAGTAACACTGGGTCTTTATGGGTTAAGGTCAGATCAGGATGTAAGTGACAGTTTATTTCTGACCAAGTATCTACGTTTTATCACTTTTAAATATGGGACCATTAGTGGAGTCAGACCATAAACGATGCTACCTGATCAGTCAAATGCACACTTTCTCTCACATTGTGTCTTATTTTAATGAGTTGTAGAAGAGCTAAACATTCCTTTATTCAGAAATGAAACTGTTGAAGGGTCTTTGAAGAGCTCCTGAAAACTAGACGGAGGAATTTTAATTATTTTTGTACATTCCAGAGACGGTACATAACTTCATACATGATTGACCAGCTGATTGTTTAAAGGTGATTATAGATAATGACAGTTGTCAATATACATTTTTATGTAAATTCCTGAGTGGTACTAATAATGTAATAAACAACAGTGCATCGATATTCACCTCTGCCCTGTAATAAAATAATGGATTAATAAATTATTTGTTGCAAAATGACTTTGTCGGCTGTTTATCTCTGTCCAAATCTTACGGTCATTTTTCA
The DNA here is from genome assembly GCA_029822895.1 of Maxillicosta whitleyi. Taxonomy (NCBI): domain Eukaryota; kingdom Metazoa; phylum Chordata; class Actinopteri; order Perciformes; family Neosebastidae; genus Maxillicosta; species Maxillicosta whitleyi. The sequence goes on from JAPSES010000058.1 coordinate 15,495,770, forward strand.
TAACTTCCTCCACTGTGATTAAAAGAGAAAAAGCAAAACTGAAAAACTTAACTGGAAAATAAAAACACATTTTTTTTAGTCACTTAATTCTAATTAAAAGCCATAATAAGTTGAATTTTTGCACCATCTGAATTTCAAAGTCTCTTTGGTTCAGTTCCACATACAGCCTAATATGGTATAAAGTGGGCGGGACCAGGCAAATAATAGAATAAAAACTTAGAAATACTGTCAACTCCAAAGGTTTTTCTATGTTTTTGAGTGAAAAATTCAAATTCCATAATGAAAATGATTACATTCACAAACTGTACTTAAACGCACAAATAAATATGAACCTGAAAATTCCTTTAAAAAGTTCATTTTTAACATTATTAGGGGTAGAGTAGATCTACAAATACACAAAACATTCAGTAACAAGCAGAATGTTGTTTAAATTAGACAATTCTATCAAGACATTTCAGGTTATTCAAATTTTTTGTAAAAACAAACTACTCTGTAAATGCAAACATTTTTATGTAATTTTACTTTTTCAAAACTAAAACAAAGAGAAATGTTTCCCTTTTCATTTTTTGCAGGTTATCATGATAGTAATATACTGGTCTGGCCCATTTTAGATTGAATTGACCAAAAATATTTTTACATCATTGATTAAAATCTTCAGTGTAATTTTTGCATTTCATAAATTCATCCCAGATTGGACCCTTTGGTGGGCCGGTTTTGCCCCCCCAAACCATTGTGACAGAATGTGTATAAGAGTTAAAATGTGACAAAATAAATGTGCACCATGTTTAGATATTTTCACATGATTTTATACAGGGACAAAAACAGGGAAACCTGAGCAATACATTTAATTGAATCACAATTTTATGTATTAAAACATGAAAAAGTTAAATAAATGATGAGGCAGAGTTTACAGACTCTTATCAACTAAACAACTGATTGCTTACCTTTCACAATATATTTTAACTTATTTCTAATCATCTGAACAGACTTTGATTCTGATGGTAAATGCATCTGCTGCAGCAGGATCTAAACAATTCAATATTAACAAGATTAAATGACAAGCTTAATCACTCATTTTATTATTAAAGAAAAAAAAAAACAATTAAAATGTTCCAATTGTAACCAGCGATGTTCTCTGTAGTTTTACTAAATGAGAAACGAAGCCGGTCACGACTGCCTTTAAAATCATCAGACGTATGTTTGGACCAAGGAGACGGCGTTTTACAAAATGTACTTTTTATTTTCATATTATCAAAAATGACAAAGAAAAGATTCACAGTGAACAATAGATACTTCCTCTGCATAAACTCAGATACTGCAGGTCAGTACTGTCGTAACCTCGAAAAGATCATTTACCCAGAAATATCATTTCACCCTGGAAATCAATACTTTAAATCAACATAAGCTCTGCCAGAAAAAACAACAAAACCTCATCTCATGTGAAAATGCGCAAAAAACAAAAAGAAAATAAAAATCTAAATTCTATTTATTCTTGGGACGACACACAACACTGCCGCTCATTAAATGTTGGAGCTCTGAGTGATCAACTGTCCAAGAGATGAAAACACATGAATTTATTCTAAATATGCAATAGAAGTCTGTTAATGTAACACTGAAAGTTATACTACTTTTATTTTGAAATAAAAGTAAGTCACTGTGCTGCTTCCTTTCTGAAGATGTAAATGTGTTGTGGAAGGTTTTTGTTAAGATCAAGTCCTTTCAACGCAGGTGTTTTGGATTCTAACCAGTCAAATTAAAATCTTTTAAAAAAAATAAATAAGAATTTTTGTTGTAACTCAGCCAGAGAATAATTGAATTCATTTGATCCAAGACATCAGCACCATCAGTCAAACGTCATTGTCAGAATCACAATCTTTCCCTGTAAGTTCTAGTTCCTGCTTTAAAAATGGGGATAAAACCCAAGTCTAAAAATGAAAGTATATGTGTGAAAAGATCCTTGGCTACTATAACTTAAGTGTTTAAGAGAAAATCTGAGCACTACAGCACAGAGGAATTCTAAAAAATATTATTAGGAAACATTTTTGGTTCGTTCCCATCCTTTTTTTTTTTTTTTTTTTACAATTTCTATGTGAATGGATAAATTCAGATTTGCCCCCATTAAGGCATCACCCTTTGCACATCTGTGTATAACTACAAGTCAATGAAACCAAAAATAAAGCTTTATTTATTTTATACCTGAAAAAAAAAAGTTCTGAACATTAAAGAATGAATTAAAACATGTCGATATTGTATTCAATCACAGCCGCAGTCCTCACACCGCTAACACCAGCATACACAGCACACGACTCACTCGCTCCATGGGGATCAGAAACGGCAACAGAATGTAGAGCAATGTCGTCCTTAAATTTGTACAGACATTCTTTTCCCTCTCCCATGTGACAAAATGTGGGACATATAAAAAATGTAAACAAACTGGTGGTGTGCTGACCTCCGCCAGTCAAGCGCGTCTCTCCCACGTCTACATTTTATTTTATCAGGCACTAGAAGGGACCTAAACCAAATGAATGGAAGTTCAGGATTTAGGCCGGAGGACGCACATCCCAGAAGAAAATGCTGATCAGTGTCAACGTCACCTCTGAGCCGACGACGGGTATTAGTGAGTAATGTTGCACTGTGAGAATGGGAGAGACCAGGTTTGTCTGTTGGCTTCAGTAAAACGCCAACAAGGAAACTGACGTCCACCTGACACGAGGCAATATCCACATGAGGAAAATAAAACCACCCTCTGGTGCACAAAAAACCCACCATTTTAAACATTTTAAT
>JAPSES010000058.1:15498653-15509934 GCA_029822895.1 Maxillicosta whitleyi
AATGTGGTCTACAGGGTCTATAAGGTTCAATGTGGTCTACAGGGTCTATAAGGTCTAATGTGGTCTACAGGGTCTATAAGGTCAAATGTGGTCTACAGGGTCTATAAGGTCCAATGTGGTCTACAGGGTGTAGAAGGTCCACCTGCACATGAACAGTGACTGATGTTCAAAGGGATGTTCGTGTGGATGTGGACAGGGTTCTAGATCAACACTTATATTGGTCTAATGATCTAAATGGGAAATTGTAATGTTCTAAAATACATGTTCATTTCAGTTTTTGCGCCATGTACAGGCAGAAAACCAAAATTCCTTAATTTAACTTCAATGATCTTGATTTTCTACATGACAATACATTTTTTTTTAATTACATAAAAGTAATAATGTGTTGTTGTTATGTCCTCCAATAACACACTAAGAGTAAAAGTTGGAGCATTTATATGAGAGTCCTGTTCATTTGGGTTTTATAGCCATAGTTCACTAACTCACAAACACCAACAAGAACATGTTGACTTAGTTTTGACTTTGAATGCTTTACTGCACAGTACAGATAATTTTATTATTAACAACAAGTCATTTGAGGCCAATAAATAATGTCAGTTTAGTAACATTTTTAAATATTTACTCAAGGCTTTAACTGTGTCAAGATGCATTAAGAAAGTCAATGAATATATATACTTTACACATTTCATAAGTTGTTGTGCAGGTCCAACTTTTTCCAAATAAACAATATATGTATTTTTTTTTTACATCCTTCTCCACACATCCATATTTACCCAAGTATCGTCCAGCTGAGGCTCTGGAGTCCACCGCCACAATGACCCCATGTCTGAACTTGAAAGCCAGGGTGGTCGTACCATGGTTCATCTCAATACATACCCCCCCATCCTGGTTACAGGTCTTCAGAAACCCTGATGGCTGTAAATGAAAACAAAAAAGACAGTGGCAAGAATGGTGATGACTGGTTTGGAACATTAAGGAGGAACACCAGAGTTGCATTATTACTTTAATTTATATAAATATATGAATAGATTTGTCAGATACAGACTGTAGAAAAGTCCTAGTCCAACATTAGAGTCGTTGGTTTAATGATCTAATGACCACACATGCATTTCTCAGTCTCTGTATAAGGATTAACCTGGACACACTGTATGTGAAGTATGTGCAGCAGGAAAAACAATGTTTTATCTGAAAAACAGCTTCTATAAACTGAAGTGGTCATATTTACAGTGACCTCACTTTACACTTCACATGTATCTAACCCTGTTTTTCCAGATAATATGAGATTTATTGCGTTAACTCCCAGGTTTCATTCAACACATGCCAGATGTTTCTAACTGTTTGTGCTGCTTCTTGTCATGGGGTTTCATTAAATTGTAACTTTAACATTTACAACCCATTTAGTTCAGTTTCTGTGTGTCTTTAAAGGCTGTGCATATATTTCCTGTATTTTCTTGTTGGATGTGAAGTCAAGAGCATGGCAAACAAAAATGTATGCTCATTTCAACCCTTTAAAGCCATCCAATCTAAAGGTGAACAGGGGGGTTTGCACTTGTTCTGCTTATTTCTTCTAAATCACATTTGATGCCTATTTTTTTTTTCTGTACGTCGAAACACACGCGAATTAAACGACGCGTTAAATAACTTGATATCCGCATCGCGTCTGACGCTTGTGGCTCCATTGACTCTTAAGTATATTACATTTGATCAAAGCTGGTGAAATAATACTCACATCTACACCCACAGGGACTGCAAACTCTTGAGTTTTGGTTCCAAAGCTGTAGTGGTTGGTTCGATCGACGAGAAGCGCCTGTTTACCCCGGACTTCAGAATAAGACTTGAACCCACTCACCTCAAACAGAGCCATTAGAATATATGTTTTAAATACTGTACAGCCGGTGGGATTAACGTATCTGTAAAAAAAAAGTTTCAAGATACGAGTGATAACGCGTCGACGACAATTTCACCTTCTTATGACAAAGAATTCGAAAGTGAAAGAGATTTTAAGGACAATTTTATATCGCGTTTTGTCAAGATATGTCGTTTAAAACAGGACATAACCTATAATTATTACAAAATACACACGCTAATACAAAACCTTAGCTGTTTTTTGTTTTTTTTTCTTTCTTAAGTAAATCTAATGCATCCATAAAACTATGACTATATGACAACGCACAAGTTGGTTCAAGGAGCAGGAACCAATAGGAAAACGTCCTGGTTTTCTCATCATCAGTTTCTAAGTGAAAATACAGTATTCAGGTTTTGGAAGGATTTTATATAATGCTGTTTGGGTTTCCAAATGAATGTACACATTATTATAACTCTGAATGTCTATTTGGTTCTGTTCTGTTCCATATGTTCTCTCAGTAGATTGATTGTATTTATGTAATTTATTAATATACATTTATTGTCATCCATGTAATATGCACAGCTCATAAATAAACCCTCCTGACGAGCAGAAAATGAATATTTACTCAAAATTTACCCAAGCAATTCTGATTCCACACATAAATTTAATTAGCTATTATTCAGTAATCAAAATGAGGAAAAAAGTGATTCTCAAACTCATACTGTTCATGCAACTTTTTATGATTCTGAATTATTTTAATTCTGTCAAGTTAAGACCATTGATTCCTTGTTGAGTTTGCTATGGTTTATCACTTTCAGGGTCAAAACTGTACAAAATTAGTTCATTTTGGGTTTTATAAAGTTATAATGTATTCAGTTTTTATTCAAATCCAATAGTTTTGTTTTTCATGCTCCATGACAGTTATCCCTCCACAAACACTGTAAACCCACACCCTGAAGTGACATTAAACCTCTGTTGAGTTTACTTCACAGAAAAACGTATTATTCGTCCCTTTTTCTGGCATTAAACAAATTATTCCATAATGCTGTCATTGCAGATTTAACTTATTAACAGCTGTTTTGGAGGATTGATATAATACAGGAAATACAAATTATAACAGTAACACAATCTGGACACATAGATAATCATAGTTTGTAGTAAAAGTTTATTCAATTCAAAAAATCACAGAGGCCCAGCAGCAAAGCAGAAAACATGACAATGAAAATATTTATGACAAGATTTATAGCAATTTCTAGTCCTGGCGTTTTCTCAATGTCTCAGGCTGTATCCATCTGCTGCACAGTCTCCTGTACAACCTCCAGCTTTAAGGGGACGACTTTCTGTGTCAGAACCGGGGTCGTGCCTGGACGATATTTATATTTCATCATCCTACGAAAAAAAGAGAAAACTTTATTGATTTATGACAACGTCATTGTATAGAAACTACTCAATGAAGTTAGTTTTGTAATGTGATAATAATGACTGGGCCAAATGGTTTGTGGTGCATTACTATTGTGGGATACATTATAACAGTAGTAACATAAAACAGTCACATAAGTGGGGACAAGAAAAAAAATATATGCACTACTTAGTGGCAACATAATCTAACAGGGACATGTCTTTTTCAAATGCATCTTGGGAGGAGGTCTTGCATGAATATATTTTCTTACCTGGTGTCTTTGTATGCTGACTCCTGATAGGGTCGGATGTAGTCAACTCCTTTTCTGGTGATAACACACATGTCGATGTTGTTGCCTGAGCCGAGGTCGCTCATGATGCCGGCGTGGATCGCAGCACGCACCAACTCTTTGGCTTCCTCCAGCTGAGGGAGTTTAGGTAAATGATGTAGAGCGTAACAAACAGACACATGCATAAACATGGACAGAAGACAGAAAGGTTTTGTAAATGTATCTATTTTCATGTTAAAGCCATGCAATAGCACCCAAAGGTAACACTAAAAATTGTATAATTACATTGAAATAATAATACTTATTAGTCATTGTCACAATATGCAGCAGCTACTCAGGTGATGTACCTCCAGGTCATGTTTGAATCTGTCCTCCAGAATACCAAGAGCAGCCAGATCACCAGATCCTGCATGAAAACAAAGTCAGCTGTATCACAAACTGAATATCTTCAAGTAAACGAAAGAGTTAGCTTCATGACTTATATTGACAATACGTACGAAGTTTAAATCATAATATGTGATATTTTTCTATAAGTGTATTTCTGTTGATCTCGTAATCAGTCTAATAGAAACATTTACATTTCCTGTTGCAAATACTTTGTTTGAAAAAGCTCTGTTATATGTAGAACAGCATTCAATTGTATGTTAATAAAGAACAGCTGTGATAATGAATGTAATGGTTTAGACACAAATGTAAGTGCATAACTATGATAAGAATAGATCCATATGGTGGTAATATTCTGCATATGTTGCACCAGTGTTACAAGTGAATGGCATTTTTATAGGAATATACTATTAGGTGGCATACCCATCGCAAGGTAGGGCACTTTATTTACACTCCCCCATGGTCCCACTGTGTATAAGTGATTCCCAGTGCAGTCCACTCCTCCCAGTATAAGATTGGCTCCAATGTTCCCATGATACCTGATGGAAATAAAGATCAAAATGGTGTGTATGATGAACAGTTTACAGAGTATTAGAATCTTTAATTCATACAGTTTAATGTGTCAGTCATTCACATACAGAGGGAACCGTGGAACACAGACCTGTACAGCATGTCCTGTAGTATGTTGACGGCCATGACCATGCGAGGGTTCCTCCCACTGTTCAAAGAGAAGATGGTGAGGTTGGAGGACAGAAGCTCTGTGGTCTTCTCTGTATCTGCTGCTGTACCTGCTCCACAGCAACTGGAAGAGAGACAAGGACAGAGTAAGAGGACAGTGAGGGAATAAAAACTCTATCACACTAGAGAATAAACACACACACACACACACACACACACAAACACAGAGAGAATGATGGCTTATTTTGCATGTACTGAATTCAACAAATCACATCTTGACCAGAAAAACACTTAGGAATTGTCTATTTCCATTTATTTGTAGCAAACCTAAATAGTTATTAAGGGGTCAGTGTGGAGCATTTTGGGTAGAAAATCTCTTGAAGAAGGGGATATAGAACCAAATATGAAACAAATGGCGTATGTAGCTGGACACTGACCATTCACAGTGGGTGGATTTATCCATAATTGTCTTTGCAAAACTCACTATATATTTGGAGCAATGTAATGGATCTTGGCGCACATCTTGTCGGCCACCACTTCACTGGAAGTTGCTCTTGTATCTGCTCCCAGCACCACCCCATCCTGCACCAAGAGGCAAAACTAGGGTTATTCATATTACATGGATGTAGGAGCCGCTGAGACATTCACTGTATTGTATCTTCAAAGTTACATATTGTTATACATTATGTTGATACGTGTTGGTGTACTGAGTGATGCTACAATATGAGCTGATGACTTAAGAAAAGCATGTTTACATTCGTGTTTGTCTTCCACATTTATTTTCTGACATTATAGTTCATGTCCTGTGCAGGCTGGAGAGGTCTGGAGAGGTATGCAGTGAAATCAGGGTTTTTCTTCATTAAACAACAACATCATCATCATCATCATCATCATAACCATTACCTTGAAAATCAAGCCTGCTATTGTGGTGCCTGTTTTCAGAGGTTTAGGTGTCTGTTCTTCAAAACGACCCTCCAAAGCAGCGTTTCTATGAAGAGAGAAAAGGGGTAAAGGGGAGGGGTCGCAGGTGCAGCCTGTTTAAAACCACTACTTTATCTTACAGATATATTAAAAGTCAATGCATCATCATAATATTGGCGTTGAGGCTCAACTAACAAGCAGGAAAAAGTTACTTTCACTTTTGATGCCGATGAAAACTTAACTCTACAATTTCATTTAATTTTGGTCATTCCTCTTACAGTTTGCTTCTAAAAGACATAAAAAGAAGCCCATACCTTACAGTGTTGTCGAAATTAAACCCAGCAGCTGGAATTTCGAGGATATTTGAGAGCGCCATACTGGAGTGGTCTGCGGCTTCTGTGCGCGTCCTGGTGCGCCTGAGGTCGCTGTTCAGAGGCAGCGCTCCTCTTTCGATTTCGATGTAAAAATGGAGAAGCGTTGTTTGGACTCACAAGTCAAAGGAGTCAGCACAGGGGTGAGTAAACCGAACCGAGTCACTGTTTTGGGCTAGTTTGTTACTGATGCAGCACGGGGGCTTAATATGCGTAAAATGATCCATAAGAAGAACAGGTGATGCCATATTTGATTAGTACCCAAAACGAAATTGCGTCGACTGAATCGGCTGTGTGTATGTGTGGGAGCATTTGTAGAAGTTATATCGAACATCATTAAAAATGTTTGGATAAATTGTTGTACGACTAAACCTACACTGTCATTTTTAGTGTATTGTCAAAGTTGCACCTATACAGAACTTCATATCCCACAATTCAATTGCCTCATTCAATCTGTGATTCATAATCCCCTATCACGTGCCATATTAAAAAAAAAAAAAAAAAGTTACATCGTATCTGTTTACAGTAAATAAGTAAAATAAGCTTCCTAAACCTCACTAATGATCTCTACTGTCTCCTTTGACCCAGACCACCATCCTGGCAGCCACATTTGATGGAGGGGTTGTCATTGGGTCAGATTCCAGGGCTTCTATTGGAGGGTGAGGATGCTGTGACTTCATTTGTGGAAAGATGTTTTCAGAAATTCGAGTTAGGAATGAGCAAGAAGATATGTAATGTTTTCACGCCACCGTGTCTGTTCAGCTCTAAACAATAAGAGGTTCCCATAACAGTTTACTAAACACTGTGTACAGTTATTCTAACTGTCAGATACACTGGTAAGTATTTGAACAACAGTATGGTGTTATTCCAAAGTGGATCTAACTGTAGATCTGATTTTTTTTTTCTCAGAATTGTGGTTCAATATACAAAAACGTGGGGGAAAAAATGAGGCAGCAGGCTTACAAACAAACAAAGTTGTGTCTCTGCCAAAATAACTGTAAATATAAATGTACATTGTAAGTGCAACAGGGTTAGCAGTATATATAGAATACATATAGAAACAATTCAGTAGCAAACAAGAAGGATTATCCCAACAGTTAAACTGGTAAATTAGCCAAAGCGATGTTTAAGTCTTTGTATGTGTATAAAAGAGTAAAATAGTAATTATTATTAGTATAGTATAGTAAGTAAAGAGGGACATAACAGTTCAGGATTGGGTCTAGTGTGTGTCTGTTCACATGAGGTGTAGAAGGTTCTGACAGGGAGCCCATTAGATTAGATTAGATTACATTACATTACATTACATCAGATAGAACTTCAATGATCCCTTGGGCAGAGCCCTCAGGAAAAGATGCCTTATCAGAGGATGGTTTTGACCCTTTGACCTCTGGTGGGCTCAGTACACTTCCGCTGCACCACTCTGCTTCCTAATAGTATCTTAGAACAGTCTTTGACAGCGCTCTACATCCAGTTCCTATTGTGAAGAGTGATGGAGTGAAACCAATAATTACACATTATTGATGTGAAAGCATTAATAAGAGCTCATTCTTTTATTAGGACAGAGTTGGGGACATGGTGATACAACAGAGTATTTATACAAAGGACAATTACTCTGAATAATTTGGAGGATTGCAACAAATGCTAACATTCAGAAAAATCTATCTACTGGGAGAAGAAATGATTTATGACCAATGAATATATGAGAAACTAAATGAGTTATGGTGTTGAATTCATCCGTGTAGACACATTTGTAGTACTGAGAACTTCATCTTAACTAACATTATGTCTTTGTTGTCTTTCTCTCTTTAGGGAATATGTATCCTCAAAAACCATCAACAAGGTGATTCAGGTCCATGACCGGATCTTCTGCTGCATGGCTGGCTCACTGGCTGATGCCCAGGCTGTCATCAAAGCTGCTAAATTTCACCTGTCCTTCCACAGGTGCCGCATACACGAATACTGTTAAACCTATGACATGTGACAAACACTGTGTACCTGTGTGCACAGAAGTACCATTAGCTACAGAAAGGCAGAAGAAGATGAAATATTTTGTATAAGCTCTCTTCCTTTTTTGGTGCTGTATAGTGTCCAGATGGAGACCCCTCCACAAGTCATAGCAGCAGCATCTGTGTTGAAAGAGCTGTGTTACAAAAACAAAGACGAGCTGCAGGCCGGTTTCATGACAGCAGGCTGGGACAGGAAAAAAGGACCACAGGTGAGTTACACTGACAACACCAGAGATGAAAGGCTCATCATTTACTGATGTAAAATGATTATAAACGATAATGCTTTATGTCTTTACCTTTCTCCAGGTTTATGTCGTGTCTCTTGGTGGGATGTTAATCAGTCAATCGGTTACCATCGGAGGTTCAGGCAGCACTTACATCTATGGTTATGTTGATGCCAAATACAAACCAAATATGAGCAGAGATGAATGCCTACAATTTGCCACCAATGGTATATTATATTATATTATATTATATTATATTATATTATATTATATCCTCCTGACACCCAACAATACATTTTTGTCCTCTGTAGTGGACAAAAGTTTCATGGTTTTATTTTAAAAATGCTCTTCATTGCAAAAAACATTCCATAAAAAACATAAATAAACAAACAACAAATAAAAGAAGAACAAATAAAAAAGATTTTAAAAATATATCAGGGGAAAAATGTTGTATTATGCAGTTTCTGATCAAGACAGTTGTTTAATGCAAAAAAAAATGAAATTTTTACTTTATTGGGTGTCAGAAGGATATTATATTATATTATATTATATAAATGACAATAGTATGTGTTTTCACGTTTAATATAAAGCCTTCTGTTTGCACTTATCATAAACAGACTGAATTAAAAGTCAGCGTTTATTTTGGTGACTTTGTGGTTGTGTCTGTGCATTTTGAGTTCATTCTTCCTCATCTGCTCTCCTTTGTCTTCATCTCTGTCTTCCTATTCGCCCAGCTCTCGCTCTGGCCATGGGCAGAGACAACGTTAGTGGGGGTGTGGCTCACCTGGTGGTGATCACGGAAACAGGGGTGGAGCATGTTGTTGTACCTGGTGACAAGCTGCCCAAGTTCCATGATGAGTGACTGCCCTTCAAACACCACTGAGAATATGATGACACTTCATAAAGAAGAGTGAACTGGGACGTTTGGAGTCACGATGAAACATACTCCTATTACCTGTTATAAAAAAAAAGATGCACAGTAGTTTTGTGGAAAAAATAAAGATACAGCTTTGCCAAAAACATCTTGTTTTTTTTGTTTTTGTTTTTGTTTTTTTCTTTTTAAATTTGAGTTCTGAGCTGAGAAGTATCTAAAGTATCTAAAGTATGTAAACTTTCATTTATTCAGCCACTGGTCAGACCTTTATATCATCTGTTTGGTGTCTGTGAAGTAGGTTATTATGAGTCTAGTTTAGACCAGCTCTAAAGGTAAAAGTGTCATTAGATAACGTTTGTTGTGATTTAGCACTATAGAAATAAAAACTGATTGATTGGCAGACATTACATGGGCTGTATACAATTTAACTTCAAAACTTTTCCTTCTCTTATCTACAAAAAAAAAAAAAAGACAATAATTGTCATCGTAGAAGAAACAAGGTTTAACTGTTTAACACGGGGTTAAAGCACCATAGTTTGTTTCCAAGATCATAAATAAAGGTTCAGACAATGCAGTCATATTCACAATAAAATTATTTATTTGAAATTAAATTAAAAGACATTTCTCTATTTATTGACAAACGATAAAGTGTGTGGGTGACATGAATGAAGGCATTTGTACAGTTATCCTATCACATAATCTGGTGCAGACGTAAAAGATCCAGTTCCTCAGTGAAAATAAACGTGCGCATTACGCACTCGGCGCAACAGCGCAGTTTTCAGACGGACAGGAGGGACTATTGAACTTTCAATTTCGATTTAGAGATGAGATGACGTCTGTCTGATGAAAAATAGAAGCTATATTTGAATCAAATCACTTAATAATCTACTAATTTACAGTAGAAAGGAAATAAGAGCTACATGAAACGCGTTGGACTCCACTAAACTCTTCGGTTTACGTTTGGTTTACGCGGTTTACCCGTCGATACTTCCTCAGATCGTTCGAGTGTCGCTGCAGGACAGAACACAACATGTTGGAAGAAACCGGGCCAGAGTGGTTGTCAGAGGAGGTTAAAACTGGTGTAAGTGGACATTTATATATTGAAAATAGCCTATTTGATGAACGTGTGCAGCCTGACGCACCATATGCAGAACTGGACGGCGCATGTGCGGATCAAATGTAATATAACCGAATGTTTTTTTCCATTGTGTTTGTAGACAACCATCATTGCCATAGAATATAATGGAGGAGTTGTGCTGGGGTCTGACTCCAGAGTATCAGCAGGGTAGGTTTGTCCACTGCATTGATACTGTCATTGTTGTGGCAGTAGAACAGACTTCTCCAACTGTCTATGTTGTGTCTCATTTGTTCCATCATGGTCTCCTCCTCCATTCAGAGCATCAGTGGTGAACAGAGTAATGAACAAGCTTTCTCCCCTCCATGACAAGATCTACTGTGCTCTGTCAGGCTCTGCAGCAGATGCTCAGACCATTGCAGAGATTGTCAACTACCAGTTAGATGTTCACAGGTACATGCACATTAACAACAATGGTAATAGATGGTCCCAATGACTTCAGCATAGAACATACTGTATTCCTGTAAGATTCTGTTTCCAAGGTTTTGAACATTATGAATCATCAAACATACTGTTTTTATTATTATTATTATTATTATTTTAACTTGTTTGTTAGAGTTCATGATGTTTTGTCTTCTTGTATCAGTATTGAGATCGGTGAAGATCCCCAGGTTCGCTCAGCTGCCACCCTGGTGAGGAACATCTCATACAAGTACAAGGAGGAGCTTTCAGCACATCTCATTGTGGCCGGCTGGGATAGAAGAGAAGGAGGGCAGGTCAGTATTTACATGTCTTATCTGCAGTCAGGATGAAGGAGATTCAAGTTTTAAATGATTAAAGATCATAAAAATATTCTGATAAAAACAGTCTCTACAACTTCTGATAAAAATCCCTCGATTACAGAGGAGATGTAGGAGAGAGGCAGGGGGAGGAGGAGTTTTACAAGATGGCTTTTTTTTTTGCAAGATGGTTTAAATATCTTAATCTGACTTTAAAGGTAGGGTCTGAGATGTTTTTTTTTTTTTTGCTATATTGCTAAAAAAAAAATTCCATTCACATCCTTGCAAAAAATTAATTAAATGCTCTGAGCAAAAATGTAAAGTTTTAGTCGCCTGTGGGACAGACAGGACTGAAAAAACAACATCCAATCATTTTGAGCCCTCACTCAAAATGATTGAACGGTGACATGTCTGGGGGGGGGGGGGGGGGGGGGT
>JAPSES010000058.1:15518855-15530152 GCA_029822895.1 Maxillicosta whitleyi
TAGATAGATAGATAGATAGATAGATAGATAGATAGATAGATAGATAGATAGATAGATAGATAGATAGATACTGTTGGAGAATAAAGCTTGTTTGTCACCTGCTTCCCAGGAAACGTTAGATACTGTTCACCACACTGATTATGGGAAAAGGGGGGGAAATACCCCTCACGGCTCAGAGAAGTGATCGGCCTCCTTTTGGAACATAGCTGGTAATGCGGTTTCGGCGCAGGAACGCATGCGCAGTATCTCTATTGCAACACTGACTGAAACGGTCAGCATTCCTCATCAGGGAAACAAAGGTATTTTGAGGAAAAACTGGGAAACTGCACTGTGGATGTATTAGACCAACGCATGTACGGATTAATATACGATATCAAGCGGATTACAGTAGAAAGTTTGTGGAGAGAAAAACATAATCGATACTACGAAACATTGGCGTCACGTGGTTACATTTGACCAATGGGAGAGAACCATTTTCGATGGAAAGTATTTTCTTTGTTCGGATATTTTGCCAACATTAAAGTCGTTTTTTTAAGTTATTTGCGTCTTACAAAACACCCGTTGTACAGACTGAAGTATTTATTTCACTAAATAGGACACGCCATGGATACGTTTGACTGTTTTTGCGGGATGCCACGTGTTCAAGATTTGATGAACAATCCTCTGTGGGCTAATTTTATCACATGACTCCCCTCCCCCACCCGGTGGAGTAAATGGGGAAGAAGGCGGACATGTTTGAGGGAAATGTGTTGGTTAAAAAGTATCGAGGTGGAAGACAAGAAGATTATTTGGAGAAAGGTTACGCATTATTATGGATTTTTTTTTTTAAATATTGGCTTTTGACGTGTTTTAAGTCAAGATTTTTTTTTTTATCAAGTGCTCATTCTTTTTTTTTTTTTTTTAATAATATCTTCTGTTTTTATATTTAACTTTCCATGTAAATTGTCTAGATTATGTTGACTTCAAGAAGTGTCCAGAACATTATTAATGATTTCTATTCGTTGGATATACTGCTCCTTCGTTTATTTGAGTGACATTGTAGGGAATTTGTAACCTTGGTGTGGGGGATGGGCGGATGGGGTTAGGTAACCATTTTGTGTGGTTGTTGAATTTGAAAAAAAAGTTGTTTTTCAGTCTGTACATGTTTTATTCTTCCGTATCTACTTCAATCTCGTCCATTTGCAAGATGTGCAATCGTCTGTTTTTTATTGTTAATATTGCCTCTTTAAGTGCGGGTATCTGCAGTGCTATGGTTGTCATACCGATATTAGAATTGGCCTTAGCTGGATGGTTTTCTCAATTGTTGCACAAATTGCCGTTGTTTGTAGATGTTATTGCTGAGAAATTAGCGTTGGCGATGTAATCTGAGGTCAGGAATGAAAACTGCTGTGTCATTCAGTGGAAGTGTATTCTTATGACCATAGAAATATGGGCTTGATCGCGTTTTTCCTCATTCTTGAGGCTGTATCTCCTCCGTTGTATCCTACTTGTACATACCATTGTAAGCTCGGTCTTTGTTCTCACACTACTTTACTGTTTGTAGATCCGAGAGGCCTTGTTCTCATATCATGGCCTCTGTTTAAAGTGAGCCCTGATTGTCGCCGTTGTTCGTGGGCAACACATGTACCGTTTAGTGTGATTGGGGTGTTTTACTCTTTTTGTTTTGGTTGCCTAAAAACACGACATAATTCGTATTTTTATTGTGTTTCAAGATGGCGGCTGTTCTCCTCTTTGAGAAACAGAAATGCGGATATTCTGGTAAGTGGAGAGCTCATGGGGAGAGGCTCTTGGCTCTTAGGGGATGCGCGTGACCCTGTCGCAGAGCCAATAGGCTTCTTGGTATTTACTCTGGAAGCCCGCGTTACAACCATACCAACCAATCCCCGCTGCCGCTTTGCACACGTTGACGTAATGTAATATGATAAGAAGAAGGGTGTCTTCGTTGCCCTTGCGTTTCTTGTAGGATTATGTGGAAAAGCCAGTTACAAACACTAATTCTGTAACACGGAATGGTTTGGGCCAATAGTATTGTGGTGTTTCGTTGACGGACAGCAAGAACTTACGAATAGGTTGGCTGAGAAGGTTGTCAGTGAAGCGTCAGTAACTAGGGGTGTGGCGACTTTGACGAACAACCTAAGCAGCGAATAGAAATTCCGAGGGTGTGTACAATCTGTGGCAGAGTAGCCAATGGGGCAAATAGTTGGTCTATAAAGGAGCGGGTGTAGTCGCAGCGTCGCCATTTCAACGAAGCAGAGCGAGGGAGTTTTCTGTGGAGGGGAGCGGAGAAAACGGACGAACAGAGACGGATCCCGGTCTGAATCTAGCTAAAACAGAATCCGGATCCATCCTGATGGATATGGCTGTAAACCCGCCCCATGACAGGTATATTCTGGTAAAACTGACTCTCAGCTTTCCATCGGAGGAAATATTATGAAACATTTATTATGATTTTTTCCCTAAATACCTGTTCATGCAGCTTGTTTGCAGTAATGGATTGGAGAGAAATGGACATTAAATACTTTGGGGAATTAGGTAACGGGTGAAGACGTAAATAATCAGTTGGTATAAATGTGTGGGGAGAACTTGTAGTTCGTTGGTTGTAGGCTGTAATAAGCTGCGACTGTTTTCGCACTACGCCGGCGCCATCTTCGTAGCGCCCCGCCGCTGGCCGCTCTCTCCCGCTGCCTGGTAGTTGGAGCTAGTGTTGCTAGCATTAGCTTTCCAGAGAGTCGTCTTGTCAGTGTTACTCCGATACAGTAACCCGGCTTCTGATTGAGTGATCAGGCGTATGTTTTTCCGTCTGTAACGGTTGTTTGTTTTGAACAGTCCTTACAGTAATCGTTGAATGTCTGTCAAAGTAAACGACAGTTTATATGAACAACTGTCTTCCGGGGGTAGCCCTACAAGTTGTGCGTTAAAACATAGCAAGCTGCAGAGGATAGTTGTCTGGCCGGCATTTAGGCTTCTTTTACCGGTTTGTTATTGTAGCCATGTGACGGTCAGGAGCTGTTGTGATTACCCGCACAACAACATACCTTCAGAGACAATGGGCAACCCAGCTAAGCTTGATCAGGGACAAAATTATTAATTTTCCGCCGTTTTATAATTTCAGTAGTTATTGTTTAATTGATTTCTTAAACGTTTGACAGTTGCATAATTTCCATGATTGTGTATTGGGTCGGTTGCTTGGTTACAGCTCTCAATGTCACTCAACCCAATCAATGTAGCTGTAGTGTTTTAAAATCTTAACATAGAATTTGTTTTTTTAGATTCCCAAACATGTACTTAATTATTTATGATTTTCCTTGTTTTTCTTGTTTTTGATTTTATCAATTTGTTAACCAGATTTACAGCCATCAGAAAGTCGTTCTGTTAGTATTGATAATGTTAATGTACTCCAATACTTTTCCTTTTTTTTATAATAAAGTGCATTAATTGTCAACTGTGTTTCCCAAAGTTGTATCATTTATACAAGAAAAGTCTTTGTGCCATACATGAAGTTTTTTTCCTTGTTCATCAAAGTGGCAGCCAAGTGCCCTGAAGACTAGCATTAGTTACATCAAGGTCATGGGGGTCTTAATGTACATATTATTGTATCTTATGTTGTGAAGCACCAACATTATACCAAAATTGTACCACAAATGTAGATGTTGTGCTTGATGAGAAAAGTAAAAACCTGCTGAAGCGACACCAAGTGCCCCCATATGCCTTTGAAAGAAGTTTTTGTGTATCAGTAGGTCAGTGGGGGTATCTATTGAGTTAAAGGTGTTAACAATCGAGAGGGGACTAACTATTGAGAAAATATAATTCTCATTTAGGAATGTTTAAATAATACTGAATATTTAGTGGATACATCACTGTATGCCCCCTTTTTATTTGTTCAAATAATTAGCAAGAAATGGATGAAGGAACTCCAAATATTTCTTCATGTAAAGGCAATAGTGTGAAAGTATGTTTAAGTGGTGTTAATTTGGTCATACGTCAAGTTGTGCCTGGAGTTTGCTTTCCTAAATTGGAGCACCAGAAGAAGCATTCTACATGCATGCCAGAAATCCTGAAGTTCACAGTATTGGTGCAGCAGTTTAAACTGTTGCCGTGTTCATCTTCATGAAACTTGGGATGCGGCTTGTGTACAGGGCAATGGTATCCGCCTACCTGGACATGCATCTTCTATGTAGGTTTTTTTCTCTAGTGACCATCAATGGTATGTGTAGAGACATTGAGAAACATTTGATTTAATACAAGTGTAATGCATGTTAAACTTGTCACTGCCTTAGAAACAGGTTTAAAGGATAGACTTATGTGTATTATCTCTTCAGAGAAATGTAGCAGAAGTGTTTAGCATACTGTTTGGCATGGCCAGCTGGTATTAAATGTTGACTGCCTCTGTTGACTTCAGATACACTTGCTCCACATGGTCTTGATAAGAGGTATCCAATTTTTTACACCAAATACCAGAAGGTAATTTGCTTTAGGGTCCTGTGTTGTTTATGGTATGTGCGTTTGTGTTGGGGAAACTCTAGAATAGTCCAGGCATTACTGTAGCGTGTCAGCTTTAACTCCACCCACAATCCTTCAGCAGTCTCCTACAGGGAAGTGGGGGTGGAGTCACCACCAATGCCATTGGTGAGACAGTCAAATAGAGGATGAAGTGGTAGTCATGCTCATTCTGTACTAGAAATGCTGATTTCACTGGTGTTGACTTAAGTTACACTGTGCTAAATGACTACTTGCAGAGTAATATTACTCTATATATTTTAATATATGACTGAATACAGCCAAGCTCAATCTAATATGTATGTGTACTACAGGTGTGTGACTAAGCTGTTTAATTCATGAGGACAAAACAGCTATTGCATTTTATATTTTGAAGAGTCCAGCTTAGTGTGTGTGAATTAATTTGTTTGCACAAGTACAGTATTTCATGCCCATTAGTCATTGAACTGTACTCTTTGCAGCTCCCATATCGGGGTTGAGATTGGTATAACGGGACTTACGGCGATGGACCAGAGTTCTTGCTCAGCTGGAAAACGTATCCGGAAGCCTTCACTGCTCTATGAGGGCTTTGAGAGTCCTGGGATGCCTCCCATCAGCCAGTTAACTCCCACAGGACCCCCACAACCTCCAGTAAAAGACCCCAGCCGACAGGGGAGGATGACCAACCAACTTCAGTTCCTACAAAAAGTTCTTCTCAAGTCTTTGTGGAGGCATCACTTTGCCTGGCCTTTTCACGAACCTGTAGATGCTGTTAAACTCAATCTGCCTGTAAGTGTCAGTCTCAAAATTTGTTCTACTTTGCCCCTGAAATGGGGGTGTCTGTCCCTCCCCCCATAGGTAGATGCAACCAGGTGTAGTTTAATCATGGAGTATCATATTTATTGACATAAGCTGCAAGAGCAACTGGACATTATCATGCCCCGCTGCAACAGATTAACACTAGTGATCATAAAATACTTGAGGCATGTTGATTAGAAGGGGAGAAGTCCTACCTGACCACAAAGTGATTTCTGTTTATTAAATGGATATATGAATGTAGTGCTGGTAATTTTTCACCTTTTGGTGTGTGTCTCCCTTTAGGACTATCATAAGATCATCAAAAATCCCATGGACATGGGAACCATTAAGAAGAGACTAGAGAATAACTACTACCGCAGTGCCAGTGAATGCATGCAGGATTTCAACACAATGTTTACCAATTGCTACATTTATAACAAGGTAAGACCACTCGCCTAAGTTTCTGCCTAATTGACTTGTGTTTACTGTGGATTAAATCCATTTGTTCAAATCTCCTCTCCAGCCTACAGATGACATTGTGTTGATGGCTCAGTCTCTGGAGAAAGCATTTCTGCAAAAAGTGGCTCAGATGCCTCAGGAGGAGTTGGAGTTGCCCCCTCCCCCTCCACGGGTCAAACCAGGCAAACCTGGCAGAAAAGGAAGAGGTGAGGACTGGTTACTAGCAGAACAGATGTTTTGGGTTAATTTGTGCATGTTCCTAAAATGTCTATAATTCAGAAATCTTAAGTTTAGGCTATAAAATATTTCTACTATTTTGATATGTACCAGTATGACTTGATTTAGTGCATGGTATGGTGCTTAAAGGTTGTGCTCCCTTCATTAACAATTAACTAATTAATTAAAGTTAAATGTGCATATACAAATATGTAAACATCTGTATCTTTCCATTATTTGTTTTCCAAACCAAACTCTTTTTTTTAATTATCCTTTTCTCTATTCCAGTCTCAGGTGGAATTACAACAGCTCA
The DNA here is from genome assembly GCA_029822895.1 of Maxillicosta whitleyi. NCBI lineage: Eukaryota > Metazoa > Chordata > Actinopteri > Perciformes > Neosebastidae > Maxillicosta > Maxillicosta whitleyi. The sequence goes on from JAPSES010000058.1 coordinate 15,525,118, forward strand.
TCAGGTCCCAGCTGTTTCCCAGTCAGCATATTCTCCTCCCACCCCAGAAACTCCAGACTCCATCCTCTCAACACCACCACAGACACTTGTGACCAAGAGTTTGCCACCTGTCCTTTCTGCTGAACAGACCACCCCTGCCATAACAGGCCTACCTCCAACACAGCCCACTGCTAAGGTAATAAGGACCAATATTTTATCTTTAACTGCAGCCAGAAGCTGATTTTTTTTATTTTGTGGGAAACAGTTGGCCTGTTCTAAGTTGTCCTTTACTCCTGCTCTTCATAAACACAGAAAAAAGGTGTGAAGAGGAAAGCAGACACAACCACACCGACCACTGTCGCGATGCCCATCATGAGTACAATGGGTGTCAGTGGCATCAGCTTGGGTATGGGTGGTGGCCATGACTCCCCACTCACGCTCACCTCTCTGGGGATGGATCACAACTCTGGCCTGGGGATGACCCAGGGCCTTGGTCTAGGCCAAGGCATGGGAATGGGAATGGGTATGGGCATGGGCATGACAATGGGCATGACAATGGGCCATGGAGCAGTGATGATGGGCACCAAAGCAGCAGGTGGTGGAAGGAGGGGAGTGAGTGGACGACCAATCAAGCCCCCTAAAAAGGATTTACCTGATTCTATGTTGCCACCACCGGTGCGCCGCAGCAAACTGGGTCCCCAACTGCGCTACTGTAGTGGGGTCCTAAAGGAGCTGCTCTCCAAGAAACACGCAGCTTACGCCTGGCCTTTCTATAAACCTGTCGACGCAACAACACTCGGTCTCCATGACTACCATGACATTATAAAGCAGCCGATGGATCTCAGCACCATTAAGGTAATCAGAGTTGAAGAATATGCAAAATCTTATTGCAATCATTTAGATGTACATTACACTAGTAATCTTGATGTGACTGGCAAATTTGGATATGTAAAAAACATGATCTGTACTAAACAAGTTGGATTTAGCTTTTTTGATTTGCATCTTTTGGCACTTTTCCACTCCATGGTTCCGGCTCAACTCTACACAGCTCTTTCACTTTTCCATTATGAAAAAGGACCTGGGACTTGATACTAGTTTTTTAGTACCACCTCAGCTGAGGTTCCAAAATGTTGGACCGACACCAAAACGTGATGTCACGACACTGCAGACACTGATTGGTCAGACAGTTTTCTCTGTGACCAATTTACATAAATCAGATGCAGAAGTAGACAGTGAATAGTGATCCATGAATCCACATGATGACAGAACCAAACTACACCATAGACAGAACGTAGATTCAGTCTGTGGTGGCGGACGTGAAACTACGCAACAAGCGAGTTTTTGGCAACTCTGAGCAGACAACACAGAAGTAACGCACTGTGTCAGAGTAACGGGTCGAGCTGAGACAAGCTGGTCCCATTTAAGTGGAAAAGAACCACAGGAATACCGAGTAGAACTAAGCCGGTACCATGTAGAGAAAATGCACCATTTGTTAAGTGTACTTTGTACCACATATACCGTCTTTTCTTGGATACTTGTTATTTATTTGTAGTTTTCTCATAGTAATTTCCTAAAATATTTTCTCCCCTCTTTTTTGGTCTGTAGAGGAAAATGGACGGCAGAGAGTATCGTGATGCTCAGCAGTTTTCTGCAGATGTCAGACTAATGTTCTCCAACTGCTACAAGTACAACCCTCCTGATCATGATGTTGTTTCAATGGCCCGAAAACTACAGGTAACTTTATTATTCATCATTATGTTTTTTTTTTTTAACCATGTGTCTGTTTCTTTTCCTGCATTCTCCTCTGCCTGAAGTTTGCACAGTCTTCTGTTTGGCTCATCCAAGTCCTGTTGTCTCCTCACAGGATGTCTTCGAGTTCTGCTTTGCTAAAATGCCAGACGAACCTCCTGCACCTCCAAGCTCCTCGTCTTCCTCCTCATCCTCTTCATCATCATCAGAGAGTGAGCTTAGCAGTGAAAGTGAGGAGAGCGAGAGCAGCCCGAGCTCTGACTCTGAAGAGGAGAGGGCGAATCGGCTGGCAGAGCTGCAGGAACAGGTTTGTACTCCACTGAACCAGGGACAGAACAGGCAGAACATTTCCTCTCACAAACTTGGATTAGATCAGATTTCCTTTCTAAGCCCGAAATGCAAATAAACAAATGTAGTGCCATTATTTTTTTCTTATCCATTTGTATTTCTGTCTCCTTCAGCTTAAAGCTGTGCATGAGCAACTCACTGCACTTTCCCAAGGCCCCATTGTCAAACCCAAGAAAAAGAAAGAGAAGAAAGATAAGAAAAAGAAGAAGAAGGTAGAAAAAGAGAAACATCGGAGGATAGAAGAAGAAATTCTGCCCATTAAACCAGCAAAGACTCCGAAAATCACCAAAACTCCAAAAACAAAGACCAACAACAAAACAGTGGCATGTCCAGTAATACCAGTAAAGAAGCCACCAAGCAAGAAGAACAACAAGAGCAAGTGAGTACTGACACCTATTGGACCAAAGTGGAAATGTATGAATGTTCACTGAATGGATTTTATAGCACATGTTTTTATAAACAATGCCTGTTTCCTAGTGCTTTTAACACCTCCTTCCCTTCTGTCTCTCAGATCCAAAAAGGGAGCGATGATGTTCAATGTGCCGCCGTCGGTCCATGAACCAATAATAAGTCATTTTGACTCGGACGAGGAGGAGGAGACACAACCCATGTCATATGACGAGAAGCGCCAACTCAGCCTGGACATCAATAAGCTGCCCGGTGAGAAGCTGGGCCGCGTCGTTTACATCATCCAGTCCCGTGAGCCCTCACTCCGAGACACTAACCCAGAGGAGATCGAGATAGACTTTGAGACACTGAAGCCGTCGACGCTGCGGGAGTTGGAGAGATACGTCATGACATGTCTGAGGAAGAAACCTCGAAAGCCATATGGTAAGTCATACAAGAGCGGCTGCAGTTTTAGGTCCTCACACCTGCAGATCATGGGATTTTTTTTCCCCTGAATGAATTATTGTAGGTACATTTGTCTATTCTGGAGATTTACAGCTGATTTTAATTCTGGTTTGGATTTAAGTAGAATCTTCACAATATTAATGTAAATGGCACACCATAACTTGATGTTTTCACTTGTTTGTTTGGTGCAGCAAGTAAAAAGAACAGTGCAGGAAAGTCCCGAGAAGAACTGGCTTTAGAAAAGCAAATGGAGCTGGAGAGACGGCTAATGGATGTGAGCGGGCAGCTGAATTCTGGGAAAAAGCCTCCCAAAGCTAAACGTAAGTCGTCCATACTTTAATGTAACAGCAAAGTGAAAGTGCTACATAGAACGGGTAAGAAGAGTTTAACTGAAAGAATTAGTCTTGATGTGAAGCACAAAGATTATGTCACATTTATGGACGTGCACCTCTTCATATTTCTGATTAAACTGAAAAGTGCAATGTTGGTACATCAAATAAAATCTAAAAAAAAAAAAATCAAGTAGGGTGACATTTTTTTCATACAATATACCACCCTGGTTTCATGCATCATCTGTCAGTTGAATCCGATTTAATGCAGGAACATGATTTCAGCCTGATCTGCATATTTAATGTTCAGGAGTTTTAAGATCATAAAAAGAAGCATCGATGAGGCTTAAATGCAAAAGTATTGACACAACCCCACGTTGACCGGTCCAGTGTATTCTTACTGTGATCACATGGTCCTGACTGTTTTCCCCTCTCTCCAGCGGAGAAACCTGCGACAGAGCAACACACTCAACCATCACGTCTCAGCGCCAGTAGCTCCTCCTCCGACTCTTCTTCCTCATCCTCTTCTTCCTCGTCCTCAGACACAAGTGACTCAGACTCTGGCTGAGCAGCAGAGAGTTCCTGTGTATAGGAGAAGGGTGTTAAAGGACCCTGGACGTGTTGTTTCCCACCAAGTGGACTGAATTAGAGCTACTGATGATGAGGCCGCAGGGCGGATCATAGGAGACCAGAACTGAGCAGAACTGGTCCAACTAATCGAGTATGAAACCAAGAAAGAGAGATGGAGCGTTCCCTGTGCTCGGCTCACTTGTCCAGTCCTGGACTCTGATTGGACAGATGGACTGCCGTTCTCTGGAGAACCGGCCTTAACTGTGCAGAACGGGGCAGACTTCATCTCCTGACAGTAAACGACGCATGTGTTGGAGGGATCAGGGTGCTACAGCCAGAGTTTTATTTCTGGAAATGATTTCCCTTCTTAGCGTGCTCCCTGTCTTTATGCTGTATAAATACGGTGTACAGTTATAAATATATATTTTTCTTTTATAAAGAAGCATTTTATGGAGCTAATTTATTCCCTCATTCTGGGAAAGAAGAACTGGCGTGGGCAGAGTTGTTTTAGTTTGTTTTGTGTTTTTTTTCCTGAGTGACAAAGGAGAGTAGAGGGGAAATGCCTGTGTGTGTGTGTGTGTGTGTGTGTGTGTGTGTGTGTGTGTGTGTGTGTGTATGAATGTGTCATGTATTTTTGCATGCACATGTGCGAGTGTGAGATCTGGCACCACAAGTGCAGCCTTGTGAAGTTCCTCATAGTTTTGACGCAGGCGTTAAATCTGTCTGCACACAGAAGCACCTTGGTTCAATAGACGACAGAATGCATGCAATACAGAGGAGCCGACTGACATCTGCTTACTCATGAACTACTTATACTGCATCCTTGTGTACATGTTTAAAAGCCACTGTACAGAAATGTGACAGTTACTCATCAGTTTATGCATAAATATTTCTGTTCCATGTAGGCCGTTTTTTTTTTTTTTTTTTTTAATTTTTAACCTTTTCAGTTTCTCTGTAAATGTGTTGCTTTTTTTTCTTCTTGTGACCAATCTGCTAATAAATTGTGAGGACGTGTCTTGTCCACTCACCCGTGCCCAAATAACATCTCATTTCTTTTTTTTTCTTTAGTTTTTTGTGTGTTTAGTTGTTTCACTTCAGTGTCAAAATATCTGATTAGATTTGATTGTTTTAAGAGGAATTAATTAATTAGTTCTGGCATTAAATTACATGGAGGGGGGGGGGGGGGGGGGGGGGGGGGGGGGGGGGGG
>JAPSES010000058.1:15550523-15562874 GCA_029822895.1 Maxillicosta whitleyi
AGCATAATAGTGATTATAGTGTTGATATTATTCACATTGTTTGAAAGGATAATTTATAGATTTAAACATTTTCATCAGGTCATTTTACTTTTTTCACTGTAAAATATAAAGACAAGTTTAGAGTTAACATTATTTATATTTAATTCTGTCATTATTTTAATGTTTCAGCCTTCTGCACATCAAATACAGCTGAATGTGGCCCCTGAACTAAAATGAGTTTGACACCCCTGGAATAAACTATAAATAATGACAACCACCATTTTTTCTTTTTAGTGTAAAAAAAAAAAAAGTTAAATTACACAAAAATGTTTACATTTCCAAACCTTTTACAAAAAATATGAACGACCAGAAATGTCTCAAGAGAATTCAGTGTAATTGTACCAATATTCTTTTCTTAATATTCTGTTCTTTTCTTACAGCTGATAAAATAACACAGGGCTTTTAGACTTATCCTATATTATAACACAGTTGAACAGGATATTTAATGACAGATTTTAAGTCATTTTTTTGTGTGCGAATAGAAGATAAACAGTAAACAGTGAAGATGCAGAGTGTGACTAAAAGCATGTAAAGACTGTCCTCTTTAAAGACTATTTACTGCACTGATGTCTGAGCTGCCCAGACCCAGGGTAGACCCTGTGGTGTGTGTGTGTGTGTGTGTGTGTGTGTGTGTCAATTAACTCTACCTGACCCCGTGCGAAAGCACAAAAAACTACTAACCCCAGTTAGCAGTCGCACCTATTATTCTGTATATTTCCTGTACACCTTGAATCTGCAGGTGCTATATACTACGTTTATGTCCTCTATTGTAAGTCGCTTTGGATAAAAGCGTCTGCTAAATGTGATATAATATAATATAATATATGTAATATAATGTAATGTAATGTAATATAATATAATGAAATGTAATATAATATAATATAATATAATATAATATAATATAATATAATATAATGTAATGCAATGACTGTGTGTGTGTACACTCACAGAGCAGCCGTCGACCAGGGCTTTAATGTAAGGGTTGGTCTCGTAGCTCAGCTCCTCCTCGTTGGCACCTTGGAAGTGCAGCGCCCTGCCGTGGTTGTTCTTCTCATTCCGGTTGGCCCAGGCCACTGACCGGTGGCAGTGGTAGGTGAGGTTCTGCCGGGCCTGGACGCTCAACAGACGTAGGAAGCCCAGCTGGACCACGCCCACAGGCGCACCATTAGAGTCCACGTAGGAGAACTGGGAGGCAGAGGAGGAGATGGTAGGAGGGGTAGGAAACAGGGAACATGGTGAATGAGGTGACAGGAACGGACAGAGGTGTGGGGGTGGGGGTGGCAGGGTTCTTACCTTGCTGCCAGTGGCAAACCGACTGTACCAGGATCCTGGAGTCTCTTTGTCCCATGAGCTCATCTTCACCTGCCACCAGAATTATACACATGAGATATTACATTTATGTAGAAAAGAATAGAAAAGAAAAGAACAGAATAGAATAGAATAGAATAGAATAGAATGCAGAACAGAATACAACAGAATAGCCTTTATTATCGTCATGTGTTATGAAATTAGTCGTGCTTCAGTCAGTGCAACAATATGAATAATATAACCAATACATCATAAAGAAAGAATAGAGTGAGTATAAAATGACAAAACTAAAATGTAAATTAGGAAATCAAATATAAAATTTAGCCAAAAGTAAAATAAGAATATAACTAAAAGTAAACTAAAATAAAACTAGACATAAAATATGAATAGGCACATTATTAACCATGTGTACATCTATGAAAGTCTATAAAATAGTGAAACTTGTATTTAAATAAATATTACATTGTTATTGTAAGAACAAACCGCAGTGGATTATTGTACAACATTATCCAAAGTTCTTGCACATTTTTGGAAGTGATTGCATGTGGATACATTGAGGGAAGTGATTGGACAGCTTTAACAGAATGACTTCAGTTTAGCACAGTAAAGAAATAGTTGTGTCAGATACTTCTATTATTCCAGGATCTCTTTACTTTTATTGTCTCTGACCTGCAGGATTATGCAAAGCACAAACACAGAGGATGATACTGGAATGTTATTCTTATATATGTTGTGCAGATGGGAAACTATTTTGTTATTTTTTGTTTACTAACGCTACTTGTTTTTAACGCTACTTGTTTTTAACGCTCCTGTCACTAACCATGTTTAGCTTCACACCTGTTAATGTACAGAACATTACATTTCATGTGGTGGGACTGACCGTTTCGATGCCCTTGCTGGGATACAGACATGTTTCTGCTCCGTTGGTGAAGTTACAGAAGACCTTGAAGGAGTCTCTGGAGCAGCCCTGGTTGGGGTCGATCCAGTACTCACCTGCAGGGGGCGACAGAGACATGCAGAGTAAAGTGACAATGAAAATAATTACAGTGTCATTCACACCATGTCATTAGAATATTTGTTATGAGAATTATCTTTACACTCATGTCAGGACTGGATTCATTCCAGGTATTTTCTATACTGATATCTGGGCTTCAATACAAGTGCACAAATGATCTTTTTCTGATCTCAATTCACACTTTAACAAAAAGAAAACTACACAAGATGGGATAAAAGGATTTTTACACGTACACAAAGAGGAGTTTTACAGCATAAGGATATAAACCTACAGATCTGTGCAAAAGTCTAATTCCACCTTTATCTTTGTGGTTTTTGCAGTGTTGAAATCACATTTATTTCTTTTTCTCTGTCTTCACATACAACAAGAAACTACAGGAAGTATGTGCATCATTAAAAGACACAAAACACTGAAGTAAATGTGTTGTAAAGGTTAAAGTCACTATTTAGCGTGACCTCTGACCCCATGACAAGAAGCAACACAAACAACTAGAAACATCTGACGTGTATTGAATGAAGCCTGGTATAAAACATCAGAAAATTAAAGCAATAATAAATAAAAATAAAGGAACAACTTTTGTTGGATCCTCATGTGCAATAATCTGGTAGTGCAACAACCCAGTGACGTATATATTTTATATACCTGACAATACTTAGAGTCATGTATTTTTAAAAGTATTTTATTTTACTATGTTACTGATACTAGCACAAATTACAGACTATTCTATTCTGCTGTGTTCTGTTCTGTACTGTTCTGTTCTGTTCTGCTCTGTACTGTTCTGTTCTGTACTGTTCTGTTCTGTTCTGTTCTGTACTGTTCTGTTCTGTTCTGTTCTGTACTGTTCTGCTCTGTACTGTTCTGTTCTGTTCTGTACTGTTCTGTTTTGTACTGTTCTGTTCTGTTCTGTTCTGTTCTGTACTGTTCTGTTCTGTTCTGCACTGTTCTGTTCTGTTCTGTTCTGTTCTGTTCTGTACTGTTCTGCTCTGTACTGTTCTGTTCTGTACTGTTCTGTTCTGTTCTGTACTGTTCTGCTCTGCACTGTTCTGTTCTGTACTGTTCTGTTCTGTTCTGTTCTGCTCTGTACTGTTCTGCTCTGCACTGTTCTGTTCTGTACTGTTCTGCTGTTCTGTTCTGCTCTGTACTGTTCTGTTCTGTTCTGTACTGTTCTGTTCTGTACTGTTCTGCTCTGCACTGTTCTGTTCTGTACTGTTCTGCTCTGTACTGTTCTGTTCTGTACTGTTCTGTTCTGTTCTGCTTTGTTCTGTACTGTTCTGCTCTGTTCTGTTCTATCAGATATTACAGCTGATGCAGTGCATGCTGTGTTTTTACCGTCTTTGAGCTCTGGCTGGCTGAGGTGCAGGTCTTGGCAGGTGCGGGCGGGGCTGTCCTGGGTACCCAATGGGAAACGCATGGTCTCGATCTCCTGTCGAAGTGAGTTTAGAGAGCCGAAGATCTCCTCCATGCCCTCACTGCCCATCAGGAACTCAGTGCCGGCGGCGTCAGAAGCAGGCATGTCGGGGTCGGATTCGGGGAGCAGTTGGCTGGCGTCGATGGAGCGCTTGGACTTGGGACTCCTCTGGATGGGCAGGGGCTGGATGACCTCACCTGGTGGGCCCTGAGGAACAGGTTCACATCCAAATCAGTACACTCACCGTCAATTAGCAGCTTTGAAGCATTGACAGAGACACATGGGGTACTTACAGGAGGTCCAGGGGGTCCTTGAACACCTTTCTCTCCCTTGGGACCAGCTCCTCCCTAAACACAGCAGTGAGATGATTTAAGAAGTCTGAACAAAGAGCATTTTTTAGGAACAGATAACATAAAAACACTCTGAAGGTTTACTCACAGAAGCACCTTTAGCTCCCTTGATACCTTGAGGACCCTGTGAAGACACAACACCTTAGTTTTAACGCAGTACAAGTAAAAGTTACTCATACGTTTCCTGAATATTTCATATTTATGCAGCTTTTTACTTCTACTCCACTATGTTTCAGAGACAAATATTGTACTTTTTACTCCAGTATATTTGTCTGACAGCTTTAGTTACTGCCCAGATAACAATTTTTCTCTTTTTTAAAGAAAACCAAGTGTTTCCAGATGTGTTAATTTTAAATGTTTGTCATGAACAGAGACAGGACGCACTACAGACAGATGATGATCTTATGGGATATGATGAACAGCTAATGATTTAACTACTGACAGTTTATAAAGTCAGTCAAATCATCTGGACCTATCTGCCAAACTGGACCTAAACAACAAACACTGGTGACCAACATCATGTACTGATCGAAAATGTTAAATAATTATTGATCCACTATTCCTCATCTTTCTTCAACTCATGAGGTGAACTCGGTAAATTATCAAATTCAAGCGGCATTTGGTAAGGGTTAGGGTTGATGTTCAGAATGTGAAAACATTGTCATCTTCTGCAACATTGAGTCATTAGTAAAACCCATTTAGTTTGATAAATGACAGTGGATGTAGGTGATTGTTTTTATTTTCAGGTAATGACACATTTTGCTGAAAAAGTCACTTTTACTTTTACCTGACTTTTTTTTTTTATCAACTTTTGTATGATCAGTAACTTCAACATAATAAAATGTATTGGGAGGTCAACACAAAAATAGTCGTGTTAAACATGTACACCCAAAAACTTTTTGATAAAGTAGGTAAGAAACTCACAGGCAGACCAGGAGGACCAGCTGGACCGATGGGTCCGGTGCCTCCAGGCATTCCCTGTTAAAAACATGAGAAAAACATGAGCATAGTCAGGTCTTACTATTGAAATAAATGCACTTAATGAACTATCCCCCTCCCTCAGACTCACATTCTCTCCCTTGGGTCCGGAGGTTCCGTGGGGCCCAGGTAGACCACGGTCTCCCTTCTCTCCCTGCTCTCCTGGGGGTCCAATGAGACCGATGAGACCGGGGTGTCCTTTCTCTCCCTTTGCACCAGGATCTCCACGTAGACCGGGCAAACCAGTGGGTCCCTGCAGGTGGACATAGAGAGGAAGACGAGGAAGAAAGGAAGATGGAGATAAGAGAAGAAAAGAGGTTTGAGGGATGGGAAATGTAAAAATTGAGAATTGTAGGACTTTGAACGAATCAACCTTCATGTTAACTTTTACTGATTTTAATGAATGTGAAAGTGAAAGGAGCTCGATTTGTGAGAACACAGGTACTGGTGTCTTACAAGAGGTCCAGGTGGTCCTTTCTGCCCAGCTGGTCCAGGAGATCCCTGCTCACCCTGAAACACAGCAAGAAACACATTCAGGAGGTTGTGTTCATCTAATACAGCATACACCAAACACACAATTCAGAATCAGAATCAGAACACATAATTAATCACAGGGGAAACTGTTGTGTGTTACAGTTGCTCTGTGTAAGTATAATAAAAAGTAGCAGGAAAGAAATGATCAACATTAAAAAAAAAAAATCTGTGTGAGAGTGTGTGAAGCTCTAAATATACACACATGCTCACATATATAGCTTCAAATTTACATATTAAAACACTACTATAACACAATTAGAACATTTATAGTCATATTACAAGATAAATAATTTGTTTTGTAAAAATATGGCGTAAAAATGAGTGTCACTGACCACTGATCCTGGGAGTCCTCTGAGACCTTCTGTTCCTGGTTTTCCTGGTGGACCCTGGGGACCGACGGGGCCAGTCTTTCCTGGGGGTCCGACAGCGCCTGGGTCTCCCTAAGATTAAATGAACACAAGAAAAACAATAGAACGGAATGAGACACAGATAAAGATAACTATCAGCTGATGTATTCAGATCAGTTTTGGTATCAATAGAAATATTTAACTGTTTGCTTTAACCTCTTCTTCTGAGCAACAAAAAGTTGAAACCAATAAAAATGAATAGAAATATAATGATGAAAATGTGCTAAAAGTTCTGGTCTTACCTTGGTTCCCTTCTCTCCTTGACGACCCTCTGGTCCTCTTGTTCCAGCAGGACCCTGTTAAATAAAACACATTAATAAAAAGTATTTTCTAATTCCTTGAATTCAATTTATCAGAGGCAAAATAGTTAATTAGTAGAATTATCTTTGATTTGTATTATCTGCTTTATATAATTGTTTGTATCATAAGATAAGATAAGATAAGATAAGATAAGATAAGATAAGATAAGGGGCTAACCAGATGAAGTCAGTGTTCTTACCCTCTTTCCTGGGGGGCCGGGGGGTCCGTTCTCACCAGGGGGTCCAGGAGAGCCCTGCAACCAGAGTCGCAGGAGTCAGAGAAGGTTCAGAACATTTATTGACGCTTGTTTCTGTATCTGTGTTCTTACTCTTTTAACTTACAGATTCTCCAGATTCACCATCCTCTCCTCTCTCTCCCTTGGCTCCATCTTGTCCCTGAAGATGAAGCAGAACAGGTTGAGGAGCTTATCTTGTGTAAAAAATGCCAAAAAAAAGAAGATATTTTGTGTTTGTTTGACTGAAATGACAGGTTCCCGGAAGCCAGTGATCATATTTAGTCACACAGAGTAAATGTACAATATAATACTATGATATCTTGATACACTAGCCATAATCACAATGATATCATGACAAAATAAGACTGTGATCTGTGTTCAATCATTTCATTTGAAGTTGCCAAATGATGCTTCTGTTACACACAAACACAACAGAATCTACATGAACACATTAGCTACTGATTTTAATCAAAACTGTTTTATGGCACCAATGTGTTGATAATACAAGAAGAATAAATACAAAATTGTCCAGTATTTCGAGGTAAAATCTGAGATGAAATAATACACAAAGGTCTTATATTTTCTTTGAAACATACACTTACTTAAACCTCCATGTCCACTTGTTGTAATAAAAATATCAATAGCTTGAACCAAGACATTGATAATCTATTACATGAGGAAAATAATAGGAGGAGATAATAATGGAATCTATTCTCATATCGATATTTTTTCCTATCCTTATGCTTGTCAGTTCTTAAAAGGAGATACTCACTCTTGGTCCAACCTCACCAGGGGGACCAGGATCACCAGGGAAACCAACGGGACCCTGAGACAAAAAACCAAAACACCACTCAGAGGTTAAAGGTCAGAGGTCACATTATCACCTAATGTAGCTTCATTAAAATAGAGCTGATCTGTCACTGATCTGAGCATCAGTGTGTTTTTGTGTCTTTGGTGACATACAGGGTTTCCTTTAGGTCCATCGTCTCCAGGTCGTCCACGTCCTCCAGGAGGTCCAGCGGTTCCAGGTTGTCCAGCTTCTCCCTTCTCTCCACGCTCTCCCCGAGGTCCCTGTCAATGCGAGTACAACCTTTTTACTGACAACATTCATTATTACTAAAGTCAGAGTCTCCTGATGTCACGTGGACTCAGGACCAGATGTTCAGTCACTCACCTTCTTTCCTGGTTCTCCTACAATTCCAGGTGGACCAGCCTCACCAGGTTCTCCCTGTTGAACAAAAGGTTGACCTTTTAGTTTTCAATAAAAGCTGAAAAGAGCTTCATACTGATAAAATGCAGCAGAAGTCACTGCACCTTCTCTCCGAGGGGTCCGGGATTACCCAAACCACCAGGAGGACCTTGAGGACCCTGAAAAACAAACACAAAGAATAAGATTTTTCTTCAAAAAGCTATTTTCAGAAAGTAGTAATGTCTTTACTTTCAGATGTGTAGCATTTTGTAATTAGTTACATAAGAACTTTATAGGAACCTTTGAATAAATTAAATGATTTTATGAAGATTCAAAGGTGTGATTTTACAAATAAAGACTTTGAAGACACGTACGTCAGCACCATTGGGTCCAGCAGGGCCACGGGGTCCTGGAGGGCCTGGAGGACCCTAGAAGCACAAAGAAATGCATGGTTTTATCATTATTTAGAAAGTCATTGAACTGATAATAAAGTTATTTGGGTGTTTCTGAAACTCACCAGAGGTCCGACATCTCCAGTCTCTCCCTTCTCACCTGGTGGACCTGGCAATCCCTGTCAGACAGAAGTTAAAGAAACAGTGTTTAGCATCTCTGCACAAACCTGTGGCTTCAGAAAAATGGTAAAGACTTCATTAAATCTGTCATTGAAATCAGAAATGAGCCTGTATTGGGTTTGTACCTGCAGACCGATGGGTCCTGGGGCTCCGGGGAATCCTCTGGATCCTTCATCACCTTTAGCTCCAAAATGTCCCTGTGGACCCCTTGGTCCAAGTTCTCCATCAGCACCCTGCACCACAGAAGAAGAAAATTAGAAATAAAGACCTGGAAACAGGCACGTTTACTTATGATAGTGATGGACATTTCATACAATAGGTTTTATACATATATTTGTATAATTACTTTTCTAATCTAATCGCCATTTCCAACATTCTTATAAAACATCAAGAAAAGGATGTGTTTTACATCCTGTATCCAACAATAGTCCATAAAAGTAGTGGTGGCTCTGCTCGAGGTTTCTGCCTGTTAAAAGGACGTTTTTCCTCGCCAGTGTCACCAGTTACAAGTGTTTGTTTCTGGAAGATTTTGTTGGGTTTCTGTAAATTGGACTCAGAGTCTGGGTTCTACCGGCTCCATATTTAAAGTGTCATGAGATAACTTTTGTTACGATTTGGTGTTATATAAATAAAATTTGATTTGATGTGGTGATGCCAACCAAACAGTCTTCAGAAACTCAACAAACAAACTATATCCATGTAAGTGCTCAGCCATAATCAGTAAGAAGAAGTTCATACTCACAGCAGCACCAGGTTGACCAACAGGACCCATTGGACCAGGTGGACCAGGAGGACCCTATTAACAAACCACAAATATGTATGAATACAACAGCCAAAGGAGACATCATGACCATTTATAATCATATGAATTTTATGTCTGACAATTTCCAAACATAACTCTTTCACTTACATGTTCTCCTTTACCTCCTTTGGCACCCTTCTGACCAGGTTCTCCAACCTCACCCTGAAAACATAGAAAAAAAACCCATCATATTATAACAAAGACTTGAGAACAAGGCTCCTCTGTCAATGATCCTGACCACTGGAAAGACACTGCTCAAGTGGACTGGGATAAAGTCTTAAAGTTACTGGCCTTGTCTCCGTCCTCTCCAGGTATTCCAGGTGATCCAGCAGGGCCAGGCAGACCCACAGGACCCTGCACTCCATCCCGACCTGCTGGGCCAATTGGACCTTTCTCACCCTGAGCAGATGAAAGAGGAAGAATCAATCTGATATAGTTATGTTTTTCTGACTGATTCACAACACTTTGTTTCAGCTGTGGTTATTCTGCAAATGTTTATAAAGGTCAGATACTTTTCCAGCATTTTTTAAAATTCTAAATATGAAATAAAATTCACTATTACACACTAGATGATGATCTTCAGATACTCACAGGTACTCCCTTCTCTCCAGCGGGTCCAGGAGGTCCTTGAGGTCCTGGTCTTCCAGGAGGTCCAACAGGTCCAGCAGTACCAGCTGATCCCCTCTCACCAGGAGACCCCTAGCAAGAAAAAAAACCAAAACACAAATACTGTACAATGACTGCCATGATCATAGCACAGAAGACACATTTAGAAGTGAAAATTATATAAATGTGTCAGTTTTGTTGTATAAGTAGTTGAGTATTAGTGTAGTTCAACTTAAAGTGAGTTTTAAAACGTACAGCAGGTCCAGGAGGTCCAGCGGGTCCTTCACTTCCTTTCAGTCCTCCACCTCCCTGGAAGCAAAAAAGAACAAAAGTGTCACAATTTTTCACATAAACATGAACCGAAATGAAACCGAAGCATTGACCCATCAGTCCATTTATTGCCATTTAAACAAATGTAAAAACCTGTCGGCTGGTAGTACTTGTCCATACTCACAGGGGTTCCAGGAAGTCCTCTCTCTCCAGGGAAACCTCTCAGTCCTGGGGGGCCATCTTTACCAGGGCCTCCAGGGGGACCAGGATCTCCTTTGGTTCCTTCCTTTCCTGAGTTACCAGGAAGTCCCTGCTCTCCAGGTGGACCTGGGGGGCCGGGGTGGCCACGCTCACCCATGGGGCCAGTCTCTCCTGATGGACCCTGGATAGATGGAACAGGAAAAAGGAGAGAGGGAAAGATGAAGGAATAAGGAGCAAAAGGATGAAGAGCAAAGAACAGGGAAATGTTGAGTTGTAATGAAAGTTGATTAGTTTTCCATTCTACTGTATTCTGGTGAGGAGGTGATTCTGATGAATGATGAAGAAACTCACCTGAGGTCCGACGACTCCAGGAGGCCCAGGTGGACCCATCTTACCTTGGAAACCCTGGAGGAAAGAGATTCAGTCAGCAATTAAAGAAATTAATTTAATCAGCAAAACTAGTGTCTTCCAACTGTACAGATGCAAAATAATGTTACAATCATTAGATGAACCTAGAGCTTTTCACTTAAAATTTCTGCAGCAGAAATCAAGAATGTCTTCCAAAAACAGACAAATTCATAGATTCATAAAGATGGAGGATGCAATACCATTTCATGTTTTCATGGCAAAGTGACGCAGTCATATCATGGTCAGAGAAGCTGCCATGTTTCTCCATTTACAAGTCATAAACTCTGATGCAGCTGCCAGTGATTGGTCATTACAGCTGTCAATTAGCACTTATCTAAAGTCTGAAAATAAGACTCAGGTCTTCTTTCTTCTCTCAGCACTTGAACTAGAATATCATCGCTGTCTGGTGGAACCTGCATAAGTCCACTTTTGGTCTTTTTATTGGTCATAATGAGATTCTATTGGTCAGTATTCATATTGGCCTGATGGTTCAAGACATATTTAACTAATGAAAAGTGTTTAAAATGGCTTGTGACAACATCTTTTAAGTCCATTCATTCATTCATCATGTGAACCTGCTTTATCCGCTCTAGGGTCACGGGGTCGCTGGAGCCTATCCCAGCTACTTATGGATGAAGGCGGGGTTCACCCTGAACATGTGACCAGTTCATCACAGGGCTGACATGGAGACACTATTCATTCATATGGAATATATATATATATTGTTTTTCTATGTTCCTGAAAAATATCTGTTTTGGACAGCGACAATATGTTTGGTTATTATGTAGGTGTTGACCAGTGATATAAATAATAGAACCCAACTTTTCACTTCCACCATTATCTCAAAATCCTAAACAAACTGCCAATTCTGAACTGACATTGTAACAGAAAGAGTATTTTATGATAACTAAAATGTCCACTTTGATCCAGACTCCATCTGTTATTCATAATGTGTAACATGTCAATCCCTCTGTAGATGCAAGGCACCAGAATTCTCCAGCATCTGGAAGATGTGGATGGTTCACCAGTTACATAACAAGCAAATAGTTCAGACTGAGGTAGAACCTGCATCCACATGTGATGAATTCATGGAACATCCAAGGAGAAGCAATAAATACACAGCTGTGATGTCAAAATCCACTGAAGAAGTTTAAAAACAAAACAAAAGACACTACAGACACTAACTTATCACTTCGGTTTTTGAGAAAATGCCCTTAAAAATATCATAGTAATCATTTAAACCTTCAAACTGAACCAATTAAAAGAAGAGTAAATAAAAATAAAACGTACAACTTCTCCTCTCTGTCCGGGGTGTCCAGGCAGTCCATCCTTTCCTGGTGGTCCCTGTGTGGTAACATCAGTTCACCGTCACAGATCAATCATTTCAATACTTTTAATGCTTTACTACAAAGTTGGAGGACGTTATTAAAATATTCCCCTTACAGGAGGTCCCTTTGGCCCGGGGAATCCGTTGGCTCCCTGAGGTCCAGGCAATCCCTGTCAAAACAAAAACAGACAAATGATGATAAGAATAACTGATCACTAATAGAAGATTAATCATTATCTTAGAAGGATAAGCTGTTTGGCACTGCTGTTTGAGTTTTCCTGCAATAAAAATGAAATCCTCACCCTCTCCCCGGGAGGACCAGGAGGGCCATCACTTCCTGAAGTTCCCTGTAAGAAAAATAAAGCACAACTTTAAAAAAAAAAAAAAAAAAGCAAAACATGA
>JAPSES010000058.1:15562974-15584293 GCA_029822895.1 Maxillicosta whitleyi
CAGGAGGGCCATCACTTCCTGAAGTTACCTGTAATAAAAATAAAGCACAAATTTAAAAAAAAAAAAAAAAAAGCAAAACATGAGTTATGACTCATCAATATAATTTGGATTAATTTTATAGACTTTGAATTAATTTAAGAAAGAAATGGGCTGTCCTGTGATGTTATAATAAACTCAGAGGTGTTTCGGTTCCACAACATGTAAATAATACTGACACCAAAATAATGATACAAGCAGTGACAGAATGATTATCATCAGTCATCATCACGGCATTTCCATCACATTTTTGCCTCCAGATAAATCTAGTGTCCAGACAAACCTTTGCTCCTGGTTTTCCGGTGGCACCTCTCGGTCCTCTCTGCCCTCTGGGACCCTGACAGATCGAACAGAATTTTCATCAGTGGAAGTAAGTTAACATTCTCCTGAAAGCAACTGTTTAGAAGAACTAGTGAATGAGGGTGAGTTAATGCATGAAGGACCAAACAGTACCGTTGGGCCTCTTTGTCCTCTTGGTCCTGCTTTGCCGGTAAGACCCTGAAAAAATTCAACATAAATGGTTGTAGGCATTAGTTTGAAGTAATTCTAATTTAATTCATCCACCTGCCTGATCTATGAGTTAATGAATCAAATGTTGTTCTCTAGTCATTTACAGCCTTACAGTGAATCATGATTAAAATTCAGACAAAACTCATCGACGTACCCTTGTTCCCTTCTCGCCATTAGAGCCGGGGAATCCTGGGAATCCAAGAGATCCCTAAAATCACAAAATAACAATCAATATCAGCACTGTTCACTGTTTTTCAGAGGTGATACTGCAGTGTGTTTTTGTTTCTCTTACCTTGGGTCCTAGTCTTCCAGGGTATCCAGGAAGTCCAGGTACACCAAGTTTACCCTGAAATCATACGTTGACGCATTTAATCTATATATATTAAACTGGGACCATGTTGCCAGATGTTAAACGTGATGTTTCACTTTGAAACAACAATAGAAAAGGACATATTTTGTTGAAAATCAGAGGAATAAAAATACATTAGATAATTAGCAAAATGTCTTGCAGGGAAATTTATTCAATATCAGTCAACAACTAGTGCAACAAAAAAAATACAATATATTTTACAATAAACATAATATTATTAAAAAAAAAAAATCAATGTTCACGTCTCATTTATCACACCATGACACCATTTTCATGCATGTACTTGTACAACCACCAGAGGACAGCAGAATGATATTTTATGGACTCATTTATTGTCAAAGGAAATTTTAATCTTAATTTTTTAACAATGACCAAGAAAATTTGTGCAATATTGAAAATAAAACACTTCAGAATTGAGGATTTTATATAATCAGCAGTTAAGATGCAGCTGGTAGTATCTTCATCTTTCTATTTTATGAAATCAGATAAAGAATCTTATCTTGACTGAACAGGTTTTACCTTCTCTCCAACAAGTCCAAGTGGTCCAATTTCACCAGGAGGTCCAACGCGACCCTTTGGACCCTCTGGACCATCCTCACCCCTTGGTCCTGGTACTCCAACCTCACCCTATCAGCAGGAGAGCAGACATAATAAAGATAAATATGACAAATAAACCACCAGTTATTTTAATCGATCAACCAAAACCTTACCCTCTCTCCCTTGGACCCGAAATCTCCCTTAATTCCAGGGAAACCATCTTCTCCCTATGAACAAACAGCAAAATAAAAAGGCATCAATAATAACATTTTCTGGATTTAGACTGAAATTCAACATTTTCGCTGACGTGCTTTGACTAAAATGTAAATATTAACCAGGTTGAACATTTGGATCGGATGGTGTCATTAGTTTATATTTTAGTGTTTCTGAGGGCATTTTTTCCCTTGTTTTTATCCTTCTTTTATTGAAAGTCTTTTAACATTTTCATTTATTTGCTGGTTCCATGGACTATCAGAAAAGGACAGAAACAGCTTGAACCGGATCGTTAAAATCTACTCAAAGATTATTGGAGTTCAGCTGATGGACCTGACCTCTCTGTGGGAGAAACGAGTGGTCCAGAACACCAGGGGGATTCTAGATCAGCTTGGACACATTTTCTCCCCTGACCTTTCTCTCATGCCCTTTGAGTGGCGCTACTATGCACTGCTTAAGAAAACGAACAGATCCTCCCACTCATCTAATCTAATCATCTAACCTCAGCTGTCAGGCTGATGAACGCTGGGAAGTGACTGAAATAATTTGCTATTTACTGTGTTTTTATTCTTTCTTATCTTAGACATTTCACTGTTTAACTGTTCAAATACTACTGACAGGTGAATGTGGTTGTCATATGCCCATATGAATGTTTTGCATTTGTTTGTTCGTCCCTAATTATTTGGATGTTCAATACGGCAGGATAACTGCAAACTGAATAGTCTGATAAAATAGTGTGAGTCTGCATTTACAAATATTAAACTGTAGTAAATGACTTACCTTCTCTCCCTTGTGGCCCTTCAATCCACGGATTCCTTGAGCACCCTGCAGTTAAAAATTAAATAATTAGAACAATAACAATAACACAACATTATTCCATACTTTATTAAAGTTTTTATCCAAGCAAATAAATATAAGAGAGAGAAAATATTGACCTTGATGCCACGAGGACCAGGATAACCGATAGCTCCCTGAGGACCATTAGGACCCTGGAGAAACAAAGAAAAACACAATATATTGTCATTTTTACAGGTGAAATTTAGATTACAGATGAAAGGTGATGTCATATCTAATGTATGCACTCTGGGGGCTGACACCCACCTGGTTTCCTTTGGTACCAGCAGGCCCCTCCTTTCCTGGGTGACCCTGAGGGGAAAAGACAGGATGTTCAAGCCTCCAGAAAAACATTAGAATTTGGTAAATTCTTTTTTATTTCAGCTGTGTGATAATTAAAAGAGACCAACGTACAGGAGGACCATCAGCTCCGGGCATTCCTGGCAAACCTGGTTTTCCTGTGGGACCCTGGAAAAGAGGAGAAGAGTGTCATGACCTGAAGTGACAAATGAAAAGTAAATATGTTTAAAGTTGGTACGGATGCTTAACTTATGGCTTCCAGTTAATGACTACATGATCTGTGATATGTATCTTCATTGTTCTGGACAGTCTACTTCAGTGTCCTTTTCTTTCATATATTTCCTTTTTAATTTTATCTTTCTGTATCTCACTTTTCATATGGAGTAAGTGCACTTACTTTCTCTCCTGGGGGTCCAATGGCTCCCTGAGGTCCAGGCATTCCCTATAAAAAATCCAAACACATGAGTCAAATATAACAATAACAACAACAACAACAACAATAATAATAACAATAATAATAATAATAATAACAACAACTTTATATGGCACCTTTAAATACTGAGTTTACAAAGTGCTTTATAGACATAGTAAAAAGGGCACAACAGCAGGATACAAGATATAAACAACGGTAAAAATAAAACAATAGACAATAAAAGAGATGAATAAAACATCACGTATGCTAATATTAATAGCTAAAACAGGATCAAATTAAAAAATAAACATTAAACAGGGACAACATCACATAAAAGCAAGTCTATAAAAAAATTATTCATGCCTAAATACTCTCTGCACTACTGTGTTTTGCAGAGGTCAACATCACAGGTATGTCCTCTCTCATCTGAGCCAGGTCTCCTCTGTCTCACCTGAGTTCCTGGGGTTCCCTGCTGACCTGGAGGTCCTGGCTCTCCTTGAGGACCCTGAAAAACAGAAAATTAAGAAGTGATAACCAGTAAAAATCAACAGGACAAGGTCATATTTTATAATGACCTTCATGATATTCAATTATGTCCTAAATATCAACCAATAAAATGACACTAACCAAGTTTCCTTTGGGACCATTGTTCCCATCATTTCCTCGAACACCCTGAAAATAAGAAAATAAAAGAAAATAAATACTTGACTTACACAGCAATTAAATATTGACACAAACACATCAAATATTGTTGCATGTCATAATAATATTTTTCAAATAGTTAATACAAAGAAGAAGACTGACATGATGGTGAACATTTATTTATTTTTTTTAACAGTAATAGGTGCTAAAATAGTGAGTGTTTAATGCCATTGACTGAAAATTATTGACTTTGGTGTGTGCACTATTTTGTAGAAATAGGCAGAGTATTAAACCTTCCTCAAAATGCTCCAACATCACACAACTCTATTACATTTAAGCATCATATGTCTGAAATGGACACTCGTGCGCCTAAATCCTGAATAATTCAGTTTGCCAGTATTGTTCTGAGGTGGCTGTAGGATCAGAACATATCCATTTTAAGCACACTGGACATTCCCGTGTTTATGTCAGGTCACAGTGTGTTACTTCAGAAGTTGTGGGCGTTCTGTGGCAACAGTGACATAAAACAAAACTGCTAAAATAAAAAAATAAAAGCAGGATATTGTGGTTTAGAATTGTTTTACTCACAGGAGGTCCAGGGATTCCAGGAGGACCTTTGGGTCCGAGCAAACCACGAGGTCCCTAGAGACAAAGACACACAATCACACAGAAGAACACACAGGTGGAAGTGCACATATGAACTCAGACACGCACATGCAAACCACGATGACTCAGTAAACAGGATGTGATCAAAGAAGGAAATAAACAGGAAACAGTGTAGTTTTAATATGAGGTATTTAGGAGGAACATGAGCATTAACACAGGACAGACAAACCAACATGAGCATTAACTTATGAACTGATTATTATCATTGTCTGCACTGGACGCCGGTTTGGTTTTCTTTTTAGATATCATGTAAAGCAGGCAAATAAATACCATGGATAACCCCTACTCACACCAAATATAGGAAAGATGAATGTCAAAAGTTCCAACAATTCTGGAAGAACATTATAAAATGATTGTCAGAAACCTTTAACACCATTATCCCCTTCAGTGCCAAATGGAGTGTTCTTGGAATAGACTCAAAATAATTTCTATGTACACCGAAACGTTCTGTATCGTTGGACTTTGGACTTGTTCAGGCCAGAAGGGCTGTTGCACTGTGTTGGATGAAGATGGACACTTCTACTGTACATTAACCAGGTGGCGGAAGGAATATTCTGGCTGTATTAGACTGGAAAAGGGTGAAAAGAAGGATTTTTACAAGCTCTGGGAACCATATATGAATATCATAACTGATGGAAACATGAAATCTATTTGATTTTTGAAGATGATGATGATGATTATTATTGTTTGAATTTATTTTACTACTACTACTACTATTATTATGGTGTCACTGTTATGGGGGAGCATCCTAATTTATCAATAAGTTAAATATGTGCGTGTATATAAGTCTGATGTGTTTGTATAATGGTAAAAAACTTTTTTTAAAAAATCGTTATATATATTATACAAAAAATGTAGGAAAATTGTAATATTAGTGTTGTTGCTATGGAAACACTCACTGGTTCACCTGGGAGACCCCTGGGTCCAACTTCTCCATCGTCTCCCTGAAAACAGACACAAAAGGATGAGGATGGGATGATGCTGATTGATGGCAGACAGAGTGACACGGTGCCAGATGTTTTGTGCGGCATCTGAATTAAAAAGTTTGTACGTCCTCTTACCCTCTCTCCATCCTCTCCTTGAGGTCCGGATGGTCCCATTGGACCGGTGTCACCCTAGGAAGGCAAAGGCCAGAACTCAGAATTACGTACAAGTAAAATGATATTCAAATTTTTGAGTGATGCCATCAATACTATGGTAATTATCAATATAATAATAATAATAATAATAAATGTGTTTTGATCTGTGGCATTAAACTGTCAAACACAGGACCTTAAGTAGCTGTTTTGTTATTTGTTTTGCTGTTGACTCACCCTGTGTCCTTTGTCACCAGGCAAACCAGGAAGACCATCAAAACCACGATCACCCTGAGACAGAAACACAGGTAATTATTCTTATTGGCCATTCCCTACAGGATATTCTAAGTTATATAACACTGACATTTTATTTTATGTGCCCCCTGCCAACATCTATTATTGGACTTTGAAAATCCCCAGGGACACATCCAACAACGAACAAAATTTCACAAGTGAGTCGAGCTTATTTTGATGATGTTAAAAGAGTAAAGACCTTGGATCCAGGCTCTCCGGGCATTCCTCGAGCACCATCAGCTCCAGCACGACCCTGTCAGAACACAAGGAGTAACACAATAAGTCAGGAAAATCCACTGTAAATTGACCGTACACGTTTTATCTTTAACAGGATCTGTTTGGCTTAGATAGAGTGAATAAAAACAGAGAAAACAATGTTTGCTTTAGCATCACTGTCATCTGTTTAGACTGATATATTTATTTGACAATGTATTAAACTGGTTAAAATAGGTACCATCCTCATAAAAAACATGACAAATGTCTTTTATACTCACTCTTCTTCCTGCTTTGCCTGGAGGACCCATCAAACCCTGGGATCCCCTGGGGCCCTGGCAAATTAATCACATGATGTTAAAGCTTCCTACCACAGATCTGGACTGTGTACGTGGGGTCATCTACAACATAACACTGAACAATGATAACATCATTTCATCTGATATGAGGTCAGAGGTCATGTTTGGTACAGTGGGTAGGGATTTACCTGTGGACCAGGATCTCCACTTTCTCCCTTCAGACCAGAGCTTCCTGGACTTCCCTGAAACAGAGGCAGTTGTCAACATAATGACCAAACTCATGTATCCCCCAAATGATAATGTTAGATAAAATAAAACAGGATGACCCTATATATGATGTGTCAGTTAGAATCTGCACTGCACCTTTTATAAGACTGAATACATTGTTATGATTTAAGCATTTGTATGAAGTAGAAAACAGAAACATACCAGGGGTCCGGGTCGTCCTGTGAAACCCATTGGCCCAGGAGGTCCTTTCAGAGCCATCTAGAGTCAAAACACCTCACAATGAGTTATGGTGGAGTCACACGGCTGCTTGTAATGTGGTAAATCACCATGAGAACTCATTATAGATCTATGTCTTGTGTTTGTGTTATGTCTTATTTTGACTGACCCGGGCCTGAGACAAGATGGCCGCTGCCTGTGCTTCCTGTGCAGAAACAACAGGGCCCTTATCTCCTCCACTCTGACCAAAACGGAACTGGAAAAGGAAAAGAAGAAAGTTCTCGGTTTATGCAAAGAGAATATTTCACCTATTAAATGTAGAAATAACCTATAATTGCACATTTAGTACACAAACTCTGCTATCATTCTATCATATTGTTATTGCTATAATTAACATAAATATTGATGAACAATTATTTGAGGAAGTACAAAGATGAGTATATCAAAATATGACTGAATATGGATTTATAGATTGTTATGCAACTACTATCCACTCTTTAATAACAAAAAAAAAAAAAAAAAAAGCAGACTTTAGCCATAAGAATTAGTGAGTACATCATAAGTACTGAACCAGGGCTGATGTTACATTACACAGTTGCATATGATTTCTACCAACATTCGCACAAGCATCACTGATATTTATGGAAATATCAGACAGTAGCCGCATAGAGAATCAAAGGGTCAGAGTATATGGACGACTTACAGGCAGCATGACAGAAGTTCCAGGAGGTCCAGGGACTCCGTCAGCTCCAGGCAGACCAGCTTTACCAGGGGGGCCCTGCACAACGGGGAGAAGGAGCGATGAAGGGAAGGAGCCGCGTTAATGAAGGGTTGGAAATACTTGAAGTGACTGAACATCTGTCAGAAATGTGTAGAAGACTCACCCTCTCACCGGGATCACCAACAGAGCCAGGAGGTCCAGATGATCCTGGGGGACCAGTTGGACCCTGACACAGACAGATGGAGATACACTTAAGTTTTCTAATTAAAGACGGATCATCGTGAATATTTTCTATATCAGTAACAGGTGCGTTTTGGTCACAGTGTCGTGTAAGGTCATCTACATCTAAATCATAATAATTAAGAGATCTATTTGTTTATGTTATGACCTACAGAGGTTATAGGTTTCTAGTTTTCACAAGGAAATAAATAAAACATGAAACTGCTTGAAATATTAATATGATCTTTTAAGTCAGTAAAAATATACATACAGCAGGTCCCTCAGGTCCAGGAGGTCCTTCAATCAGCATACCCTTCAAAAGAACATCATAAAGCATTTCTTTACAACAAACAGATTATGCTAAAATAAAATCAACAGTATATACACTATATGGACAAAAATATTGGGTTGGCTACAGCCCAGAAGATGTCCTGTTCATGCTGATTTGAGATAAAAAAAACATCAATATTTCCTTAAAGTTTTATGGGAGATTTTTCTTCCTAAGTGAGACATGAAGAAAGTAGATGGTTAGTTATGGTAGAAAATTATTATTTATAGTCAGAGCATGAAAAATGCTTTAGAAATTTAGAGGCAGAACATTTAGTAAAAAAGTAAAAACCATCTTTGAGACATTTTGGAAGCAAAGATAACAATTAAAACCAAACTAACCCATGCAATGCACTGAAATTTATCAAAATATAAAACTATCCTATGACATTTGCCGTTATTGTTTTGTAGCCCAGACCCATGTTAGTAAAGAAACACCTGAATCTCAATACTTTTGTCCTTATAGTGGAGGTTCAAGTGTATCAGCATAGAGTTAGTGTTGACATGAGAATCACAGGTAAATGTTTCAGTTGGGTTAATGATGCAAATCCCAGGCTCATCTATCAATAAAACTGAGGGAGAAACGGGAACTCACAGGCTCCAGGACAGCAGGTTCTCCTTTTTCTCCTTTCTGGGCTCTGACAGCAGCCTGAGGAAAACACACATGTAGCCAACAACACGATGCAGTCAGTATAGAGGTACTCGAACACTCCCATCAAAAAGAAAATGAAAGACCGGTACTCACAGGACGCACGAGATCGACAACAGTGCTTTGTAAACTTACATTAAGATACCCAGAGTATTTTTACCACTTCATATCACAGAGATATGCCCAGGTAGAATACAGAACTGTACCATAGGAGCCTGTTTTAGTTTTGACCAGTACCAAAGGTTGAATGGATCTTCAGCTTGTTGCTCCATTACACATTTTTACAGTACATTTGGGCATAGCAGTACTAAACTAAGCCATACACTGAAAAAACAGCATTCAGAAAGTTCAGCAAACGCTTTTTGCCAGTCTTTCATATGCCTCTTTATGCAGTGTACACGACAGCTCAAGCTTTATTCTTTATCAGCTTCTTCTTTAGTCCATGGAAATAGTTATTCACCTGCGGTCCAAGGTTTTTGACAATACTCTGTATGGAATAATTCTCATTTCAACCAGTGATGAGAGTCTAGGTCTTTGTCTTTTACGTATTTGACATTCATTCAAATACATGTCCCTCTGTGATTGACTGAGCATGCCTAGCATAAAATTATGTAAATGCCCCTTGTGAATTCACTTGTATTACACTTAGGAGGGAACTAAAATAGATATCAGCAACCAGATCCACAAATTAATTCCATGAGAAGGGACATATGTAAATTAGCTGTTAATCATTAGATGTTTAATCTTTTTTTTAACCATTAAGTTCTATTATCTAAGTTATCATCTATGTATTATTTGCATTGTTTTTTAACCATCAAAGGCAGGGACCAAATGCACCTATAGTAAACAACTTTTGAACTATTAATACATATAAATAATTAAGGTGCAAATGCAATTTCTCAGCTTTTCATTGTTATCAGTTATGAGCCATATGGACGTTCACAGTCTCTGTAGTAAACATGGAAACACCATCATGTCAGTGGGTGTAGATATTTGATTTTACCTTCAGCTGAATATAAAACATGACACTTTTCCCTGACGTGCGGGAGTATTATGATAAATGGTGATAAATAACAAAGGGAAGGTTAAATTTTGAGAAAAATTCATTTGAAAATCACAAATACAGTTCTAGGTCTTAAAGGCTTAATAATGGTAAGAGATGCAGTTATGGCCAAAGTGGTAAAAACAAAAAAACAGATAAAAAAAAAAATGTTTCTAATCTAGATAGGACAAACTCAGACAAGTCACTTGAGAGGACATTGAAGACAACGTGACAAAGACTAGCATTCAGACCTGGTTGAATGACTGGTTCCCATTTTTTTTTTTTTTTTTTGCCAGTGAAGCAAAACTACTTACGCCTCCCTCATCTGTCACAGCGGACAGGGCGGGGCCCATGTTAGCATCAACCTCTCCAGTCTCCAGTATGGGCTCATTGTAGTCCCTGTAGGAATAGTCGTATTCCTTGAGGCCCACATCCCCAGTCACATACTCCTCAGTGAAGGCCTCCTCGCCCACACCGCCTGCTTTGGTGGCATCTACCTCCTCTCCCACCAACGATGGCTCCACCTGGGGCTGGGTTGGGTTTTATCATAACCGTAACGGTGAAAATAGAGGGACAGGAGAGAGTCAAGCAGGCAAAGGAGGACAAAGAAACAGCAAGAGGAGGGGAGAGAGGTAGGCATGATGTGGAAGCGTTAATACAGAAAAGTGGGAAAAGCATGGGAAATAAAAGTGGAAGGAAGTGATGGAAGAGGATATACAGAAAGAAGTGAGTCTTACCTTCAGTATAAAACAGTGACACAGGAACAGAAAACAAAAAGACATCTGACAGACTTTTTCATGTGAATGAAGTTTACCTTCCTACCTCGATTCTTCTGTAGTTAAACTCTATTATGTTTTCATCAAAGCACATTCTGATCAGCTTGTGCATTAAGATCTGTGACCAAACAAATCTTCCCAAATGCACAATTTCAAAGTTTGGTTTCAATGCACAGAACTGATATGAAATACTTAGTGAAAACAAGCTGCTTGCTATTCTACGCAAAGCAAAATCTAAGCTATTTTCTAGTTAACTTACCAAAGCAGTTTTAAACATAATCCGGTTCCATTATTCCAGACTAACAAACTGGAGCACCATCATTACTATTTGTTCCAAAAATACACCACATACTCTGACATAAAACTGTAGCAAACACAAATATAAAGTCATCGAAGTCTGATAATATAGACACACAGGTAAGCATGACAATATGGATTACTTTCAAAACACTGTGAGAAACAGATCAGAACTGTGAGAAAGCCTCTCAAATTCTGTCAGTTTATGGCTTTAAAGTAAGCCACGGCAAATACTGTATTATTCAGTCCAATATTTGTTCAAGAATGCATTATATTTATCTCTTTTTGTTGCTCTTGTTTAAACTGCATATCAAATATTTTTTTGTAAATCCCCTTTTCACAAGATTTTTGCTCTTATTTCAAGATCACAACCTAATTATTCAGGGATCCTGAGATGAGAACAAAACTGAAATCTTGCTGTTAGGGAAAAGGGGAGTCACATAAAAATGTTTGATAAGATAAATATAGTGCATTCTTCTGTGAAAGAGGTTTTCGATTATGTCTTGTCTCACGGCGTCAGTGCCAACAAAACAGTAATATTTGGTTAGATGTGTGAAGGGAAACAGAGCTATTAACTACTCGGTTAAAGACTGGGCTCACCACCATACAGATATTACATCATCTTCTGTATTGTTGTTCTTTATGAAGGTTATGTGTTCCGTCTGTCACCGTTATCTGTGTGACTTATCAATGGGTAATCTTTTTTTTTTTTTTTACCTGTACATGGACCTCTTCTTGTCCAACCACCTCACCCTCTGGCAGCGGGACCGTCTCCTCATAGTAATAATCAGTCTCTGTAGGGGTGTGGCCAGCCTCGGAATATTCAGTATCTACATCCTGATTGGTCAAGTTGACAGGAAATGGGGAGCAGGGAGGAAGTAAGCAGATTTGATTGGAAAGGTGTGGTTAGTTCAAAGTCTGGTGAGTGAAGAGTATAAAATGGAACACGTAAAATTGTGAGTGTCAGAAACGTTACTGACGGCTCACATTTTTAAAGTTGCAAAGATCCATTTTTGAAAGGAAATTTCAGGTAGTTTCAGACTTGCAATGACTATAAATTTTGCCCCAGGCAAGATTTAGGAAGTCACTGAGACTACTTAGCTGAGATTTCTTTTCATCATGTTGTTGAATAAGGTTCATGACAGGGTGACAGCTTCTCTTTTGGAAGTTGGACAGAGAGCTTCTATCCATCCCTTGCAGATAAAACATCATAAGTTGATGCTTTGGGATGTATAGTTTCACCCAAAAATAATGTCACAGAGAAACAACCCCAACAAACAGCCTCACAGAACACAATAATAATTAAGTACTGAACATAAACCTGAAACATATCTGCAGTGGAAAATCATACAGGTAGATTTGAACTCTTCTAACTGGGTTTCTGTGAGGCTGCTTCATTCATATCCGATAAAACGTATGACCAGAGAAAAAGAGACAAAACACAGGTTCTTGGACGGGGAGAGTGATAGAGTGACAGGAAAGTTCTGTTGAGGTGCATGTGTGTAGAATGTGATAGTATTTGTGTTTTCTCAAGTTTAGCTTCTGTGCCATAGCAATCCATGCTCATTCATCTGATCGGTCCATTAATGCCCCCCCCCCCTCAGAAAAAAAGCACTGGAGTTTTCTCAGAACAAGTTACAATACAGCAACTGGAAGGTAGGAGTATGAAATGAAGTAAAGAACCATAAAACCGTACAAAAAGCCATGCTTTAGTGTAGACCGCTGTATCATATCATATACAGAAGTTGGGCTGATCATTCAGATTATATGATATATAAGCAGAGGAGAAGGTGTCCAGCTTGGTATGAACCAACTTCCATCTTGAGTACTTGATTTTCCACCATCAAGGATTTGCATCAAAATTGCAGTTTTTGAGAGACTAAACTGTGAGTCTCTCAAAATTGCGAAGAGAATGAAACTTCAAATTTCAGATCATTTTGCTGCAGACCCAGGATGGTAGAGCAATGGTAACCAGATGGGACAGATGGGACATACAACGTGGACACCATGGGCCCTGCTGTTGTACCTGTTGATAACCGTTGGTAACTTTCTTCGCTGGGACTGCAGTTCCGCTCAGCACACTCTTGCCAAAGGGTGGGAAAGGTTTGTGCTGGGATTTGACATTAGTATCCACCACCACCTTGGACTTCGTTGGTCTGGGTGGAGTAGGCCGGACAGGGGCTGATGTTGGAGCTACTTTCTTCAAGACCTTTTCAATCACAACCGTTGGTTTCACCACTGTGACTTTTTTGGTGACTTCTTTAACCTCAACTTTCACAGCCTTGGCTGTTTTTGTTGGTTCTGGTTTTGATGCTTTTGTGGGTTTGGGTGCCTTGGTAGCTTCTACTTTGGCAGCTGCTTTAGCTGCACTAACCACAGTCTTTTCTATGGTAACAACTTTCTCAGTCTTTGCTTTTGTAGTGGTTACAGTTTTTGCCTGATTTGCAGCACCATTACCAACAGCTTTCTTTTCTACCACAGTGTTTACTTTGCTGTTGCCGTTAGCCTTAGCCTCACCATTGACCTTATTCTCAGCTTTGCCATTAGCTTTAGCTTTAACTTCTTTGCCATTGCCGTTAGCTTTCTTCTCTGCTGTAACTTTGCCATTTCCATTTGTCTTAGGGACAACAGCGGCTTTTCCATTTCCAATGGCTTTCTTTTCTGCTGAAGATTTTCCATTTCCATTACCATTAGCTTTCTTCTCAGCTAAAACCTTGCCATTTCCATTTGCCTTAGGCTGAGGTGTAGGCTTGGCCTTGCCATTGCCATTACCATTGCCATTAGCTTTTCCATTGCCATTGGCTTTAGCTGCACCATTTGCTTTCTTCTCAGCAGCTGCTTTACCATTGCCGTTCTTATTTGGGGCAGCTGTAGGCTTAGCTGTAGCTGCTGCTGTTGGTTTGATCTTAGACAGAAGAACCTCCACTGCAGTGGGCTTTGCTTTAGATGGCTTAGCTGTAGAGGACTTAGGAGCCTTATTGGGCATAGGTGGCTTGACAACCAGTTTGTATGATCCAGTTTTGGCTGGCTTTGCTGGAGTGGGTTTGGCTTTGACAGCAGGGGGTTTAGTTGGGGCTACTTTTCCATTGCCTGCCTTCTTCTAACATTTATAATTATTGTTTGGTTGAAATGTTGTTAAGTATGTAAAAGTGCATATTGAAAAAGACAGGGAGTGGAGGAAAACACAGATACATGGAGGGGGTGGGAGGGGGATAAAAGTACAAACAAGGGATGGACAGAAGGAGAGAGACAAGAGTGGATGTTTTGAGAAACAATGACATAAAGATGGCTAAGGCTTGGATGATTTACTGAGACTGTACAGGCATTACTGGATACAGCATACGATTAATTTAGTTTTACATTTTAAACAAACTTAAGAATAAACGGTATCATATTGAAAACACTTCAAATATGAATAAATGTTGATTTTCTGTGTATGTGTTTGGCCCATATGGCTTACACTGATTCTGCTGATCTCTCCAGTAATGCCATTCTCAATATTAAATGACAAAGCAGCATTTTTGTGCTCATAAGAATTGGAGGCTGTGGTTTTGCAGAGGCACTGAGGGTGTGACTGCTCAGGTAAAGCTGGTGCTGAACACACATACACACAGTGAAGACACACAAAAGACACTCCGGCCTGCTGTGTACACTTACACACTCACAGACACAAACACACAGAGTTTGGGACTGCATAAAGCAACCTAACCACAAGAAAAGGGTTATTAGCCTTGCATAAGCAGGGTTGTTGGTATCAGACTGTCATGCACATGCTAGTCTTTTAAAATAAAGTAAAAACTATTGTAGTTCACTCTTACTTTTCATGCTGTTATGCTGAAAAAACTTGTAAATTAAAAATGACAACAAAACGGCAAACAATACACTGTAATACTGTGTGAAGAATAGGAAGTAAAATTCAAGTATCCAACACAAAATGCAAAACTGAACTGCAAGTGACAGATAACATACATGTTAAAGTCAGACGTACAACAAAAAATGCATATACCAAGAAAAAACATATGCATTAACATTCCCATATTGACTGAGAAAAATAATATTCAAACAGATGGTGCAGAAGTAAAGTAGATACATGCGATGACATCCTCTGAGACAAGTAATAAATCATGCAAATAATACAAAAGTGGTAAAGATACATGCCCTGGTCTGATAGTAATGTCTGTTGGTTTTTCATAATCAACTTTGAAGCCGAATGGTTGGAGTTGGTCAGAGAAGACCATACAGTGAGGGAAGTCAGTTTCATCATGGAATTGTGTGTTTATCATCTTAATGCTTGATATAATCTGTTATCATTATTTGATAAAACCCATGTACCTTGTACACAATGTAAAATTTAGAAAAATATCAAAATGTGACTTCTGTGCTAATTTGTCTTTCATGTTTTTAGTTTGTTATTTAGACAAAATATCCAATCATCACATAATTAACTTCTGAATGTCATACATAAACCAAATTGTATGACTCATTTGCTTTTTCTTACAGCACTGTTGACAATTCACATCAGCAAAAAACTCCAGTGAACCTTTTGTAGATGGTTTGGCATGAACCTTCCCTCCTTAAATCTTCAAAAGTTGATTTTTTTTTTGTGGACATACATGGTCTTAAATTTTACATTAATTTGGTTTTAAGATTAGGATGCAAAAACTGGTGAAACGAGTGGAAAAGAATATGAGATACGGACACTGCGCATGAGTGTATGACAACACAGCTCCACTTTAGCCACCCCAGTGCCCCCACCTTGTTACAACTAAACACACACACATATAAGACAACATGTAAATGACATGAGGACAATAAAAATCACAAGGAGCAATGTTAATCCTGGTGGACGGAGATGTTGGAGACAATGTGGACGTGAGAGAGGTCAATATTGATTAACAAGGTGAGATGTAAACAAAATGAGCAACGTATGGAGTGATGAGACATGAGGGATGAGAGAGGTGTAGAGTCCTCAAATATAAATGAGGAATTTCATTCAATATTTTTTTTGAGGAAAAATTGATTCTTAAATGTTGTTGAGCAATAAGTATGCAACATGCTAATACTATCTTATAAATTGTGGTTTGTTTGACACATTACTACCCCTCTCTCTCATTCTCCTTCCATTCCACAAACCCTGCTCATATCTTCCCTCTGTTAGGCTCCCTTTTTACCTGTTGATTTGGGGCCCCAGGTCGGGGAGAGGGGGACACATGGGAGGGAGGAACGCCTGTTGTTTCCTCATAATAATAGGGGTATTCATGGTCATCCTGCTCCTCATCAAAGTACTGAGAGAGATGGAGGAATGGAAAGATGGGAAGATTGGAGGGATAGAAGGAGGGATGGGTTGGCGGGGGCACATGAAAGCAAAGGGAATGGGAGGAGAAGAATGCATGATGGGGAAAAGGGATTTCCAAAGGGAGGTGAAGTGGGGTTGCAGAGGCCACAGAGGGATAAATAAAGGCAAAGAAAAAAGTGTGAATGTGTGGAGAAGCAGCAAAAGAAAAAAAAATAGTGATATAGAGCAAAGCATTTATTTTCCATTCATCACAAGGAGTCTGTAGTTCTGCTTAAAGGTGTGTTACTGAAAAAGTTTATGGTATCCACAGTGTTTTTTGTTTTTTTTTTCTCGCACAGACATCCTCGATGAATGAGAAAACAGCAAAGAAAAAAAAAAACAATGGGTGAAGCTGATGAATAAAACCACTGATTTGTATTCATTCAGATAGCAGTCATCTCAACAGCATCAACATGACAGGGTTTGGGACAAAGTGTTGGAGCTCTGACTGACACATTTTATGTTCACTTAAGATCTGGCATGCAGGCTAATCAAACAGAGGTCATGTACTTTGGATGGTTGACTGCGGATGATAATTACTTGCCACTTTAGCTGTGTGTCACAGGTGGTGTCGGGGGACTGTCAACTCTCAAATATCTTTATGTTTTTGAGAGAAAAAAATGAGAGAGACCTAGCAAAGCTGGCAATGCAGGTAATGTGAACAAACAGTCTCAGTAAACAAAGAGGCTCCACCTTAAGCCATCTTCATGCCAAATGTTTGTGTAAATTTACCCAGAAAACCAATCAGAATTGAATATTTGCATTTATTCTCCTGCACTAAACAAGATCTCTTTCTTTCAATCCATGTGGGGAAATGGAGAAAGACGCTGACTGTGAATTGTATCATCCTCTTTCTCCTACCTTTCTGTGTTCCGTTGCAATAAAGCAAGAAAAAGTGACAACTAATCCAGTGCTGTGACAAATAAAGCTTACGTTTTTGGCCATTCAAAGTGTATGAAATGATGTAAAAGTGTTCATTTTTAAGGGTGTAGTTATGAGAGAATACCTCTGTTTTTCTTTAGTTACCTCAGGGACACACAGACCAGGAGGGTGAGGAGGAAGGTGGATGGATACAAAGTGTTGTTGATGATGGTGATGCGTGAGGAAGACAGAGAGGGAGAGCAGCACTTTGATGACATTATCAGATGACCCAAACTGAACCTGTGAGCTTTCGTTTCTACACGGATACTGGATTATACGTCTGTTCAGCCTTTTACTGTCACACCACATTTTCATGAAATGAAACTTTTGTAACATTAGAAATGTTTTCAGACTGAATTTCCTATGTCTTTGGAAAGGAAGTGCCTTCACAAACCCATTTCTATAGAGAAATTGGATTATGAGGAGAACATACACAGTGAGCTCTGAAAATGTGTTGGGAAAATTTAAACAATTTAAGGATCTAGTGGATGATAGAAATTAACCTAAAGAACTGGATGAACTATATCTTAATCTATCAATAGGGCAGTTTATGTCCTGTTTATCTTCACTGCCTTTGTAAAAGACTCAAAATTACCAAGTATATTTAATAAACTAATGGTCTAATTATCCTACTCTTTGAAAATCTTAATGTTTTAAACTCAGGATCAGAAAAAACAACTAGTTCAGAGAGAAGTAACTTTTTTAATGTAATCTAAGGAAGTTTTCTTTGTGTATACACAGAAGTCATGCCACAGAAAATCCACAGATTCAGTTTGGACCTGCTTCATTGGAGCTACAGATGAACCTACAATACTATGAGTAGGATGTGTTAGCACAGTGCCAGTTACACAGACTGTAATTCACAGTTCTAGGTGGTTTTGTTATGGTGCTATGGAATTTGTATGTGGATTATTCTCTTTGTGTGTGTGAAAAGTCAAGGCTAGTTTTGCACACTGCATTAAAGTTACAGAATTATGCCAGAGAAGAAATGACTGCTTAACTTTTTGTGATTTATTGTATGCATGAAGGAATAAACACTGTTGTGTGTGAACTTGTGTTGTAGTGATGTTACTCACGTATGTGTTGGGGTCCTGGGCCTGGGTCTTGGGCAGTGGGGAGTCACAGTCGGGGCTGTAGTGTTCACAGAAATCATAGGCAGCCTGAGGGTTGGAAGCAATCAGCAGCTGCTGGATGTCACCCTGTGGAGGAAGAATACATAAAAAGGTTCAAACAAATACAACAGGTTCACTGCTCCTAATGTGTGCTAATGCTAATGCTAAGTACTGTGGGTATTAGGAGGGGTAAAATGCAGAATAGATTTCCCTATAGGAATAATAATGTGAGGTAGCCTTAACCTTTAACCTTTAAAAGTATGTACGGATGCCTCGTGTGTTAAGTGACACTTTGAAAACACCACAAGCCTCATAAACAAACAAAAAAGCATACATTACTTTTGTTTGTTTTATTAACAGACAACACAACACAGAATCTAAAGGTCACTGGTTAAACACAACATATTTAGATGACAGACAGTATTGATGATTGTCCAGCCATTTTCTCCAGCGCTTTATAGGTAATACATCAATCATGAGCCTTATTTTTTAATGTAACTGGATGAAAAGTGGTACATGTAAGGTCCACCTGTTCACCAGAGTGCTACATTCATTCCCATATCTGCATCATCCAAACCACAGGTGTCAAACTCCAGTCCTCGAGGGTTGTTATCCTGCATGTTTTAGATATTTCCCTCTTCCATCACACCTGGTTCAATTAATGATCAAGCTCATCATTCAGTACTGCAGAAGCCTAATAATAATTTCCCTCTTTCAGAATCAGGTGTGATGAAAGAGGGAAATATCTAAAACATGCAGGATACCAGCCCTCGAGGACCGGAGATCGACACCCCTTGAGTTTTCTCTGTACAACCAACTCATATAATACCAAACTCAGTCAGAAAATGCTTGTGCACTTCACTGTTTGATTTAACAATTTCTCTTACTGTATATATTGTATTTCGATTATATTTCTATTGTATCCTGCTGCTGTTACATGAAATTTTCCCAGCTTGGGATCAATAAAGTACTTCTATCTATCTTGAGGGTCCTCACCTGGAAAACCTCCTCATCTAGAAGACGGGCTCCAAATACTGTGATACCATTAGTGTCGATCTCAGCATTATTGCCACGGGGCAGCGGACGGGTCATCTTCTTCTTGCAGTCCAGCAGCAGTGTCACGTTCTTCTTGGAAACAGAGATAGCAATGCGGTGCCACCTGGAGACGAGAAGGGAGGAATCAAAACACCAAAGAGGCTGGAGTCACATCAGACCACAGTTTCACACATTCATTCCACACACACTCACACCCCAACCGACCCATCTCAACCAGTCACAAACTGGTTGGTGCTGGTTACTGACTTGCCATCAGCCAGGTTGACGCCTCTGAACAGTGGGTAGTCCTCAGGAGCTGGTTTGCCATTCTGGTCTTCGTACAGGAAGACAGGGGAGCGTCCCAGTTCAATTCCCAGCTGCTGGATGCCCTGCTCGCTGTAGATGGAGAGGAGGAAGGCCTGGAGACCTGCCTGGGCTTTCACCAGAGCCATAATGGAGAAGTTCTCTGGGAAACGACCTGAGGAGATGGAAAAAGTGATAGGACGGATGTGAAGTGAGAAGCAAAAGTGCAAACCAGGGTTTTTCATTGTGAATGTCATTTAAGACCAATTCCATGTCCACTGTAAAAATACAAAATATATCTGGGTGAATCTGCATTTGGCAGGTGATTGTTTTATTTTTGTGATTTCATGTGTGAGTCTGATGACTTTTTACTCAAAGTCCTTAATTTGAGCATTTTTTTGAGGTTCAGATGCTTCTAGTGGACTTTTCTTGAGTCAGATTAAAGCATTGTTAACAGAAACTATTTAAACTTATTACATCCAAAAGTATTTTTATGTAGTGATACAATGTTATGTCATACACTAAATCATGACATATTAGCTGGGTATGCTCTGATAAATTCCGGACAGTATGTATAACTATAATCTATACTTATTGGTTTCATATTATTTATTTATTCTTGACAGAATGATAAATATGGATTTCCCCCCAAAATAAGTGTCAGATGTGTAGATCGACCAGTGCAATGAACAAGCTCATTAAAAATTCAGTTTATGAAGATGAAAAAAAAAAAGGACACCAGAGTGGAAACATAGTGAAAATAGACCAGAAAATGTGGAAATGACACTGTTTAAAACACTTAAATGAAGGGTTCTGTGTGACGATCATCTGATTGCAGAATGTCACAATACAGTCCCGTGTGAAGCTGCCATAGACACGAGGACATGTAATAACAGGTGGGCACGGCTGAAAAGGAAAGTTAGACCCAAAAAAAGAGTTGAAAATCAGTTTTGTCTTTATGGGATTTCTTCAAAACCACATAAATATGGGTTTGTTTTTCCTCTCTTCACTCTGGGGTGTCAGATGGTATTCTAAAGATAATTTGTTATGGTTCTCCCACACAGTTTAGCTCAGCTCCATGCACTGCAACATATAATTATACTTTATATCCATGAGCAATCTGGCAGAGGGCATAACAGAGTCACGTAACTCCTGCTCCTAAGCCATTAAGAGGGGTTTCATAAACACTGTTTCCCCATCACTACCAGTTTTCTTCCTGTTAAAATGAAGCCTCTGTCCAAAGTTAGAATACTGACTTCTGCTCAGATGTTTGCACACTTTTTTTTAATATATTCTTTCTGTCTTTCTTTTTCTTTTCTATTTTTTATCTTGTTTTATCTCTATGACCTGTTCTTTTTTTTTTTTATAGATTGTATATATAGTAGTTATATAAAACTGCATAAGCTTCTTCCTATACCATTTTGGACATTAAATGTTGTTAAAGAGCCACAAAAAAATGGTTGTACATTCTGTGACTTTTTTTTCTTCGGATGGCTTGTTGCCTTATTATTCTGGAATTTATGTTTACAATTTCTCTTTGCCTTTTGTTCACCTTCATATTTTATTCTTACTTACATTCAAAATAAAGTTTATCATTGTTTTATATTACTATATTTATTGTCCACTTTTGCACATATTTGTATCACACTGCCATATTTCATATTTCCTAATGTATGTTTACATTTCATTTTGCTGGATAAAATACAATTTCATTACAAAACCTGTGTAATGATAAT
>JAPSES010000058.1:15584393-15632591 GCA_029822895.1 Maxillicosta whitleyi
ATAAAACTATTTAGACGCGCACCTCTGCACCGCGTCTAAGCATCATTTAAGGAGAGAAAACACAACCTGACCAAGGTGTTGCACACAGAGCCACATTCACATGTATGTGTCGCACATTTCCACACCCTAAACTGAGAAAAACATCCATACCTTACAGACGCATATACACAAACAGAACTGTACAAAGCGCACATAGACACGGAGACACTAAACGCTTTCAGCCACTGAGGTGCTTCGACTCATAATAACCTATTCATACAGGGCAAAAATGTCTCAGGCTTCCGCCTCCAAAATACACACGGGAGACGACGGGAAGGTGCAATCGCCTCTCTCCATCTGAAACTGGAAACGGGGCCAAAGAATACACCAGAGGAGGGCAATTTATGTCACAAAAGCCCACTTGGTCCGCACAAACCAAACAGATGAAATCTCTGAAAGTTCTAAAACAAATTTAGTTTTGTTGTAGTAATTTAGAGAAATGTACATTTTTCATTTGGTGTAGTTTCCCATTTCACTGCCGACGCTTCAGTAAAGGCCTCTTATAAGTGTTAAGGCGTTTAACCAGCTTTAACTCCAGGGTGGTCTAACGAAAACATACCTGTTCATCTAAAGGCCAACTAGGAACCTTCACAAGTACATCACCGCAATTTAAGAATTCCTCCATTTTGTCCCTTTAAATACAACCAATAACGTATAATTGTGCAACAATTTTCTTCAGTGACATCTGATCTGATAGGCCTATAATCAGGTGAATCAATGGAATCACTGTGTCAAAAATAACTTGCGGACACTAGCGGCCAGTCAGAGAAGTGCAGCGCATACAGATCATTCCTTTATGACAAACTAATCTATAACTGGTGAGTGAAGAGAAAGTAGGGGGCGTTCGACCTCACTAAAATACTTTAAAATGCATAACTCAAAACGCAAAAATATCGGAATTATCCTCTAAAAAAATGGATGCAGAAGTCCCTCCTCCTCGGACAAGCAGGGGCAGTGATGGATGGACTGGTGCACAGGCTGAACTGGTAAACACCCAGTCATATCCTCACGTCCAAGCTGGCAGACTGTACTAACCATGCACACATGCGCACATGTGCACATT
The DNA here is from genome assembly GCA_029822895.1 of Maxillicosta whitleyi. NCBI lineage: Eukaryota > Metazoa > Chordata > Actinopteri > Perciformes > Neosebastidae > Maxillicosta > Maxillicosta whitleyi. Next base: position 15,585,496 of record JAPSES010000058.1, read on the forward strand.
AAAGTAGTGAAGATGATGAGAAGAATGTTAAACCAACAGTCTTCCTCACAGGTTGGCTCTTTGCACCGTCCTACCCCATGTCCCCCGCCGGATGGGATGTCACAAAACTACAAAACTGGAGCACGATCATGTCAAAACCTGCCTTGGTTCTTAATATCCTTAATACTGAAATACATCTTATGGCAAATTTATATATATATATATAAAAACAGGCAATTGGTGCAAAATATCCAAAAAGCACCAGGATGCATGAACTACTTGAGCTCAGGAGTTAACCACAGCATTTGCTGGATGACACCTGTCAGCAGACTGACAGAGGCACACAGCAGAGGAATCAGAATCCAGGCACCGAAAACCCCGAACCATATTCAGGTTTGGATGTTTTCAAGGACAGTAACCCGTTTAAAGTTTGCTCTGGTACTGGCGGATGAGAAGGTCCGTGCGTAACATCCATTATCGGACAGTTAGTTACATTTCCACTTTACATGGGTAAAACTAACAAACAGATGTTTAAACACGTTTCAATTTACACACGATCAACATTCTAATTAAAACCATCTGTGTCACTGTTTTCTGGCCCTTTGAGAAGGAATAGACAATTACAATGTCTGTTTGGTGATGTGCCACCGGACCGTTATTGCGCACTCCATTTATATCTGTATCGTTTCCTCATATTCCTCACCTACAGAGTAATACTTAAAAAGACTGGAAACAACAGGCCTTTAGGAGTCATGTAAAAAAAAAAAAAAGAATTTACCCTGTCATCCTTGAGGAAGAAAGTCTACCCTGGATTAATACAGTGAAGGAAAATTACCTAAAAAAACAATAAATACACAAGATTCTCATTTGTTAATACCGATTGCTGACTAATACTTTGACATTCATTACTGACCGAATTATCAGGAGAAATTTCACAGAAGCGTGTCAGGTGCACACGGGTCAGACCCAGGATAAAGATAGAAATTATTACGCACAGGTAACCCAACTGGGGAGCAGCTAAAGGCATTTGAAACAGGAAAAACGTTAAACAACCCAAATAACCAACACTTTCCTGATTAAAGAAGCTCACATCAATGAAACAGCGATTAAAAGGAGAAACTGTCTTACCTGCCCGAACCACGGTTGTTTGGCACAAGGCGAGAGCCACGGTGACCAAGGCGAAGGATGAGAAGTCCATGAGCCAAGGTCTCCGTTTCTTCCGGAAGGGACAATCTCTAATATCCATAGTGTTGCAGGAGGTTGCCGGCCTGGTTGAGCTGTAAATGTAGGATAGGATGGAGGTTATCCGCTCACAGAAAGCCAGCCGACGAGAGGGACCCGACTGAACCTTCTGCGAGGCAACAGACAAAAAGGCACGCCTCTGGAGACGTCTCTACCTCTCTCCCGGAGACTTTCCTTAATGTGTGACCTATGTCTACGTTAATGCACAAAGCCTAAACACTAAAAGGGCTTTGGGGTGAATAAATATCTTTTATTTTAACGTTTAACCCCTTACTGCTAAAGCCCCATTGAGTCAGACTGGGTACAAGTACCCAAAGTGGAGAGAGCAGCAGAGAGAGACCTGGAATCACACTCTCTCTCCCTTCTCTCTCTTTCCCTCTCCCCTTCTTTACTTTCTCCCACGAAGAGTGAGAGCGTGTGCGTATGTGTGTGTGTGGAGAGAGAGTGATTGGCATAGGGGGAGAGGAAGCAGAGGGCGTGCGTAATTGCGCGCTGGACACACGTAGACCTACGTGTACAGGAGCGTCTAGAGTGCGAACTTTTTAGGGACGTCTTAAGAAATATTTCACCTCACAAACTCACAATAATGGCGCCTTTCTTCTCAACCGTGAGCCACAAGCCTTTATCTTCCTCAAATAATCCTACTCAGAAGGGCAGTTTTCTTCACTTTTCATGTCATACTTTCTGTCTTTTTATTTGTTGCGTGAACATTTTGGCTTTATAAACCTCGGAGGACTGTCTAGATAGAGAATACACCGCGGAAGCCAGCACAAGAGACTGAGATTGTCCAGCCAATCAGCGTTCTGTCCGCCTCACTGACCACTCCCCTTTCACCCAGGCCCTGGATCTCTCCTCTTAGTCTGATTGGTCAATCCCACGTGGCCTTGTTTTGCAGCATCAGCTCAGGTGTGTGTGTATCTGTGTGTGTGTGTGTATCTCTGTGTGTGTATCTGTGTGTGTGTGTCCTACAGGAAGAATCTTGTTCTATACATTCTGCAGAGTTCAAGACAAGTAAAGAAGGACAAGTGAGGAAGAATGAAGTTGATTGAGTGACTCACAGTGAAAGGAGATCTGAATTAGACACAAAAGTCTAGTTAGTGAACATCACCTGGGTTAAAACCAGGCTCCTAAAACACAAAGCCCTCTGTCTTCAGCTGCTCACGTGGCTGGGAGTGGATCAAGGTGAGGTTGTGAGAAAATATGGTGAAGGTCTGACTTGTCTAATGTCATGTCAAACATATACAATGAGGACATCAAGGCATTACTGATGGATACATGGCAACATATGCTTATTATTACCCATAACAAGTGTGATGTTACATATTTTATACATAAATATACAGTTTCATTGACTCAAAAATAAAATCAAGGCTTTAAAAACTATCAATAATTGGGTGAAACTATACTGTGTTTATAAATTCTAGAGAAAATGTCTTTACTGTCCGTCTTTGTTCATCTGTTTTATAGATAATTGACACAGTAAGTCACTAAAATCAGCTTTCTCGACTGGTGGGCCGTGACAGAAACATGGATTACAGAGTCATTCTAAATGGACCCTTAAATGTGTAGATATTTATTTAAATGCAGGACAAATTAATACTATTATTTTGATGTTTATGGGCAAGATTACAAATATGGAAATACATATATTGACACTAAAAAGTGACTGAGAACAAAATGTGTTTCACTGAACAATGTGCGTCTTTTGTGAGTCCTACATTTGGGAGCAGACTCAGTTCACTCAGTTTACTATCAGACTCACATGTATATTTTGTTTGAAGAACAAGTTCATAATGACATTGAACATGTGCAAAAATACTTAAATTTGGGTTAAATTTCATGAGGGTGGGTCGCAATTTAATGAACACTGGAAAATGTGTTTCCTAAGCTCAGACCAGTTGAGAACCACGACAGTAAAACACATCCTTTATAGCTGTGTTTTGTTCATTGGTGTCTAATGTTTTATGTGAATACATTTTTAACTGCTGTTTTATTGTGCTTTTATTACATAATACATTTTCTTTTCTTGTTGTGTCTTGTTGCTGAAAAATGCTGAACAATGAAACTAATTATGAAATGAAGTGGAAATTGAAAACCACACCAAAAAGAGAGAACTTTTAATGAAAATATTAACAAATAGGACTATTTAATTTTCAGTATTTAATATAATATCTTTTTTTTTTATTTCTTTTTTTTTAACAAGGATTTACAGTTAAAAGGTTTTGTTTTTGGGATTTATTTTTATAACTTTATGAGACAGCGATGAAGCTCACTGAAGAATAATCTGTATTAAACAAAATTTAACTGGACGATGTTCTGTAAAAGTTACTCTGTGACTGTATTAAGCACTTCTTTATAGTCAGAGTTTTCCCTGCAGTAGGCACCAACAGCACTTTGGAGACTAGCATGGAGGCTAATCTTGGACGACACCAACAGTAAAATATAAATTAGCCACATAAAAATCTATATATTTAGTCATAAATTTCAGTTTAATCACATATAACTTTAAAAATCCAACAGAAAACCATTAAAAGGTGCTGAATTCTTAAATACAAACCGTCCTTCATAATAATACTAATAAAAAACTAAAATTAGATGCTATTTGATTAGACTGAATCATACCATATCTCACAGGTATTTAATATATGTGCATCTATAAGTGTTTGTCTCATATGGAAGACAGACATATTTAATCTTCCAAGCTAATTATTCTATTTAGCACAGAGAAAATACAAAACCACTGGAACATAAACATTAAACCAACTATAGAGGTAATTTTCAGACACATTCCTGTCTTCAATTTAAAGTCTACCTGTCGTAAACTTCTAACGGTATCTTCTATATCTCAAAGCGATCCTATGTGCCCCGCCGTCTGCCTTGTAAATGTAACAGAGCTGACAGTCACTTTCTTTGACTGCAGACTCCACCGCCAGAAAGCAGTGATTAACCATAATTATCCCTGGATTCTCTTTACCACTCACTCTTTCTCACTACGTTTCATTCCACACTATTTCAACCTGATTCTCTGAGGGGGAAAGGGGGGGGGGGGGTGCAGTTTGTGGTATTCCCATGATGACTCTTCTTATTATCTTCTCTATTTGTAGCAACAAGGAAAACTACAAAGACAGAATTTGTGTAGCTGTTACTCTAACACCTATTTAGCTTTTCTGGTTACTCTGAATCCACCAAAAGTCTGACCTGTTAGGGGAGAAAATCCAAACACAAGCCTTTTAACGGTGTAGATAAGAAGTAGTCTATGGCTGCAGACTAAACATGAGTATGCTACATGTGCACATTCAGAACTAAACATTTGTGTCACTGTGATGCCTCTGTTGGAACTGCTGTGCAGGAGTGGGAGTGGGCCAGTGAATGCCACATAGGGTAGTCACCGACCAACCACTGGCTTTAACCCACACCTTTAAATAGGAACCTATGAGGACTTTTAGTCCAAGGACAGAGGCTGATGTCGTTTCTGCTGAAAATAGTGAGTGTTTGGGGATATTTCTGATAAACAATGAGTTTGACTTGGTTTGATTAGTCCTGACATGGATACAGAATTAAATATTCATCTGAAAACTAGTGTTTAAGTCTTTAAAACCTGACATGTCATCGCTGACACACCCTGCGTATATGCAGTTGGATAGGTGTAACTCTTTCACTCCTCGCTTTTCCATTGACCCTCAAATTGTGTGAATATCACATGTGCATAAAATTTTGCCTATAATGGTAAAACGACAATTTCACCAAAACTCTAATTCTTTTTTATTAAAAGATTCTGTGCTTGCAGGATGTGGTTTTTGTGGCGTAGCATAAATGGTATATCAATCAAAACTGCAACAGAAAGACTTTTTTCTGCAACTAGAGTAATGTGAATAAAAAAAAGAACTGCCACTGACAAATGTTCCAACAAGCAAAGAAGAAGGCGCTGTATAAGTGGACACAGTTAGAGGGGTAATATATAATAATAATAAATTTATCTGTAAATATACATGACATTTATGTTTTTACCGTATGCATGGAGTGACTTCTTATGTTATGTCGCAATAATAAACAAATCATCATATTTGTGATTTAATGGAAAAAACGTCATTATGCAGTTCTGTTTTTTAAACATTTAGTAAATATCGGTAACGTTTTGCACATATGTCCAATGGAAAAGAGACTACAGTCTGTACAAAGGCAAAACTTTAAAACCTTAAATGCTGCACCTTATTGGGTCATCATGGAAATTTCACTCATGCTTGTAGTAGAAGCTGGAGAAGACACTATTTTAGCAGTATTCTATCATGCAGTAAATTGCAAATAAATGCTAGATTTTCAAAGTTGTAAGCGCTCTGGAATGCACAGTATAATTTCTAACCTTTTTTTTTTTTGTCAAAATAAGAAAAAAAAGTCCAGATGGACCATTTTAGGCTTAGGGTTTAAAGGTTTAATAAAGATGTAGAAGAAAGACTGTGAACATTCTCTGAAGTCAACATCAGGCTTGACTTTGACATAGTTTTCCTAAGTTTAGTATAAAAATATAATAAATATTCCATGTGATGCACTCAATAACGTTTAAGTATAATAAATGTATTTCTGTAAATTTACCAAATGTGTTTTTAGTTCAACTCTAATTAGATAGTTTATTCAGACTGTATCAGGGCTGGATCAAGTCTAGCATCGTCCAATAACGACTATCTCCAATAAAGAATTCAACTCTCTGGGTTGTTTAAATAGTTTATCCTTCTTTAATTCAGCAATGCCGGACATTTCTAGTTTGGTTTAACTGTTATGAGCTGTGGTATTAAATTGGATATATTTTTGCAAAAGAAGACATCGTATAAAAAAGACATGTCTTTATCAAAACTGAGTGTATTTGCTGCTTGAAGGTTGTTGTTTTTAATTTTGTGAGGGAGAACTGGCTCGGAAAACAGAAGACAGAGAGAACAGAGTACCTGCAATAGTCGCTGCAGAGAACATCCTGGAATCCAGGTGCATTCATTACTAGGTTTCTAATGAAAAAGGTCCACAGTCTACTGGTGCCCTGCTGACACAAGACGTAGAATGGACATGTAAACATAAAACAACATAGAACTGAAATGAATAGACTGTCCTCATGTATGAGCAGAATCAGACACATATCCAGTGTCAGCAGTAGATCAGTGCATCCTGAGCAGTGTTAGGTGATAATGAGGAGAGCTGGGTGATATGTATAAAAAAAAAAAAAAAAAACTAAAACAAAAACAAAAGAAACTAACAAACAAACAAACAAAAAAAACACCTAGAGTTTTTTCAATTTCATGTATTCATATATTGAATGAGTTGGTATGAAAATAGACATATTTAAACACTTCCACTGCAAAAAAGGGGTGTCTAAAAACAAGATAAAAACTCTAAATCTGAGGAAAAAGGTTCTAAAAACAAGTGAAAGTATCTTGCTGCATGGACAGATAATTTCACTTGTTTTGACAGGATTCTTGAGTTAAGGTTGTTAAAACTAAAACTAAAACAAAAGAAAAAAAAAAAACACCTAGAGTTTTTTTTTAATCAATTGTTTTCTGGCTGAAATTAACACTTCAAATTACTTCTATTATACTAAATGACAAAAATAACCTGTGGGAAATATTCACAAATCACAAACAAGAAACATTTCCAGTGAAAATAAATAATCATGATTTTTTGATTCAGGAATTTTTCTCAATTTTCAGACAGAAAAACCTCGATTAATGGACTTAATCTGATGTTTCCAAACCTACCAATCCAGTTAAATAAGCATTAATGCAACACTGTACAGTATTGTGCATTAATAAGACTGAAAATATCCAGACATTTAGAAGGATGCACTTCAAAAATATTAAGAGGTCTGTAAAACCTGTCACATTTTTTTAATTAAACTCACTGAACCAGGTTTGTGCTTGATTAAGTAACTATTTAAAGGAAAATTGAAAATTCCTATAACACTAGTTTAGTGTGATTAGAAGAGCTACAGACCCTGTCAAGCATTATTATTAGTCTGACTTTGAAAGATTTTTTTTTGGAAGAAGAAAAAATACCAAAACAAAACTGTAAAAAACTGAAGATTTTGAATGAGTTGGTGTGAAAATAGACACATTTAAACACTTCCACTGCAAAAAAGAGGTGTCCAAAAACAAGATAAAAACCCTAAATCTGAGGAAAAAGGTTCTAAAAACAAGTGAAATTATTTGTCCATGCAGCAAGATCATTTCACTTGACATGATTATAGGATTAAGGTTGTTAAGATTAGAAATAAACATGAGCACAGATGTACAAACACATAAAATAAGAAATTAGCTTTTAAAACAAGATAAATTATCGAACACTTATAAATCTAACTTTTTTTTTTTTTTTTAATCTTGGTAAGAACCAAATAATTTTCAGTGCAGGAGAATATATCATGTAGTGACAGTTTAAAGCATATACCATAAGCTGTAGAATAAGTCCTTTTTTTTTTTTTTTTTAGATACACTATAATTTTCCAAATCTCTGAACCTCTCCGTCTTTTTCATAATAAAGGTCTACTGGATGCTATATTTTCAGAAACAGATAAACGGGACATGCTTAAAGTGCAACGGGCATGTTTTAGGTTGTGTTCAGCGGCAGTGCACTGGCCATAAGTTTACATATAAGACTGCCAAAAGAGGGAAAACTGCACTGCCCTCTCATAAGACAGCTTTGATGTATGCAGAATGAGAAGGAGCGGCTCTTATGTGATCATTCCCGAGTCCCTCAACTATAGCAATTATCCATCAGGAATCATTTGACTTGTGCAGTTCATATGTCTATGTATTACTGTACAACACAGCATCTGGGGTTTCATGTTCTAAGATGAAGAAAAAAAAGATGGTTTTTTTTATAGGTTATGAGGTCAAAATGACAGCAGAAAAATAAAAATAGTCAGAAATCAGGGAGAAATTTAAACGATTATTTGTTCCTTTCCTCTTGTTGAACACACTGTAGCTTTACAGAGTTGTTATTTTGACTGCACGGATGTTCTTCTGAAATGAGAACGTCCAGGAAATGCTCCCTCAGTGCGGCAGCTCTGGGTTTTTATTTTGGCTTCCTGGACACAGTAGACCGAGTGTTTTTTGTGGACAGGCTGTTTGGTTCTGGCCTCCTCAGGCTCTGAAAGTAGATGCCACAAGCTGTAAAAAGAGACACCCCAAGAGACATCTGTGGTATGTGTTTGTGCTCGAATTTGCATGTATGTCTATGTACAATTTCTATTCAGTAAAAGTCAAGGATTCATATTTAGGGGTTGTAATCACCACGTTGCTGTGCCTGGAGCTTCGTCTGTGACATGACAGAAACTGGTGGCCTGTAAACATGTGTCCCATCTGTTTGTTGGTTTGTTGCAGAAGAAATTCGATAAGGAGGAGTTAAAATCACTGCTTCAGGTTTTCACAAACTGGGAACACCAGATGTGTTATATCTGAACATTTCTGTTAAGGTGGATTTGTTAACTTTTGGATCATGTCTTGGGGAATCATTTAATTTAGTGTCCAGGGGTCATTAGGTCAGCCATGAAGCACTAAATATACAGTACTGCATAAAAATCAGACACACCTTTAACTTTGTTGTGGTTGAAATGATCATACGTACTTATATTTCGTCCTATAAGTCACCCTGCACTGAACATAAAACAAACAATGATGAGTTAATGTATAAAATATGAAACACAATAAATACTTTCATATAATAGTTTTATAGTCAGTCATCTTTTTTAAGCTTTGGTAATGTTTCAAGAACATTTCTATTTCATATTAGTCAAAATAAGTTTGTTTGAGGAGCTAAGTAATTAGTTTTTGTTGATGAAAAGTTACTTTATTAATTAATGACCGGTTTAGTATTTTTTTTAGACAGACAGACAGAGAGATAGACAGATAGACAGATAGATAGATAGATAGATAGATAGATAGATAGATAGATAGATAGATAGATAGATAGATAGATAGGTTGGGTGGGTTATAGAAGCTGTTTTTTCCCTTAAAGTTATGTTTTTTTTTTGTAAATACTTCACATATACATTTGATTTTAACAGACTGAAAACTGCACATGTGTGGTCATTAGAACTTGACTAAACCAACAAACCTGGAACCTCTGCACAGTACTACACGTCCAGAATGTGTGTCATTGTTTAGTTACAGATTGACCACAATACATTCCCTTAGATTTGCAAAACAAAAATAATAAAATCTCTCCTCATTGCATCATTACCACACATTTATCAACAGGTGAGTTTAGGAGGCACCTGCCAAAACCACCTGCGGCTCTGATCACATGACTTGACTCCGTTTTGTTTGGCATCATTTAAAGTGTGGAGTTTGTAGACATATAAACAAAAAGAAACACAAATGTAAAACAGCATCAGAACTAAAATATACACAGGAACAGTTAAACCAAAGTATACTGTAGCTTCACATTTACAGCTTTGTCTTTTTTGAGAAACTACCAGTGTTGTCAGAACATGGAGGTGTGGCTGGTTACTATGTCTGCTGGACATTTTAGGCACAGATTATTTCAACCACTGAGTTATGTAGTGTAAATTTGACATGTAGTGAAGTGTCAAGTACAATGCAAGAGCGTTATCTGCAGCCATTTGGTTAGCTACCATCTAAGCCACAGTACCTTCCAACACACTTTCATACCAAAATGTGAAATAGCTGCATTTGTTCACAGTAAAAAAAACAAAAACATATCAGCCTCACAATTAAGGCCTGAAAATTGTAAAATGTTCACCTTTTTTTTTTTTTTTTTAATTTTCCATTGCTACACAATATCATAACAAAATGTGAAATAGCATTTTTTTTTCCTCAAAAAATGAGAGAAATGTCTGCCATATTTTTTTTCGCATTGCCTGAATTTTGAAAGTCACATGACTTGGAAGCAGGCCAATGAAACAGAATAAGATATAAAAAAAAAAACATGAACATTTTACAATTTTCAGACCCTAATTGTGAGATTGATATGGCAGTTTGTTGTACTTGCATTAATCAGATTTATTCAACACTTTGTGCATTTGTAAATTCTTCATTCCAAGTAAGTAAATTAAGTTACATATTGATCTGTATAAATACCTATTGCACACTGAATACTTTATTTACTATTATTCATGTCATTCAGTCACTTCAACATTTATTATTTTAAATATATATATATATATATATATATATCTTCTCTTTATTTTTCTATTGTATTTGATGTTTATTGTCTAGTGTTGCTGTACATTTAAATTTCCCCCTGGGAAATGACTAAAGTATATCTTATCTTATTTTATCTCAAATAATATAAATGTATATGCAATGACAATAATGGTGCACATGTGAATTCATTTAGATTTCTGTTCCATTCTATAGAAGTGACTGACTTAATATGGTGTCAGAGCATGAAATAATCTGGTTTTAAAGTCTTATCTAGTTTTGGTATTCAGTGTGTCAGTGTGTGGCTGTCCACACCCTTTTACAAATATACAACATCCAGTAACCCTGCTTTAGCAAGAGTGTAATCTACACAATTTGCTGAGCATCGGCATTATGGAGGTGCCACAAATTCCACAGAGTAAAAAATGCATCTATGCCCCACCAGTAGCATGACTTCATCATCCTTTAAGCAGACATATGGCTCATCCCAGGGCCACTTTACCAAGAGGTGAGGCTGCTAAATTTACAGACAAGGGTAAAATATCCCAACATCAAAAGCAAGTGCTTCCACTTATGTAGTATCAAAGAAAATCTGTCAGCACCGTCCAACCCCACAATTACATTTTTCTCATTCATATGTTAAGCACATTTCAATTAATAACCCTTATAATCCGCTGGGTAGTAATGTGAGCACTCAGAGACCACAAGGTTTCCCTGGTCCATCAGACGTGGCCACCCACCACTCTCATTTCTCATTGGCACAAGACTCTACACTGAGGGTGACCATCATCCAGCTGATACAACCACCTACTCCTGCAACATCTAGGTCAATCCAAGCTCAAGATGAAACAGAGACAACGGTGTTTGCAGAAGGACAGTGAAAGATGGTATTGGCTCCTAGAGACAGACTCAGCAAGTGCCTGTGGGCAGCTCTCCCTGTGCGCTATTTCCAAAAGGAGAACCTTGTAATTACAATAAAGCAGCCATATTATATTGCTGACTTCCTTGAAAAGTCTGTATTTTACTGGGCAGGGCTGCAAACGCACACACACCCTGCTAGCCACAACACACTGAAATAGATCAGAGCAGGGGTTTGCCTGGGAGGAAACGGAGAGAAAGGAGTGGACAGATGCCCTCAACACTAACAGTGAGGTCAAAGAGTGTGTGTGCACGAGTGTGTAATGAATACACAGTGTGCTCGGCCCGGTCAGGGTTCGAGAGGTGTGCAGATGCAGGTAGAAAAGGGAATTTAGACACAGAATGGGTCAGTGATTTTCAATCTGGCTACCAAACACACCCAGTTAACCACATACCCCGAAATAGGCAGGAGAGGAGGGAGGACGAGGGGTGACGAAGGGCCAGAGGGAGGGAGGGGGGAGGTACAGCAACGGTGCATAGAAGTGGGTGTGTTTTTCTGTGTGGGGTGAGTGTTCATGGGCTCTGAAGTTTGCGTGCCAACTGATGTAAAACTATGTGAGAGAGGGACAGAGTTTATACATTAGCACACTATATATTTGACCAAATGAAGGAAGTAAAGCATACAAGGTGTGTGTTCCTTTCCCTCTTATCTTTTTTCTAATGTGTCTTTAATTAGTGGGTTTCACTGCTGACCGGTTCCTTTTCTCCCTTACCCTTTGACGTTAAATATAGCAATAGGTGAACTCCATGATTTGCTCAATTTAGCACAATTACTCACAGCTAGAAGGTAATTTGCCCAGATGGTACATAATGGCCGCAGTAATAAAAGGCTATTAGAAGAACCAAGGATATAACCAGAAGGAGGAGGAAACTCTACCCTAGGAAACCATGGAAAAAATACATTCGGTGTAAATATGATGAGCACTTTTCAGATCCTGTATATCCACTTCTGCATTACAGACAGGCTCTAACCTGTAGATCGGTATCTAAACTACAGAGAATTACCTGGAATTTTAAGAAGCGTGCCACAAAGTAAAGGCAATTTATTTTTTCTCATAAATGCCAGTGAATATTGCCTAAGCCTGAAATAACCACATCTATATCTGCATCTAAATACTTAATATCCCTGAAATGAAACAAAGCCAAAGATGGAGGAGAGAGATAGGGCTTATATGAAGGTCTGAGGAAAATGCTGCCTGGGAGGAGACCGTGGAAAGGTACAGGCAGGGGAAAAAAAATCACAGGAATGAATAGAGAGAGGGAAGGGGTGGGCAGAGAGCTGGTGGTGGGGGGCACACAGGCATGCAGAGGGTGAGGGGGAATGAATGAAGGCCATTGATAAAGAAGGAGAGACTGGACGGAGGTAAGGGAAGGGAGAAGGGAGGAGGGATCAAACGGTATTTACACATGGAGATTAAAAAAAAAAAAGAGAAAGAAATGAGGTGGAGCAGTGGAGCGCTACAAGAACAGATGGATGGATGGGTGAAGGTTGGGTAGATGCATCTCTAACTGACCTACTGACTAAAACACCAGGTGGGACCTTGGTGACTTTGACACAGCAACATATTTGCGTCCAAAGAATCGCAGGTTTTTCCACAAGTGAAGTCACTGCAGCAAATACTCGACCTCAGTAAAGTTTAGAGCAGTTTCCCTCAGAAACGCTGCAAAGGTTACCTTAGTTTAAGGTGGAAAAGAAAACAATCTCCTGCCCCTGTTATACTGTCCAAATGTACCATAGAAACATACAATTACATGAAAACTCTTTTTTTAATTAAAGTCCACATTCACTATTAACTAGTAGTATTTTAGCTTTTTATTAGTCCTAATTAACGTTTAACAACCTGGAACTATTTTTGTGGTGACCTCCAAATTAATTTTCCTCTACATATAATGTTTTGAGTGATCACCATTTATTATATTATACTATATGTATTTTACATTTTTCAGGTAAAATTACACGTTATATAATTCACTAAACATGTAAATTTCATAAAAGCTCAGAGTAAATGCAAAGGTTATTATACAAAAACATTGAAAAGTGAGTTTTTCAGAAAAATATGTGACAGACTGAATGTATAAACAAGTGTTTACAACCACTGCCATTTATTAAACTACATGACTTTTACTCAATGTTCAGTGTTTTACGCTTTTACAATGATTGACACATTGCTTTAGAAACCACCCAATCATGTTTTACAAATTAAACTTCAATATATTTTGGAGCTGGATGACACATGAAGTCATCTGCCATTACTTCAAGTCATCTCAGGTCAACACTAAGTCTAAGTCAAGTCAGTGTTAGTTAAATCAGTCTCAGGTTCAAAGAGTTTTTCTTCAATAACGTCCGTTACTGGTCACTGATAATAAAGAAGTCAGATGAAATTAAACTCTAACATGGTTTATACAAAGTCGTACTCAGCAAAACATATTTCTTATGACTAACATCTTCCCTAATGACAATATAAAGCAAATAAAATGTATTGACCATTTGTTTTATGAGTCATATAATCCTTAGATCTACTATCTAAGTATCTACAACCTTTATAATGATCATTAAATGTATTCTAATACGCAACTAGTTAATACATTTACCTTAGTATAATGTGTTAATTTATTTTTTATACTGTTGTCTCTTCCAACCTACTTCACTTTCCAGTAACACATTTGGCACATGTGGTGGCAAATACCAGGACGTACTGGACTAGAGCAACAGGGACATCCTGGACCAAGCACTTTTCCATGACACGGCCAATCCTAACAAACAGCCTGGCTCTTCAATCGTCCTCACCTGAACATCTGTGGACTGTGGGGGAAGATCAGAGCAATGAAGAAAACACCATCAGATACAGTTCAGACATTAAAACTGACAGAAGAAACACAGCGAAGAAAAAGGCAAAGATCCTGAGTAATGTTAGTGTCATTTCCATCATAAGCAATGACAGATAAATACACTGTACATTGTTTGTTTTCAAATAAAAATCAACGTGGAGAGTCTTTTAGCAAGATATACACTATATGGACAAAAGTATTTGAGTATTTAGTTTCTTTTAACAGGGGTCTGGGATACAAAACAATAATGACAAAGGTCATAATATAGTTTCATGTTGTGATAAATGTCATTGCCATTATATTGATGTTTATAAACTGGATAAATGGATAAAAATACTGGGACACATCATGTCTACAGTTGTAAGACGTCCTGTTCATGATGATTCGAGATAAAAACATCAATATTTGCTTGAAGTTTAAAGTGAGATGTGAACAAAGTAGATGGTTTTAGAGACAAAGCATAAAAAATATTTTAGAAATTTAAAGGTAGAAAATTTAAAATCTTAGTCATGGATAAAAAAAAAAACTAAATGTTGAGAGAAATTAAGTGTAAACCATTAAGAATTAAAACAAAACTAACCAATGCAGTGATATTTATTCCAATATAAAACTATAATATGATGTTTGTCATTATTGTTTTGTATCCCACACCTGTTAGAAAACAAACACCTGAATTCAACATGTCCCAATACTTTTGTCCATATAGTGAAGTTTTAACTAAAAACAAAGAAGTCCTGTGGGATTTCATCACTGCAATGGATGAAAGAGGAGAAGCAGCAGGTATGTGAAGCTCTGAAACTGTTAGGTTGGACGAGCAGTGAAAGGACAGAGGGCAGCGATGCCCTGCTGGAGCCCAGACCGCTCCGTCGACACTGTGAGGTTGAGGTGAAGGTCAGATGGGTCACTTTGGCGCTGGGGTGACACCTTGCTATACCTGGTCCAGCTGACCATTACAAAGAACCCTGGAGGTGCCAGAGGAGCAGCGAGGGGCTCTGGGACCATTTTCACACCAGCTGTTGAACTGGGCTCTTCCTGACTGAGGTGACCTTAGGACGAAATTTGTCTGCTCAGATAATGCTTATAGACATGGGAATCCTGCAAATATTTCATGTAATTCACCTTTAGGAAACTACAAGAAGACATCAGCTTTACCTTCTGAAAAGGAGAAGCATGTAATTAGTTGAACGTGTAAGTACACTGTTGGAATCATCTTTTCAGACAAATTCCTGTTTTTATTCCTATTTACAGACATTAGTAGTCACCTTTATCCAGGTGTAATGTTCACATGCTGAGACTGTTACACTTTGTCTATGGACAACAAATTATACCGTCACAATTAAAGGAAAGAATCAATAAAAAAAAAAAAGTATTCCAAGTTTATGGGCAACCATGTTTGGCACTAAATTAAGGAACATTCCCACTGCACTGTAGGTCGGATATCACCAGTAAAGTCTCCACTTAAATAACTTATATGTTACTGAATATTCTTTGTTGTTGTCGTTCTCTACATATTCCACTCTTATCCAGTTCCATGGTTCTCCTCTACGGCAGGTGAGGCACCTAATGGAGCCTAACGTTCAGTGAGCATGTGGATGAATCTGAGATAAACATATTAGTTATTTTACAGGATACAGTTGTTGTGGAACAAGAGTTGAGGAGGCTCTCTGACAGAGGGACTCCTCAGCCGGCCGAGGTCAATAAGGAATGCACCAAGGGAGAGGGAGGGAATGTACCACAGGGGTGTTGAGGAAGGGGGTAGGGTGGCAGCGGAGGAAACACAGGGTGGAAACAGAGGGGTCTTTTGTGAGACAGGAAGCTGCAGAGACCTGGGCCCTCTCTTTGGGTACAGTAGTGGAGCAGAGAGAAACCTGGGATATGAGAAATACGGCGAGGGAGAGAGGACGGAGAAAGGCGTGAGCGAGGGGATGGAGATGATGAGCAACGTTCAAGAGAAGTGTAGAAATGGAGGTGAACCCTGGGAGGTGGTCAACAGAGGGCTGAGGGGAAGCAGAGGCAAGCCAGAGAATATGAACCAATACAGGCAAATGGGAAGAAGAACCAGTACATTCTACTCATTCATTCAGTATTACTGAGGTCACATTTGGATGGTTATTCTCTACCTGCCCTTTCTCCAAAGTCTTTAGGGTAAATCCACCTCAAATCCAGATCATACGTTGGTTAAAGATACCAAATTCATGTTCTGTGCAGATATTTATGCAGGCATTCTATTTCTATTGATATAATCTACTACGCTAAACCTTGTCATGCATGAGCAGTATGCATCTGAGGATTTTTTTCACCATTTTTAATGCCTCATTAATCAGAAACTTTTATTTAGGCACTAGAATATTAGAAATATTTGATATATCTAATGTGATTCAGTGTGGAGATACACTGGGACAAAATAGTTCTGCAGCCAAATTACATTTTTAACAGTTTTCATCATGCTTTAATTTGGGAAATGTGCAACAGTGAATATTATTTTATAGAAGATATATCCTGTACCTAAAAAACACCTTAAAATGTCATGTGTCTATCATGTATATTTGAATAGTAAAGACTTGCTGATCTTAGCATTTATTTTTTTCTGTATCACCTCTTTTTACAGTAAAATCACATCTCCCCCAATGTCTGTAAAACTAATGAAGATATGACTGATTTTTTTGTATGATTGTTGACAAGACTAAATAATAATTTTTTTTTTATACAGTAGTATGAAGCAAATCATAGATGGTCAGTCAGGAGGCTGATAATTTCACATGGATTCACTGTCAAATTAAAGGAAAATACACAAAGTTAACAGTAAAAATAACCCACATACAGTGACATAGCTCGAATAAAATGAAAATAAAAACTTAATTTAATTGCACTTAAAATTTTAATTGTAACTTTAAAGGGCTCATATTTATTAAACCCACTTTATTAGTCTTTGGGTCATTTATTTGTGTATTTGGACCTTAATAGTTCAGACAGGTTGAATTTGAACCCTCCAGGTGTTGCTAAGCCAACTTTAAATTCATTCCACCAAAAATCGAGTGGATTTCTACAACCTGTTTCAATTCCTGCTTAACTTGTTACGTCTATAACTAGTTATGTCCTGACATTTTCACATATAAGGTCAAGACTTCTGATGAACATTTTTCAGAATACGACATAAAAGAGCCAAAATTTACCTAAATATCAATGATTTGGTGAAGAGTTAATCACGTTGACACTGATGGCAGACTCAAATGGACGCTGCAGGGTACGACAATACCCCTGTGGCCGAAGGGAAAAAACGATTTTATACGAACATGCATCAAAGACCCATGAAAAAAAAGTGATTTAAAAGCAAAGTGGGTGAACTCAGTAAAGCAGGATGAGGAGAAACAACACATTGCCGAGGACGGAGGCACAGAAGATCAAAAAAAGAACAACAAAATTATTAATTTCCAAAACAAACAGGCTGAACATGCAGAGCTTTGGTATTTATCCACAGACACAGTTAATGAGGTCAGGGAAAACTACTAATACAAACAGTCTAAGCTCATTCCAGTCTGTCTGTCCGTCCTCAGAAGAGCCATCAAAGAGCTTTTCATCTGTTCGGACACATCCGGGCCACGGCCACACGGATAAAACATGCACATGACAAGGCAACACAATAAATAACTGATGCTCCAGAATGAAAATACAACCCTCCCTCTTCCTTTTTCTGTTTTCCTGTCTTTACTGGCCTTTTCCTTTGCTCATTTACCACACAGACACATTTCTTCTCTCACGTTTTCCCCTGGCACGCTGACAAGAGCTCATTAATCCTCAGACACTGCCCAGTCTCTCGTGTCATGACAGCAAAATTTGGGTGGTGGCACTTTAGAATCCTTTAGCTAAACATACTTCACAACAGAGACGCAATTAACATGTTTTTGACCCAGATTTCACAGAATTTTCAAGCAGTTCTTGTTATTTCTATTGTCAGAAAAGGGCACTGATGGCTTCTTAAGCCATAAAGACCCCAAGAGCCATCAAAGACCACAACCATCTACTGATCTAAAACCTTTAATCACTTCTGAACCACTAATCCTATCAACACATGTAAATAATTGGTGTAAAATGCAGTTTGTCACCTTTTCATGGTCATCAGATATGACCCATTTGGATGTTCAGAGGCTCTGTAGTGACCGTGGAAACAACGTCATCTTCTATAACATTGATTCACCAGAAAAACCCATGGAGTTGGATCTATGACAGTGGATGGAGACACTGGGTTTATGTTCAGTTCATCATAGATTTTGGAGAAAGCCACTTTTTCTTCAGTTTTTTCTGTTTTTGATAGAATAACCCTCAACTTAAATCACAGTTTTTATCAACATCCACATGATCAGTGAATTAAATATAGGAAAAATACCTGATGTTCGATCAAAACAACACACAACACAGACAATAATGTCATAATAAATGATGACAAACCTCTTTAAACTTGGAGGAAGTGAATCTATTTCACATTTTTCAGAATAATAAAATATGGATTAGGTGTTTGGAATTACAGGACCGTCAGACCTTGGCAGGACTCTTCTCTTTTATCATATGGATCACTGTGTAAAAATTCTGTAGTAGGCACCTTAAACCAAGAAGGTCCAGTGAAGGCTTCAAGTTGTTAAATTGATCACGTATAATGGAGAAGGTCTGTGAGCGAGAGGTTATCTGTACAGGGATTGGTTGAATATCGGTGTGGCTGTAAGACCGTAATCCTCAAACCTAATTGGATAATTTAAGGGAAGACCAGCCCTCACTATTCGCTTTTCCATTAGGCTTATGTGCAAAATGTTACCAATATTTACTAAATGTTGAAAACACAAAAGTGCGTAATGTCTGTTTTTCCATGACGTCATGAAGTCATTCCATAAACATGGCGATGGACATAAATATGATGTTGATTTACAGATATATTCATTATTATTATATATTACCCTCTGTCTCATACTAAATTAAAAAAAATATTCAGTTTCCTGGTGTGTCTGGGTTTTTGTATTCACATGATTCTATTTACGAAAAAAATGTCTTTCCATTGCAGTTTTTCGTAATATACAAATTTGCAATGCCCAAAAACCCACTTCTCGCAAGCACAAAAACTTTTAGTCAAAGAGTTTTGGCAAAATTACTGTTTTTCCAGGAAGTCCATTTTTATGCGCAAGTTATATTTGCGATATTTCAGGGTCAATGGAAAAGCGACTATTGTTGTAATGAACCCTCAAACCCTGTTGACAAAAACTTTACTGATATTTACTAAATGTCAAAAAAACAGAAGTGCGTAATTTCATTTTTTCCGTGACATCACAAATGTGAAGATTTGTTAGTTTTTTGTTTTTTTAAAAAAAATATGGTGCTTATTTACAGATATATACATTATTATTATTATTATTATTATTATATAGTTCAATTCTATTCTGTACAAAATTATAAAATTGCTTCTCTCACTCGGCTTCTTCACTTGTAACATCCTTCCACATCCTCTTATTTTATTGACATGACTTTATTTGCAGAAAAAGGTCACATGATCAGTAAATTAAAAATAGGAAAATATCTGATGTTCACTAAAAAACAAAAAACAAACAGAGGGTATTGTTATAATAAATGGTGATAAATCACTTTAGTAAAGAAAAACCTTTTTTTTTCTAACAGCCACAAAAGGGTCTTCATGGGTTAATCTGGAGTAGATGGTGCTGTAGGTATCAGAGTTTGATTTAAGTCTATAATTCTGATTTTTTTCCCCCCTACATATGTTTTCCAGCTTCATATTAACTTCTAGAATACACAGCTGATTACATCCCCAGTCGCAAACGGTACCACTGACATCTAAAACATCTTCTCTCAGTCTGGCATATTTTTATCTGCCATGTTCCTTTGATTAGAAACCAAGACCAACCACCGTCAGATGTAGAATTATATACTTTATGTGGGACCCATTCTTCAGTTTCACCCAGATTTAGCTCTGCTCAGGAGACACTCACAGTCATCTAAGTGTACCCTGGCTCGGATTTGGTCTGTGTATACCCAAAACCTAGCATGTCATTATAGCTGAAAGAACATGGGGACAGTGGCTGACCAGTAATTTGGCTTCACTAAATGTTGTCACTAGTCATTCCAAGGGTTCATTGGGTCCCGACCAGTCTGTACCTTGCAGAGGCGGCCTGCTGTAAAATGCAGTGGGAATTTTTTTTTTCATTGCTAAAAACAAGTTAAATGAACGGTGATGACATATATTGCACAAAAAAAAAAAAAAAAAATGGTTACATGCATCCACTAATGCCTGTTTTCACCATTTATGAACAACATACAAGTAAATATAGGAATGCTGCCTTCAAAACGGTCAACGGCTGATGTTTTCTTTAGTCGGTTGAATGTTATAGTATGTTAAACATTTAACCATTCTCTAAGGTTAAGGTTTAGGGGATGTGTTTCTATCTTTACTTCATTTTCTGAGAGGGAGATAATAAGAGAATGAGGGAAAGTGACATCTGAACTCTTTTGTACAGCTAAATGGTTGGTGTTGTAGCAGTTTTGTCTGAACACATCTGGGTTTTTTTTTTTGGTGGTCAAACAATGGTGTGTCATCTATATTTAATTATTTCAACCTTCAGATATTAGCTAATGATCTGAAATTATGAGTTCTTAGAATAAAGAGCTCTGGAATTCTGCCAAATTTGCCAATATATTGGACTGTAGACATATGAGCTGATTTTTTTGAACTTGAGAAATTTATGTGACGACTAGAAGGAGTAGTGTTTCAGCCTTTGACCAAAAATCAGAAAGTGACCAGATGAGATGAGAAGCACGAAGAAACAACTTTAAGAATTGAAGTGATTCTGTTGTTTTCTCCACTGGACTCAGCTCTAAATGAACAGAATGGAGTTTGATGATGAAATTGAATCGTTTCTTCTACACAGGTGAGTTTGATTCTGAGGCTCATGAAGGTACAAAGTTATTATGGGATGTTATTATATTTGCTAAGTTGTCATTTGTTGATCGACGGTTCAAACTAACCTGTGACTGTTCTGACCTTGTTTGCTGGTTTCAAACACATCTTTAGTTCAGCTACTGACGACACAAACCAAACAGAGGTGATTACTGGTTTTACTGTGGCTGTTTTCAGTCTAAAAACAGAGCTAAGCTAACAGAGCTATAATGTAAACTATCAGCTGATGAAGAATGTGAAGATTATAAGACAGTGCAAGTTACAACAAGTGTCTGAGTTTTAGATCAAACAACAAAACTTGATGATACAAAAATACAGATGTGTGTAAATAATGAGGATTTAACTGCATTAATTCTTTGGTGGTTTTGGTAGTCGTACATGTGTACTGGTATAAGACTTCCCCCTGCTGGTGAAAGTATGGAACATCAACACTACATAGAACTTCAACTGAAAAATGTATCCATGTAAGCAAGTGCAGACAATGAGCTATAAGCTGATTGAGCTTAAACTGCAAAATTAACAGCAACATATACTATTGCACTGTAAGGGTCAAAGGTACAGTATTTATTCCGTACTGAAGCTGCCTGATAGAATAGAAAAAAAAGTGACCTGTAAACACACCTGACACCTTGCCCTGCTGTTTGGTATTTGCCCTGTCCGGAGCACACAACTCAATAAAGCTCTGTCTTCTTCAGGTGTGTGTGTGTGCATGCAATGTGTGGGGTATTTCTGCCACACAGGATCGACCAAATCGCAACTGGCAAGTGACTTCAAACACGCTGCGTTTATTCAGTGCACAGCAATAACATTCACCTGGTGAAAATTGACGTTTGTGAAGGAGAAATTAGGAGGAATTTGACCCCAGGTATAAAGGTGTCTTTCTGCAGTACTCACCCTCACACGCTTGAAGGGGAGGGGGGAGTTTGTGTGTGTGTGTGTGTGTGTGTGCGTGGGGGGGTGGGGGGTGGAGTTAGAGCCAGAAGGAGACTGAGGAGAGAGGAGCTAAGGAAAGACACGGTGAAGATCGAAAGGTTGCCAGAAGTGATGGAATCAGGACTCAAGATGAAAGAGGAGTATGTGAAGAGGTAGTTGCTGTTAGAAAGACGTTACCAAAAAAAGCATTACTAGTGACTGATCAGTTTCCCATCATGTCCTTTTCAAGTGCTAATGTGGCAACTGTAGGTTAGTTACACATAATATAACTATTGACGGCAAAATTGATCATCAGAATGAACACTGAAGAGGATAAAATATGAGTTGGGAAAGTAAGAAAATAACTACAAAGACCTTCATAGATGGTTCTCATGATCACATGTAAAAGAATAATATGAAGTACAGTATGATTTAATTGTCTAACTTCTAACTTACATCTACTAAATACTCCAACATGAACTTGAGAGTGACTTAATTTTCAGCACACATCTGAAAATCAGCATCTAAGACATTTGAATGTTTGTCGTGTGCAAATGGGCGAATACTCCAAGCTGAGAGGTTACAGGGTCTTCTCTAAATATGATGCTGCTGACATGGCTTTAATAGTCTTCATGGTCCTGAAACAGAGAGTTCTTTGTGTCTGCGCCCTCTGCTGGTAGTTACTGGTACTGCAGCAGCAGGTTCCACACTTGACACAGAGGCAACAATGAGAAACGAGATGCTCAACCTTTGGCTCATGTCAAGTTTTTTTTGGGTCAGGATATCCTAATAATTTTTTAGATAATTATCCTCTGGGCTTAAAAAAGTGAAATGAATTTATAGTTCATTAAGGACAGAGTAAGTGTTGTTTAAAAAACAACAATCTGGATAATTATAAATGTGCAAAATGTTGTCATATTTAGTGAGCTGTGTAGCCATCATGTAGCAGAACTGCTTTTTCCAAAAGAATAGAATTGAACAAACTGTCAAGATGTGAGGGAGGAGACAGGGTCAAAGAGGAAGGAGGAGGAAAGGGCAACAGGGGAGAGAGAGAAAACATCTCTAACTGAACAGCCACAGATTGAAAATCATATCCGCATTTAACTGCAATAAAAATCCAATCAGCAAGGGAGGGAAACCAGTTGCAACTGCTCTGGTCTCAGTTAATCTGTCTTCTTATTGGCTAAGGTGTGTTCAGTTGGTGTGGAAACGGTAATGAGCAACTCCACCTCCACACACTCAGCAGCTCAAACCGATGATGGAGGAGGGAGGCGGAGTGTACAGGAGTACAGGAGGTACCAGTTGCTGGAGGTTGGACATGAAGGACAAAAGGTCAGTGCTCCCTCTAGAGGTTGAAAGATGGGAGTGCGGCGCCAGCGGTCACCCGGGGCCCTGGGGTCCTGCTGGACTGAGGAGCGTACCATCAGGACACGGAAGAAGCCAAGTTGGGACGTTCCATTTCAGTTAGTGAGTGGGTGTTTTATGTGGAGCCTAAAGAAAACGAGTGCAAACCGGTAATTTTCAACCTACACAGAATGTGTTAACGCAGGCACCAGGGATTATAGGTAATGTCAAATTACACCTTGAAATATCAGATTTTTCGTCAAACTTTGGTAATAAAATATTTAAAATGAAAGGTGTGGGGTTTTTTTTAGTTTTTTTTTAAAATAATGAGTAAAAACAGTGATGGTACAGTATTAAAACCTTTACTCAGACATGATACAACAAACAGAAACAAGATTCAGAATTAATGACTGAAAAATTATTCATATTTTTTTTCTTCTTTCAATCCCCAAAGCACACAATAGTCAATCAGCTCCACGTGTATGATGGAGTAAAATACAAACAGGACAAAAAACAGACACAAGAGAAAAATTAAAAATAAGAGTGACAGATTCCATTCTGATTTTACAGTTCTTGTATTTGTTTAATACTTTGTAATAAACAAAAGATAAATAGCATAGTCAGAGAGGAGAGAGACAGGAAACAAGACAAAGATTAAGTGAATGAATTTTATTTAGCTGAAAAGTAAACAATTAAGGAAGATTCTTGATCTACTGGAAAATATGGTTTACTTTTTCTCTTCTTGATCAACAAATTTAACACCTAATCCAAATTATGCAAGTCCCTGCCCGTCGCTTCTCCTTACCCTACCATAACCTCAAACATCAGCAACAACCTCATCCTTAAAGAGAGCAATCATATGTAGTTGACCCTTCTCATCGCCTTCATTCACTGTAACCAGACACTGTTCTCAAGTGTCAACTGCAAACTAGGCCTATGGATTCTAGCAACCTCTGCACAGCGTGTTCAGGTTGGAACCAGTTATTCCACTCAATATGTCAAACCATCTCTGACGGGTTAGTTTTATTTGCTGGTAGCAAACTGCTACATTCAACCCCAACACCAACACAGGCCAGGCATGGACGCAGAAACCATAAAAACAGGTGCAGCTCAAGAAGAGCAGGTCCACAGCTGTCTAGTCTAGCTTGGTCAACTTACTCCTGATCTGCTTTTCACGTGTTTCTGCACTTCCTTGTATTGGAAAGATTAGCAGATATTTTCAGGCCAGGGGACCCTATAAAAAAGCACCAATTCACAACTTGAGCACCCAGGGGAGGAAACACACTGGTCGTCTTCTTTCTCCAATGACCAGTCCTCCCCTCTCCGCACAAGCTGTCTTTCCATTCCTATTAGGGCCCCACTTTAGCATGCACTACACAGGCCAAGATTAGTGCACACTCTTTAGTGTGCAGCACAATAATCACAACATACATGGCAAACAAGCAGTGGGGTCTGAGAGGCCCTGCATTTAAAAAGGTCACTTCCACAAACAGCTTGGCAGTGATAAATAAACCAGTGAGGATGGTGGTTTTTGAGGCTGCATATCACACACTGCACCTCAATGATCATAACCGGATCGGCCTTGGTTCCAGGGGGCCTGTGTCAACATGTAAAGATGCCACCCTGAAATCTAAACTATACATGATGATTAATTCTTTCATCACAGGCTGCGATCCATTAAAAAAATACACAATTAATTAATGTCTTTACTTTCAAAAAGCAATTTCAAAATGTAACAAAGATGGCGACAACAATACTGCTACACAGTCAAAAGGTCACAGCATGTGTCTGCCTTGAGTGCACACGGTTGCAACAACAAACATTTCTAGGCAATGTGGAGCAAACGGCGGTCTCTGGTGGCCACAGACCCCTTCCACACAGCCCCTCAACTCTTGTCCTACCAAAAAGCTCCTCATCTGTTTCAAACAGTCCAAGAATCATAGGCTTATTCTATACATCCATTCCAATGAAAGCCCAGTACTTTTCAGCCCACATGGTTGAGTGAGTTAAGCAATAGTTTAAATCATAGTAAAGCAGAAAAGATAGGGAAGCATTTTCTGATAAAGCATAATGTCAAAAAGCCAGTTTGAATTACCTCTGCATCCTGGCTCTTCTGTGCATCTTTTCATTATTCTGTGATACAAAATCAGTTAACAGTTCTTAGCACATTGCAGCCAGAGCTCCACTCAAAGGTGCAGTTGCAGACAGACTACATTCACATATGCATATACACATGTGTCTACACATACCTTACAACTGGTAGAAAAATCTTAAATACTCAACCATAATCTGCTGCTTCAACAGTTTGCTTGATAAGCAAATTTAAAGTGGCTTAGCATTCAAACCTGCACTGAGTGTATCACGTTTTCTTGGCCTTATCTGTGCATCATCCTCAATATCATCTAAGCTCATGGCAAAAGGAAAGAAACAGAGAAAGGATATATCAAAACTTTGATGCATTGCTGATTTATGGAGGGGTGGGAAGTCTAAATAATAAGATTGCCAATTGATATCAATTTATGTGAGCACATAAGCAGAGATTTTCAAATGTGAGGAACCACAAATGAGTTCCATATTTAAAATTCTTTTTTTGTGGCATTAGAGAACTGTGTATGTGACTAATACTTTTAATGTCAAAATGGATCATCCTGTACTTAACTGATTGTGTATCCGTTCCCATCCCAAGCTATAAACATGAAGAAATAGCAGCAGGCTTAACATTCAACAGAGGAAGCTCCAGAAAACCCCACAGAGAAAAAGATGCTCAGCTGAAAGCCAATCAGTGGATGAGGTTCTTAAAAAAAACATACATCCTGAAGTCAGCCTACACTCTATGGGACCAGGAAAAAAAGCTTAGCTATGGTTGCACTTAACGTCATTCCATAGTCTGAGTCTTTTAAAGCTGACCTCTAAACTTAAAGAAAAGGAAGCGGGATAATATGCCCAGAAATTCTGCTCAGTTTGAACCAATAAAGCACTGAGACCATCCTGCAGCATGTCAAGCGTATGTTGGTTTCTGATCTCTTCAAGCATCAGTCTCAGCCACGTTATCTATACCAACAAACAACTAAATGAAGCAGCAATGGTGCATGAAGGGCTGACTTTTCGAGGCCTACTGGGCATTAACAGACATTTGGAGGCTACTTTGACTGACGTGCCTCTATACAGGGGAGGAGAAACTCAGATACAACACCAAACCTCAAGGTCAGACCATCTTATTAACATTTAAAAAAAACACCTGTCTTACAGGTCGTAGAAGTGTTAGCCTCCAAGTCCACATCATATGGGGGAAGCCAAGGATCCTTTCAAAGTATTTGGACTATTCTGCAGGGCAGGAAGCTCATTCTGATCAAAGTGGCTAGTGACAAAAGACTCGGCCTCTACCTGGAAGAGTACAAAGACTAACCAGCCATAGCCAAAATGTACAAGCACTTCGCTGGTGTTCAATTTCCGTAGTCGGAGTCAACGATAAGGATAGGGGTCAAAAAGTAATGAAGACTATGAGGGAAATCTAGATTTTAAACAGAACTGTTGAAAGAGTGGAGAATGGCTGTGTGATTTGTCTGATTATTTGCATACTGTCTTTGCATTGATGTAGATGTGCAAGTCTTAAACTAAAAGACCACATTAGTTTTTAGCACCTGGTAGAGGGTTGCTGTACCTCTTCCCTGTAGAATGATACTGCAAAATATACGATTCTAATTGCTATTAAATGTGGTGACTAATAAGAAGGCTAAATATACCTCAGAACATCAACACTCCCTTAAATACTTTACTAACAAAAACAGTAATAAGTTTGTGTACCCCAGTATTGCTCACTATTGAGCATGTGTAGACGGTTTAATTCATAGTTTATATTTCCTGATCTTGTGGTAGCTTCATTTGACTTTTCACTGTAATGCTGAGATTAAGTTGCCCACAAATTTCAATCACAGTAAATGTCAAGTGCCATTGTCAATGAAATCCAGCCAATCAATTAATAAGAACAACAGGAAACATTGGCATTTGTTGGTGCAAAAGTAGCAGTGAGGTGTGGTTTGGCCCTGGGCTCAGTCATAATTTCATAATAATTTCATGATGATGCCATTATGTGGGAGACAAATCTGATATTTTTTCAGCACAAAATAGAGCTTTTAACGTTGTTTGTCGGAGACATCAATCTCATATTCACATCAGTGTGAAGAGACTTTTGTTTCTGCATGACTCCTGTGACTTTTTTTGTATTATTTACATCTATTGTACAAAAAATTGCAAGCATTGAACCAGTACACACTGAATAAAGTTTTGAAATCTTCAGGTAGTAGGTGTAGGATTTTCATTTTGCAGCATTGCTCATTTGATCACTGCATTAGTCAAACACTAGTGCATTGTTTAACAATGAATATCCAATGTCAGTAACCCGATTAATCAGCTGTGGCCTTCAAAAGGATTGATTATCAGTTAGGTACAAGCTGAAATCACATGTTGAAATATAATCATTTAAATTTGTCTTTATATTTCCCATCATAACCGTTGTTTTATGTGGTGTGCGAAAACAATTCAGCCTTTTGTCTCTTCTTGGTTTACACAGAACAAAATGCAGCTCTAGAATGCAACGCCTCTCATACAGCTGGATCTTGCACTAGAACACTGTTGCTGCATACATGGGATTTATTTACCCAACAATAGTGCCCTTCAGCTTTAAACACCTGGCTGAATACAGATTCACCACTTATATTTGGAGTTGTTCAGAAAATTACTTTCCACTTAAAATAAAGAACAAAGGGATTAGGAAAGACTAACATACTTGCCAGTGACCATTTGATTAGTGGCTTATGTTAAATCCCATGATGCAATAATCAGAAATCCCTACACATAGTACCTTCAAGGTCATCTTAGGTGTCTTGAGAATAGATGGTCATTTCTAGGAAACAGGAACATTTACACAGTTACAACTCACAAAAGTGCATAATGACCACCAGCAAAGGGAGGATTTAGGGGAACAGGAGTTAAAGAGAAACAAATACTACTTTTTCTTGCATGAAGCTGTACTTCCTGTGAGCCTCAAGCTGTTCAAAATGCCAACCAACTGCCAAAGAAGAAAAAGGATAAAATCAAAACTTAAAAAGAAAAAAAAAAGTAAAAGAAAACAAATGATTCAAGTCATTCTTCTTGTCTTACAAAGCCCGCTGTGCGCATCAGGGTGGGAGGGACACAGTTAGTCTGTTCAACAAAGTGATCCCAGACCCCTTTTCCTGGATTTCAATGCCTTGGAAAAAGCTCTCATTTCATGAGTACAGTACTTCAAAATAGAAACTCAAACAAGTTTCAGCATGAATATTCAAAAAGCATAAAATATTAAAATGATACCAGATTGGATGAACTCACTGGGAGGGCGTCTGTTTGTCCTTTATCAGACACACCTCCTGACCAATAACAAATACATTTGTTTCATGGTGGACAGTTGATTGAAATGCTATGCACCTGATTTTAAGCTAAAACCATACATGAATAACTAATCGGCTAGTGATGGATATAATATACAGAGGTGCAGCTAGCAGTGTAACAAAGTAACTCAAGTGAAAATGGGGAGTATACCAGTTACGCAGAAGCAAAAACCCACTGTGAGATGAGGATGTGACAACTGAAGGCTAACTTAAAATTAAGACATTTACTGTATATGTTTGATAAAAAGGGGGTAAATTGCTTGAATCTTAACCCCCACAGTGAAAAACTGAGTATGGGAAAAGAGGGTGACAATGTGTATGTGTCTGTTTATGTGCATGAGCATAATGTTAATTTAGAGCCATTTGTATCAGTGTATTACTCATGTTTTTTTTTTTTTGTTGAAGTGAAGACCTGCGTAATAGCCTGTGTATGTGTCTAGATAATTCGCCGGTGAGCCAGAGAGTATGTGTACGTTTGTGTGTGTCCATGTGTTTAAGAGTGAGAGCCGGTCCAAAAAACCAGCAGGTGCTGCAGTTAAGTGAGGCCCAATGACAAGAGCCAACAACCAACACGGGGCAATGTGTTGGGAATCCTGGTGTGCATCAGATCCGGACCGGACCAAACCTGGCTCCTTTAGGTGAGCTGGTGCGGTGCCTCCAGCATCTCCATCAAGAAGGTGTCGATAGGCGTGTCACCAATCAGTTTAAAGAAGAACAGGTGCTCCAGGCACTTTAGACCAATGGAGCGCAGTGCTGGGAGCCGGAGGAGGAGCTTTGCAAACCTGGATGAAGGAGGAAAGAAGGAAAAAAGTGGAAACTTCAGAAAACAAGAAAGAAATATAGGTGTTTTAAATTGTTGTTCTTGGAGATGGATTACTAAGCACACAAAGCAATCCATCACAAAAATTCTGTCCCGAACATGATACTTATCAATATAACAGTTATCACTCTGTCATTTCTATTATACAGTATTTTCTCCAAACACTTCCCTTGACAAAATTAAGAAAAATATTGTGATTACTGTACATGTAGTCTTGTTACACTCAGAGGAGTGAAATATGTTTGCAAAATAGGTAAGAATTTGTTAGTTCCCATGTCTCATTTCTTATAGTTGTGATAGTTCTTCACCTATGATTTCAAAGTCAATGAAACAAACCACCCTGAAACATCATTGTGAGGTGCTGAAGTGTCTCAGTACCACACACACATTTGCATGTGTGTGTAGTTATCTTGTATGTAGTTATGTATTGCAGCGTACCTGCCCTGCTGGTCAGGGTATTTCTGTTTACAATAAGCCTCAAGAGAGGCATACACCCTCTCTCTCAGTAGCTCCACTTCACTGGGATTGGACAAACCCTTGGCATCTTCAAGTGAAAACAGAGGACATTGACATTTCATGCAGCAACATATGTTACATTTGCCACTTTTAAAAAACAGCAAAATACAAATAGAATTTTTTCACACTCATTTTCATGACATATGATCCACATTTCTGCCTTGAGGTATACCTGGGTTGAAAAGGATAATGGCTCGAAGGCAACCCAGCTCTGTCTTGTCCATTTGCATGTCTCTCATCTTACTCACAAGCTCTGTTAAAACTCTGCATTGAGGAAAGTGGGTAGAAGAAAAACAGGAGGTGACACCAGTTAAAGATAGAACATCAAATTAAAGAAGAAAACAAAAGGAAAGGTGAAGAAGAAGTCACAGTTAGAGGGAGAAGAAGACCAAGAAAAAAAACAAAAGGAAGAGACTGAAGAAAAGAATGAGAACAGATGGACCATATTCCATAACCACATTGTTATATATGGTTTCATATTAGAACAATGCACATACATTTATGACCGCAGACAGTAGAACGTGCCTGAAAAGCTGCTTCTGAGGAAAAATGTGATATACGACCACCAGCAAATAATGCAAAGGTCAATATTTTTCAACTTTGGGTGTTTCACAGATTGCTTCTCCCCCTTGTACTGTGAACTGATACAAAACCAGGTGTGAGTGGTTGGGAAGTCTGACGACTCCAAACAGTTCAGAGTCTGTAGAAGTCAGAGTTGAGGGACTTGACTCACTTGTTTTCCCTAAACCCACAGAATATGAACGAACACCCTGCAATGTTTTGGATTAAATGTAATTTTGACCTTACAAACGATCAACCCCTACTATCAGTTTAAACACATGTATTTTATACAAGTCAAACCGTTATGGTCTAGAAGGATATACGCACATCAGTTCGTGGCTGTCGTGTTGTGACAGTCTAAATTTTCACATCTTTATTTTATTTCCTTCTTATGAATTCTCTTCAGGCAGAAATATGACTTTGATTGAAATGGAAAGGGTGACATAGATGATTTGCTTCTCAACTCATTGTCAGAAAAATGTATCCTATTTTAACTGACTAAGATATGTTGATGCTGCCGAACTCAAAAAGCAGCACCAAGTAAAACTGACTTATAGGTCCTTCATTTCCTTTCTTCCTTCATCTGAAAACTAAATGACCAGAAACAAGTACAAAAATGTACAGTAACATCAAACTACTAGTACCCCTGAAAAGCTAGTGTCATTAAACTGGACCACCACGTATTTCATTTGTCCATAATTGTCCTTTAAGGCTTGAATTTGATAAGTGGAGGCATTAACAGCTAAATGAAACAAGTATTCTGCAGACAACAAGATATGTCACAAACCAAACTTAAAAGATTTCAAACTTAAAATGCAGTATTGTTTTTCATCATCATCTAAACCATATGCCCACAGTTCACTGAATGATCAGGACAAATGATTCAGCGGATGATGTTTTTAGAGCAACATGTTGAAAATCAGCTGGTTTTGGCAAAGCTGGGAAAAAAAAAAAAATCTGGTTGTTTGTTTTGATGTTGGCTGAAGAGGAGGGGTTCAAGAAAAGTGTTTGTGTAGTGGAGTAATTACCTGTCAAATATGGCCCCAACCTCAGCATTGTGCGCCCTGCGTATTCAATCACAATGTGTTATTACAATGTCAATACACAGTTACATTGTTATTACAGTGTTTTGATTTTTTGGGACCTTCACCTGAAAAAGCTCTCAGTGCATAAGATGATTTTGTGTGGTTAAGAAGTGCAGTACAGATTGTATGGGGGTTGTTCACATTTTCTTTTCTGGGCTCAATATTTACTCCTATGCTTGATTACTATGACATTCTTGATCAGTCTTACAATACCAAAATGTATTGTGTTATCCAACCAACAAGTGTATTCACATGTATTAAAATAAGCAGAGAGGAGGTTATGATAAATCCTATAAGCCATGTGCAAAACAGCAGAAAACCATTAGTACACAAGGACCTTAAGTTGAAAACAACTTGTATTTAGTGGTCCTGGCAAAAACTGATTGTTATGAAAGCGTAACATCAGGAAGTTTCACTCAAGCTTTGCTTGAGTGAAAGAGGCTATGACATATGAAATACATTAAATAAAACTAACAGAGACGACATGTGTTCTTAAAATCAACTAACAGAGCAGAAAAACAGAAAACACAGCCAAAGGAGCCTACTATTTTTTGTCATTCTTCATTCTTACACTAAAGGTAAACTCACTTTTCCAACGTGTTGAGACCCTTCACAGTGGGGACAACTTGGTGGACAAAAGCCCGACTTGCAGAATGACAAAAGAAGCAGGACTTACCCATTCCACTATGTAAAATATTTGTTTATTTTTGGCCAATCTGTGTTATGAAACATAAAAAAATTGTTTCCTACCATGCCGTTGTGTTTTCTGTACTGTTCAGTTGTGTTAATTGTTGCTAAGAACTACGTCAGAATACTGAATTATTCACCACCATTATGATCCAGCTGCTTCAAACAGATGTTGATGCCAAGCTGAAATAGAAGTCTGTTGCTAGAAAAGAGCAGTGCTATGTGGAAATTAAAAAGTACCAGAGGAAAAGGTTTCAGTCATTTGCCATGAGCCCAGTTAGATTGCTTAAACCCTGAATAGATTTCCTGTTGAAACTGTACTTTAATAACAATGTAAGTACTGTGTAATTAACAGTGCATTGACATGTTGTGACATAGTTGGGGTTTTACATAAAATGAATGCGTTGCAGTGTTTTTTTTCCTTAGGACAGATGATAACAGAATCAAAGAGTCTTATTAAAGAAATTAAATTAATTAAAACCTGCTGATTTAAGTGAATAATGCATTGACATCCCATTATGATTTAGATCAGTATGTGTGCATTATGGATTGTAGCTGTCAGTTTAATTTTTATCCACACTGATGAACATGTGATTCAACTTGTGAGATAATAATGGATGGTTGAAAGGTAGAGGCCATAGCTTTAATTTTATCTATGTTTGATATCTCAAACAAATGAGGTAAAATTTGTGTGTGATGATAACATTACCTCAACAAAACATACACTAAAATATAATACTTTATATATATATATATATATATATATGTATGTGTGTGTGTGTGTGTCTATTGATCTTAGAATTAACGGGATATCAACCAGACTTAAATAAAATTCTTTACCCTAGTTTTTAATTCTATTGAAAGAATGATGTGATATATGTGCCAAGATGGTGTCATAAATTAATCAATGAGTCTCTACAGTACTCTGAACAATAATGGGATATAACCACTGCATTTGTATTTTCACCTGTTAGTATTGTCCATTAGTCAGCCATTATTCCATCACCAGGTGCTACAAAGGGTGCTCTGCCTCGGATATTTGCCTGGAAGTGCGTGTGCACGTGCGTGTCTATGGGTAAGCATTAGTCACCAGCCACCCGGGCATGCTCTGTCACCCAGCGGGCCAAGAAGCAAAATGTCACAGCCAATCACAGCCACACAGAACACAGCAGCTGCAGCCAACCAGAGACAAAGACATAGCTCTTTATAGTGACCTAACTCTTAGCCATCAATCCATCTTTTCCTGGATGTGTATGCCAGATTATTTATAAGAAACAGTCACATTAAAGCCATCAGAGACAAAGAAACTCATGCTGATAAAAATCCACTGTTCTTGTTTTCACTTTGCTTTTATGGCAGATATGGACCTCACAGACTTTTCAGGGTCATTATAATTTGGTCTAGGAAGTGTTCATAGTCTGTACAAGCTCAACTACTCTGAACAAGGGCTTGAATTTTAAAGTGAAGTTAAAAAAATACCACTGGAGAAGAACTACATAAACTCTCCAGTGATGTTAATATTTTTAGTACCGTGTCCTGGTCTCCTGCGTGACCTACCAAACCTTCTGATTCCAGGGGAAATCACTAAAGTAGTATGTCTCTGAATGCCATACATGTAAAGTCTGTATGTTACCTGTCAAAAATTGCTCCAACCCCTGCACTGTGAGCACTGTTCCTGTGTACGTGCAGGCCTGTGGCCAGTAAAATGCCATCCTTCACTGAGATTGAGCGATGGGAGAACGATGCGATCAGGAGTTCATTCCAGCCTGTTGGAGAATTGGGAGTATAAAAATGTATACATTAATTTGTTATGGTAAAAATTAAATACAAAATAGTATGCTGTGCATACAACTTCTTATCATGGCATTAGTGGTCACACTAAATGGCAACCTTTAGAACCCATTTAGCAGTGGTAATTGTGTTTCTTTATGGCTGTGCACAGATTTCCTATATTTTATTGTTCTAGCTGTTCTAGAAGAGAATGAGAAATAAATATGTATGCTCATTTCAACCCTGCACAAACCTAAAGGTGACACGGTACATTTGTGTTATTATTCTATGGTATAGTATGGTGACACATACAGCTCTGGAAAATACAGCATGAGTATCCTTATCTAGTGCTGGAAGCCACACTTTGTATCTACTTTTGTTTTTATTGTAACAAGTGTGAGTAAAACCAGAATACGGTTAAAAAAAAAAAAAAAAAAGAGTGCATCAATACACTGGTTGATCATAGATGCCAATATAAGTCTGATAGTTTTTGGTTACTCTAAATTTTAAAAAAGTAGAGGCCAATATTATTCTGTTGTGTTACATTCATCATTCATGTTTGTTTCATACATTTATGATTGAATCAGTTAATTTGAGAATAGTGTTTTGAAGGGTTGACTTTAAAAAGCATCAAGATGAACAAAAAAATAAAAACAGTATGTTCACATTGGGCAAATATTGAGAAAAAAAGGTTTTATTTGCCCAGAATATCACATCCCTACTTAAAAACAAGATCATTTTCATTTAACCATTTGGGCTGACCTGCACGTAGCAGGATGACCTGGTCATCCAGGGGCAGCTCAGAGAAGTGTGGAATCCTTTTGGCCCACTCCACGAGGGTGAAGAGCTGCTTGTCTGCTGCCTGACAGATGTTGGTGACAGGATCGTTGGGCTGGAAACACATTTTCAAATACAGGGTTTCATCAGAAGGCTTGACGGTCACAAACCGTAGTAACCATAATAACAAAGACTCCCTTTAGATTGCCCGATGACAACAAACACAAGTATATACAAACTACCATGCCTGAATTTAACTAAGCATGTAGTTCAGATCCTTTTATTGAATATTTACTAGAATGCTAAACATGTTTAAGCTGCAGGTTCTTTAACACTTTAAATGTTGCAATAGGTATCTTCTAATTTCTTGAACAACCATCAGTTTGATAGACAGCATAAAAATTGGGATGTGTTTCAATGGAAAATGGTCGTGTGGTTTGATGAGTCCAGATTGACCCTGTTCCAGAGTGATGGTCCATCAGGGTGAGATGAGAGGTGGATGAAGTGATTACCCAGCATGGCTAGTGCTTACACAACAAGCCTGAGTGGCAGTGTTATGATCAGTGGTTGCTTCAGTTGGTCAGGTCATGGTACAGTAACGTCATCCGACCAAAAAATGACGGATCTAAATGTTGTACATTGCATAAGCTTATCAAAACAATGTCACAGTGAATATGTGCCATCATCAAAGCTTATTTCTGGAAAATATTAGCATGGATTTTGCAGGAGCACACTACTCACAGAGCTGCCCCCTGAACTTCCATCTGCATGAAGTTCTGTCTTCTGCTCAACAGCCATCTCAGCCTCCAAAATCTTTTCCACTGGCATCTCCTCATTTACTGCGCTGGTTGACTCCACCTCACCTTCCCGATCTTTGTTCCTCTGTCTCTCTTCTTGGACAGCTGTGGGATGGGGGATTGGGGTGGGTAGAAAGGAGCACAGGAGAAATAAAATGAAGGACAAAAAAGAAGGGAGAGGAAGCAAGAGCAGACAGGATAAAATGTGGAGGGGAAAGGACGAGAAACAGGAGAGGTGAGGTGGCAAGAAATGGATAATAAAGGAGAAGCAAGTTTAGACAGGCAAAGGCAGAAAACAGGATGGTAGTGATAATGAAGAGGGGAAGTGGGGGAGAGAGGTTTGTGAAGGAAGAGATTAACATAGAAAATAAGCAAAAAGAATATGAAAAAATAAAAGATTAATAGCAAAATGTGCAAAACAGTGTGAAATAAAGATACAGATCTATACAATTCATCATAAATTCATAATCTTTCATACTCTTTCATACTTCTTTCAGCCACTGGAAATACGACAAATAACACACATTTTTTTTTATTATGTGAAATAACCTTTTTCTTTACAACAAATCGTACATTTGAGAGAAAACCAGATTTATTTTAGTGCATTTCATCCAGTCTTTTCACAGGACATTAAAACCTTTTCTTTAGGTCTAATTTATAAAACCTCATCTATATCAAACGTTGTATTTCGGAAAGCGTCTTTTTTTTTTTTTTTACCCCAAAGCATGAACATCATCAGAGTGAACATCTTTAAACTTGAAGCTGAAAGTCAAGTCAAATGAGGTGCTGCAATAAAGGTGCAATGCCTGATGTTTTAGCACATACGTCCAAAAGTAAAGAAGCAGAACAAAAACTAACAGCATTTATGAATTTGAGTGTGAAAACCAATTAAACATTCACTGTTGCTCTACAACGCGCATCAAACTGTTCTTAAACAAGTTCCTGTAAAATGTCACTGACAGATGTAGAAGTGAAAGGAGATGACAGTCAAAATTAAGAACCTTAGACCAAAGTTGGATGATAATTAGAATAAGTGCAGCTCAAATACTCTGCAAATGTTCCCTGGGCTTGTAAAGGTTTAAGGAAAGTGATTTAAGGCAGAGGTTTTTCCACCCATGAGCACTGACAAGGAGCTGTGAAGGAAAAAAAAAAAACACATTCTAGCTTAGCTCCTTGTCACCGATATGAAATGTAATATCTCTCTATCCTATTCATTCATACATCCAGACACACACCCCTCCCTCCCTCTTCTCCTTACATCTGTCGTTCATCTTGGCCACTACAGAAGGAGGGAAGGGGGGAGAGAGAGAACGAGAGGAAACAAAAAGAGGAAGAGAGGGGGAAAGGGGGTTAGTGTTTATAAGGCTTACCCACCCCCATTTCCCTCTCT
This sequence comes from Maxillicosta whitleyi, assembly GCA_029822895.1. Classification (NCBI taxonomy): domain Eukaryota; kingdom Metazoa; phylum Chordata; class Actinopteri; order Perciformes; family Neosebastidae; genus Maxillicosta; species Maxillicosta whitleyi. The sequence goes on from JAPSES010000058.1 coordinate 15,622,641, forward strand.
ACCACTCTACTCGTTCTGTCTATCCCCTACTATAGAAATATTATCAGTGCTAAAAAAAAATCTGAGGATTGTAAGCTTATAATCATACAGAACTGAGTTTTCACGGTCATAAACAGCAACAGGAGTATTAAGATTGCATTTAAAAATCAGGGGTGTCTTTATTTGTAAACTCAGTGCAAAGCTCTGTGGTATGGCCAAAAAAAAATACATATATATATTTTATTTATTTATTTTTAAATGCATTGTTTTCCAACTACATGAATCGGAAATGTAATTATAAAATACTAAAACTGTATGTTACACAATCACAGTTAGTATATTATAAGTAACAAAAAGGTTACATATGGAATTTTTGCTGAGAAAGAAAGATCTCCTGAGGAATAATTTCAATTTGGTGATTTGGGCATTTTTCATCATTTTCAGAAAGCAAAATCTTGCTTAACTGAATTGATTTGATATATTATCCAGCCTTGCTATTATGAAAGTCTTATTTGCAATTACATTACAAATTCTATAATAAACAAATACAGGGCACACACTCATATTTGAGTATTTTTTGCCTATCATTCAGAAACTCTGTGCTAATTTTCAATTTAGCACCTAACAAAATATGAATGGTAAAGGCGAAACACTGACATGGGGTAAATGATCAAGTATGTAAAAACCTGATATTTAAAACAAAAAGTAGCAATGTATAAAATACCAAATGTAAACATCCTGTTATGAAAAAACCTTTAAGACTAAATTGAAGCTCATGATGTAAATAAAAAACTATAACAAGTGCAAAACAACACTGTCTACATTCATGACAGGTAGAACACAAATAAAAACAAAAAAATTCCACAAAGACTGTGATTTGTGTCCAAACAACTACATAATTCAATACAATGTGAATCGACTGAGCTTTTTCTATCATATCTCATAACCCTAATTTGTCGTCTGAAGACAACAGTCAGAAGACAATAATTCATCCATGTTTAGACAGGAAAACATAATTAACGGTCCATAACATGGTCTTGAGAAGCTCAATCAAAAACTCATGTCTTCTCCAAAAAGAAAAAATCACATCGAAGCTTCCCTAAAACTAATAAATATTCAAGAATCAAGAGCGCCATAAGTGCAATTTTCCTACAATTTCACAAATCCTTTAAAACAGCAAAATTAAATTCTAACCAGTGTCCAAATGCACCATTTTGTGCATTTAAACAAGAAATTCTGTGTGCGATAAAGTGTCACAGACGGCCTTGTTTTTAGGGATCACAAGCAAAGGGTTGAGAACACGTGGCTTACAGAGAGCGTTGATGATTGTACGAGGTTTCTTACCTTCTCTCTTCATACCCATGGCCAGGCACTTCTGGTAACGGCAGTACTGACAGCGGTTTCTCTGTCTTTTATCAACCATACAGTCTTTATTGTCCCGACAAGTGTAGGTCAAGTCTTTGCGCACTGTCCGCTTGAAGAAACCTTTACAGCCCTCACAGCTGTACACGCCATAGTGCTTACCTGGGAAGTGAGGGACACATTAAGTAAAAGAGTCAAACACGAAAGACAAAATCAATTAGTGGATGAAATTTTAAAGGCACAAAATGATTGTTTGACCCTGTCTGGTGTTCAGGCCTAACTCATATGCAATGCACAAGAGATAGGAATAGTCTTATCACCAGAGGATCTGTCTCCGCAGATGGAACACAGACGTTTCTGGGAAAGCATTGGCCCGGGGCTGTGAGACGACAGCTGCTTCAAGCCTAATGGAGGTTTCACATCATCTGAGCTGCTTACTGCATGAAGCCCTGACATGGACACTGTTGAGTTGATCTGTGAACATGACAGAAATAACGGAACAGACAGGAAGCTGTTAAGTCTGCCTGGGCGCAGAGGAGGAAACAGGATATAGTAAAAACTTGTCTAGCATATGAAATTACCAAGTGCTTATTTACGACCACGATGGTGCTAAAATTACAGATATGCACCCATAATGGACAGATTATAAAATGGTGATGATTCTGTTCGTAGCCCAGAATGTACAGGGTAACATACAAACTCAACAAGACAGCACAAAATGTAAAGATTTAACCTTTCTGATGGCATGACATCCCATTGCATTTACAACATTTTTCATCCCTTACCTGTGGACTGCTAATGGGTCCATAGCCCACTGACGGTGTTCCAGGTAGGCAAGGCGAGCCAAGTGAAGAACTGATAACAGAGAAAGGGGAGCCGATGCTACTAATGGGGCTGTTAACTCCGGCAGTGGTAATGGGAGGCAGCGAGGTCATGGAAGCTGCAGCTGACGGAACCAGTGGAGGTGAACGCTGTCCTGACGGAGGGGAGGACACAGACGAACTGTCTGGGCTACGGGAATCTGATTGGAAAGGTCCAGAGGAGGAGGAAATGAAAAGTAAATCATTATTAGACATAATGTGTTAGTTAACTTCAGACTGACCACTTTTTTTACTACAGTACGAGTAAAATTGAGATGATTGACCATTTTGCAAACACAACAGTTTTTACATAACACCTGAGGTGAGATTTATAATACAATGTTATAATTTCAAACTTGATATTGGTTTAAAAACAAAGATACTGTGTTACGAATTAGCAACAAGCAGAGATAATACTGTTTTCACTCACTTTCAACCACCTCTTTTCAAATGAGATTTAAGGTAAGAGGTTGAATACTTAATTGTTTTTGTTGATGCTGTGGTTTGTATGTTGTTGGTGCGTTCTACTGCAGCCGTGTGCTGCATTTTTAATGCTTCAGGCGGTGTACTTGGTAGCTGTCTGATCAGATCTTTTTTCCTACCTCAACCCAATGTGAAAAAAAATCACCCTCAGAGCGAGAGGTGATGATTGCAATGAATCATACACTTTACAGATAATTTGTACGATAAAGGTCTTGAAGCTACGTAGTTAAAACGGTTTTGGATTACTGACTTCAAAGTGTACATATCCACTAAAATAGTTTGTTATTATTTGTTGTAGTTTAGATACTGGCAGAAGGATGGAAATTAGAACCAAATCGATTCAATAGACTTTACCGCATTACTGTATTTTTCATTACAATATACCCACTCTGGACTATCAGATTTTAAAAATATATCCTCAGCAAAATACAACACAGGGCAACTAGTTTACAGTATTCACATGACTGCATTAGTATGTACTAAAATGTGTAGGCTAATCATTGTTACAAATTTTTTAGACAGTTCTGTTTTAAGTAGCATTTCATTTTATTCCAGTATAGTCTGTATATTATTGATGAAATCAATGGAAAGAAGAGGTTATAGGTTAACATATCCAACAGTGTTATATTTATTTTTTGCCATAGTTTAGTATTTTGGCAGCTAACAAAACAAACCCAGAATTTTTATTTATAGCAAATGACTAAATTAAAAGGTCTAATTTTAAAATAGACAAAAAATGTATGACAATATTGAGTGCTAGTGTGTAATTGTATAATTTGTAACTGCTCAACATCATTTTCCAGATGTGACGTTTACAGAACAAATAGTGTCTGTAAGTGCTTTCCTGCCAAAATTGTGAAGTTATTTCTCTTACCTCTGCTGTCTCCCATGATGGTGGCTGGGCTCAGGGGCTGGCTGGCAGCTACACGCCGACGAGCTTCAGTCTCAAACAACCCGAAATCAAACTCTAGACCGCGGACTGAGGCCCGGGCCGGAGTTGTTTTGGGAAACCAAAAACGGGTCTGAAATTCCAACAGAAGAAAAAGCTCCACATTAGATTATGTTGTCACTCATGTAGCAAATATCTGTTTGCCCACACAGGCAATGACAGGCAGATATCTCATCTTGTCTTTCCTTTATCCATCTGTCTGCACATCAACAGAGATTTTGTATATTTGATGCATTGTTGGCATTTAAAAAAAAAAGGTGTTGCAGCAGGACTTTGCTGAGTAGCCAGCTGCTGCCATATTTATGCTTGTCCCGCTACAGTATGAAGCAAATACTGAGTTGTGTACGTAGACACCTAACACCAGTGAATTGATTATTGAACACCATTTACGTTGTCTTTAATGAACGCAATGAAATTCTGTCCAGTTCCAGTATGTAGACGGAGCCCAGACAGATGAAAACAAACCGCTCGTGCAGGGTAGCGTTAGCCGTCACATAACTCGTAAACTAGCTAACGTTTACCATGCTAAAGCCGAAAATATCTGCCCCTATCGCAGAGATAAATATTAAGATAACCACCCTGGCCCAGTACAACGTGATTTGTACTGACCCATCTCAACACGCCGTTTAATGCAAACAGACACCCGGCGTTAAATTTAGAGTGATTTCTGCTCTGTCTGGTTTAGGTTGGCAGACGTAGCTACGGCTAGCTAAAGGTAGCTACCTAACTGGGCTAGCATGCTAGTTAGCCCGAAAGCATCGGAGCAGAGCTTGAGAGCCTACTGCGAATTATTCTGCAGCCGGTTGTCTATTCCTGACTAATCCCCGTGTGCACAGAAAAGCAAAGGGTTTCAAACATATAATTTGGAAACAAATACGGATTACTGACGTTTTAGCGGCACAGCTTCTTCGCATGAAAGGATGTGGCGACTAGGCCCGTGTGTGTCTGTCTCTCCCCCCACTTTGCCTCGTAGTCAACCCTCCCTCCCCCTGCAAGGATGAAAACATGATGATGGTGGAGGATTTGGCTTAGTGCTGTCTAACAGTTGTACATTGGTTCTGAATCGCTGCAAAATACTGCAGTCCGGATTGTCAGTATGCGAGGAGGATTGATTGGTCGTGTTCCGCCTCTCATGAGACAGACACATCCAGTGAAAGGGGTCAGGAGGTCAAGACAAGTTCAGCTCAGTATGTCAGTTGTTGAAAAGGTTATTAGCGGGCATCGTGTAGACACGGTCCTGTGGCACTGGAGGACACACGCTACCACTAACGCATATTGATTAGCCTATTAATATGATGCATTATGATGCATTGATCATGTTATTGCATCGTATCGCATTAATAATAATGTTAATATATGCTAATTAACAGATACATGCACCAAAACTCTTTAACTGCAGCGGTGGATGCCTTGTTTCACATCACATTCATCTCTTTATGGAATAGGTCACATTGTTAAAATGCAGCATGGTGCACCGTTTACACCTTATTCTACAATTCGCAGATCCATATCATGTCATCTCAACTGCCGTGTCCAATAAATTTAAACTGGGCTCATCAACACCTGTGGAAGCCATCTGTCCTGGCAACAAATTAACATTAAGTTAATATTTAATGTATTATCAACATTTTTTTTTAATGTAAAATGTTTGATATGAATTAATAATCACGATAACTGCACAAGGCTCAGTGTTTGCAACACTTATAATACTATAATCAAAACTATAGACACAAAAGTAACGTTAAAATGTGTCAACATTTGTTGCATATATCTGATTGTTTCTCCTCTATGTCACTTTACATTTTATAGATATATATAAAGTCATTTTTACTAAATTCCTTAATTGTGTTTGCCTTTGTACCAGTTGCTGTGTCCCTAGATTTTTCATTAATGACTAAAAAATATTTTCTTCATCACATCATCTTGGTGTGAAGTAATGTATTGAGGGGAAATTGTGTGTTTTCTTTATTATGTATTACAATATAAAAATACATCCATGCTTCTAATAAATATTCTATTATCAAAGTACTCTTTTTCAGATATGTAAATTTTCTTCAGATTTGTAAATAATTATCTATTCATTCATTACGATAAACCATTGAGGTCATTGTTTATACTTACAATTTTCTGACATTCCTATTAATTTTTTTTATGGTTTGTGTCACTGTTTTCTCTTCCTCTGGTTGAATACTGCCAGATTTCAGAAGGTTTTTTTTTTTTTTTTTTTTTTTTTTTTTTTTTTAATACTTTACCACCCTCAAGGGGGCTAAACATGCATTGCACTAAAGTCTTATTTGGAATGTTTTGCAATTTTGTTATAGTCATTCAAAAAATATAGCAAGCTTTTATGTATTTTATTTATTTATTTAATAAAGCAGATATTTTGGTCTATTTGTTTTTGCTATAGTTTTCCAAAGAAATGTATTTTATTTTACTCTCAGACAGATAAAGTGAGCAGTCTTAGATAAAGTAGGCTTCAGAATGTCATTTTTTAACAAATTATGGTATTGTCAAACTAAATAACTTGTAAAATAAGTATTGCTTTATAAAATAGGTCATAAAACATAAATATAAGAATATGTATTCTGGCAGTTTTAGATATAAACAAATAATACAGTATCACAAGAAGAAAACACAAGCAAAACAAGTTAATTTCGCCTTTTTTATTGCTTGCTTTCTTCTCAATATTAATCATTACATCAAAGTTTGCACAGCAGAAATACATGAAAAAGAAGACAATGAGTCACAAAACTTGGTTGGACTCACTGTTTAAAAGTGATTTGTATTTCCTTCACTTTTCCCCAGATACAGATATCAACACCCTGTAAAGAAACCAGAAACTCAGAGTCTTATCTCCAAAGCCAAAGTAGTGGGAAACAAACAAAAAAAAGAAACACACACAAAATAAGTCACTGTCCAAATATTGAGCCAGCCTCCACTGTATGTGCATGTGTGCTTGCATGTGTGATTATGTGTGAGTGCTGTGTGAGGGATTAGCCTCAGTGTGTGTCCACCAGTGATTAGCCTGGTCAGTGGGCCTGTTGTGCATTCACTCAGGCCATTAGCATATTAATGCAGCCTCACTCTTGATCTCCCTCCCGCCCTCTCTCTCCCGCTCTCTCTCTCTCTCTCTCTCTCTCTCTCTCTCTCTCTTTCTCTTTCTTTATACATATTTCCCAGACTGAGTTGTAGCTTCCTGCAGCTTCAATCTATAAATCTCACCAATTTACGCTGTTCGTGCTGTGAAGCAGTGGACTATCTCGCCACACAAATTTCAAGGTGCCTGCTCTTCTTTTCCCTCCAAAAATGTCCTCTTGTCCTCCTCCTCCCTCTGTCAGATCTTTGCCTTCTTTTTCTTCCTGCTCACTGTCTCTCTCACTCTCTCGCCACCTTATTCAAATCCTTTACTTTCTCTCATTTTCCCTTTTCTTTCTCTGGGTTTGCCCCCTGAACTTTGTCAAACACAGGAAAATACACACAGAGACAAATTCACAGGGGTAACCAAAGAGAGGGTGAGTAGACACACACAGACCCCCTCCCCTCATTCATTCTCCCTTTCCGTCATTCTCACCCCTTCCAGTGCAGATTTAGCAGGACCCTCTCTAGACGCCGGCGCTGAAGTACGAACCGGACACATTCAACTGTACTTAACATGGTGAGAGCTATTCAGCTTTTTTCACAGAGAAATCCTAAGACCCCCTCCAAACTCAGACCCCTCTGTATGTGCAAAGTGACGCCTCAGGGTTTTAGGTTTGTACCTGAGAAAAATCTGAAAAAAGTAGGAGTTCACACAAATGTACTGTGTTTGCACTGACTTCTGTTTTAAAATCAAATGTACATGTAACATAGACAATTAAAAAAAACACGTATACTATAGAATATTGTGTCGTGTAAACCATGAATGGACTGAAAAATACTTAAACTTCTGTTCATCTGAGTTGACCTATGACAGAAAAAAATACTTTTTTGTTAAAATACCATTTTAGTTTCTCACTCATCATCTACACAGACTCTGAGTTTTATCCCATCCATTACAGTCTGTCCTTCGCTGATTTGCAGAGGCCAGGGGCGTGATGTCCATCCACAACTCCTGGTTTCAACAAGGCAGACGCAAGAATTGCGTTTGGACAATCAGCTCCAGACCTCCATCTTTGTCTCGGTCACCTGTATGTTTTCACACTCCGTTGGGTCGTAAGGCAGATCACCTGGATCATTAGGAGGTGATTGAAGCTTACTGAAAAAAAAATTCAGCTTCACTTGACTAACAGCAAAGACTGAATGAGCTTCCATCCAGATATAATTTCCTCCCTTTGCTGATGCTCAGTTTCATAAAGGCGTTTGACCCCTCGCTTGCCTCAGGTCAGTGCGTATGGGTGGACAAGCAGGACAGGACGGTCAGAACAGAGCAGAGGAATGAGCGGGAAGGTAAAGGGAAAAACGAAGAGAATAGAAAGAGAGAGAAAGCTCTAACTCATGCTTGTCCTCTGTGTGGGTGACACCATGATGAACGAAGGGGTCACCACCCGGGGGCAGGCCCGTCCAAAAGGAGCCGGTGATGTGACCCCGTACAAAAGAAGAAGTGGGTCCCCCAACGGTCACACAGATCAAAGAAGACAAAAGCCTGAGATGATAACTCAGCGCAGCAGTAGAGCGCATTATTATCAGACACATGAGCAGCAGTGGTAGTAAATTTAACTGAGGTGGAGGCAGGAGGGTGGTGGTGAGAAAAAAAAAACCTGAAAACCAAAAAGTAAAGCTCTGACTCGCTCTAATCTGATTTGCAGTACGCAACATTTTCTCTTTATCTGATTCACTCCGTGAGGCGTTTTCTCTTTCTGTGGGAGCCCGTCTTTATCCAAATGATGTGGTCTTTGGTGAGGCCTGGCCTATTCATGGGAACCCCATGTGCTGTGTGCCCACCATTGAGGTGCAGAGCAGCATGGCCACAAAGGATGGCAGCGTTTCAGAGGGTCCTTTCCTTACAGTTAAAGTCTCTGTTCAGAACAAAGTTTACAGTTAAATCACAAACCCAGAAAATTCATTTCACAAAAGGAAAAAGTAATTAAATGTTGAGTTTGTGTATGAGCTCAAATAATTATTAAGTTATAACATATCTGCAGTTCCTCTTCTTAGACTCTGGTGAAAATGGAAATGTTACATTCTGTCATGAATGTTAATAAGTCATGAAGGCTTAAAGTTTTTTACAGTACTGCATAAAACTTTACTGTAATGTTTGCAACTCCTGAACACTTGCATAAAATCATGGGTATTCTATAGAAATCTATTATTATTCAAAAGTGTCTGCAACATTTTCTTGACAAAATCATCCCTTTTGACTTCCTTAAGTAGCTCTGATGGAGCTGGTCCGTAAGCAGCCTGAAGGCCTGAACTCATCCATTCTGGTTCTGCAGGTGCATGAACACAAACTTAAACGTTTCCTGTGCTGAAAAGTGAAATAAATGTGTAAGGTCTCAATGGAGATACAGTAATTATCAGTTCAAAGTGGAAAAAAAGTAAGAAAAAGACAAGAGGACAAAAGCGCAGTACTGCCCAGTGTTTGGACCCTTTGGGGCCTAAAAGCTGGATTAGGAATTACTACAAAAAGCAGGTGATAAAGTCCCTCTCAGCCACAGAGGATTCATCCTTACATGTACGACAGGCATCCTCGCCTCTCATTCTTCATCCCTCAGTTCTGGGTCGAGTTTTAGCCGCAGCGCTGTCGACGTCTGACCGCACTTGTCCTACTTCTCCATCTTTCACTCTCTCCGCCTCTGCCTCCTCTGATCCTGCGTCCTTCCTCCTCTCCTTCTTCAACCCTTTCTGTCCGGCCCTCCCTCCGCCTTTACATTTCCTTCGCCCTCTCTCTCTCAATTTCCCCGCCCTCTCTCTCTCTCTCTCTCTCTCCTTCATTCATTCACTGTCTCTCACTCTCTCCCTCTCCTCATTTCATGCAGCGCTGGGGTTACCTAAGAGACTGGGCCTCAATGGAGAAAATCTCCTTTGGTACAATGAGTTGGGTGAGAGGCAGTGGGGAGGGTGAAGAAAAGAAGGGGGACTGGGTGAGTAAAGGGGGGTGATGGACAGAGGAGGGGACAGAGCAGTGTGGGGTTTGTTGGGGGTGTGAAACTACAGGGAAAGATAGTGGGATGCAGATGTATGCAGCGATGGGGGGAGTTAAGAATTCCCAAAATTGAATAAATAGATTCGGTATGATTTCACCTCTGTGGTCCGTCTTTTGGAGATTGTCTGGGGGGGGGGGGGGGGGGGGGGGGGGGGGGGGGGGGGGGGGGGGGGGGGGGGGGGGGGGGGGGGGGGGGG
>JAPSES010000058.1:15632691-15647666 GCA_029822895.1 Maxillicosta whitleyi
AAAAAAAAAAAAAAAAAGGTGAGGCAATGGGTGTTGTTTTTGGTTTCAGTTTGTTTGTTTGTTTGTTAACACTCTACCAGCAAAATTATTGGTTGAATTCATACCAAACTGGGTTTATAGATTGCCACTGACCCAGAATAGATGTCATTAAATTTTGGGGGAAAAGGTCAAAGATTATTTTAAAAATTATTGAACTCTTTTTTTTTTTTTTCTCGCATTTCATTTACTTATAATGAGTGAAATTACAAATGTCTATAAAAACATACATTTTGTTTCAGTTTACTTCAAACTTGGCTCACATATTAGAAGCAACTGATATGCTGACATCAGCACACACATTGACATGATGACATCAGCTGGACCGATGCCAAAATAAGATACGAGATGTGAGAGGGGCGGGGTTTGTTGTGCCTGGAACCACTAGTTTAGATTAGATTGTCTTTGTGTAAAACATATTACATAAACATTTATATTTTGAAACTACTCAGATATTTTTTCTGTACAAGGCTGTTTCGAGCAAACATAAGATGCATTTACAATATAAATTTGGTACAGGCATGTCAATGCATTCTTCAGATGATGCAAATACATTGTTGAAGGGACAGACAGACAGAGGGACAGATGACAAAACGATTACAGTACCCCTTTGGCCCGAAGTTGACCGAGGGGTAATAATTCATGATATTATGTAACCACATATTGTTGCTACAAACAACTATATAAAATGTCTGTCTAGTTTTAATCTTGTTTTATTTTAACTATGCAGGATACTTTTATTTCCTTTATTTAAAAAAAAAAAAATGCTCATGGAAGAAATTGTATGTTGTACTGCCAAAATGTTGAATTGTGCTGTTTGCCAATGTATCATTAAGTATATAGGAAGTCCATATTTGATCGATCTCTGAACCTGCAGCAGATACACTGTAGATGTTAATGAAACCTGAAGGTGAATAAGGAAAACTTACTCTTTTTTTTTTCAGTTAACTGATTTTTGAAACAGTCTATTAATGAGAGTGAAAATGAAGGTTTTGAAGGAGCTTTTGTTGTTTATTATATTGTTTCACTTTTCCATTTAGAGCTGATTAACATTTTGTCAAAATAATTTCTTGTGCTGTTATGGTTTTTATCTCACCAGCCAATAGACCGGGTAATGTCTACATAGTCTGTTCACAGATTTGAGAAAAGTTTTGAACTATTGAAAATGTGTCTTTACTTATAATGGGGCATAATGTAATGGCTTATAAAATTAAGATGGTTAGAAATAGCAATATTGTTACTATTTAGCACTTTTAAGGAATCATATATGGGCTTTCATTTAATTAGCTGAGTTCTCCTCCAGTGAAAGTACCACCCATTCCTACTGGGACACTGATCTCCTCCATCAAGACCACATGACCCTAAAGATGGCGGCAGAACCTGTCAAGTCAGTCAATCCACTTGCACTGTGATGCGTAAAGCTGAGGCAGAACCTGACAACCTCGCAAATTCAAGTCATTATTGATTCTTGATAGAACATGCTGGTGAGCTACAGGCCCATTACTCCTATTTTTTATTACATATAACTGTGTTCCATTTATGATTTTATTCATTTTAATTCTTTTATTTTATTTTATTGTTATTACTATGTTATGATGTAATGATGTTAGATTTTAGTGCAGTTAAGCATTTTAAAGGTTTTTTGTTTTTTTTTAATTGACTGGAAGAAAAACAGCCATACTGACAAAACAATCTGATTTTGTCCTTTTGGCATTAATAATAATAATAATAATAATCTTTTTTTTTTTTTTTTTTTTTTTTAAACTGAAATTGCCTGTCGTGGCATAATTCATCGCAATGGGGTGAGCGATAACCACTATACATTTTTCTCAATTTCTCCTGTATTATTGCACTATAACAGAAAACTTGGCTGTTGTTATAGTATTGGCTATATCACAATATGTCTCTAATACTATTATACTGTTTAACACGGATGCTGTGGATAGTGGTTAGTAAAATAATTGTAAAAATAAAAATAAAAAAAAGTTTAGTAAGCATATTACAAATTTTATTCCACCTAATTTCCACTTGATTATTGTGCAGACATTAGCGGAATTTAACAGTAAGGTCTCCACTCTGTCTAATGTAGTTTCATCATGAGTTTTTTTTTCTTGTACCTGTTCTATATTTTTATGTAATCATTCATTAACAGCATTAATGTAATAGCATTAATACTGTCTGATGTGTACTACAACTATAAATAAAAAATATATATATAAATAATGCCTCAGTATCAGTTCTTCATTTTATTTTACTATATTGAGCCAGCAATTAATTTCGGATCTGTTCACTGTTACGGTTCAATCATGAATTTCAACAACTCTCTAGAAAATTCCTGTCCAATGAACTCCTTGATCATGCCCTAAAAACGTATGTTGACGTTATTGGACAAATTAGCTGTCTATAAAAATGTGTTCATTTCATTGGTCAAGACAGTTATAGGAGGAGTTTGTAACCAGGAAGTTACTGCTGTGACTACGGGCCTCACGCTGCCGTCCGTTCAGCTTTTGCTTGTCATTTTGCACATCCGACACTGTTTTAAACCATTTTTATTGTAACAGTATGGGTGACGATGAAGAAAAGTACGATGGGATGCTGCTGGTTATGGCGCAACAACACGAAGGTGGCGTCCAGGAGGTAATGTTAGTGTATTGCTAAAATGCTAAAGCGTCCATGCTAGTGTGACGCTGGGTTACTTAGCCTGTAAGCTAGCAGAAACCCCACTGACTCTCCTTCCATATTCAGTAAAAACCTAAATGAAGCAATATTTTACTATGATATGATTTAGAGTGATGTTGTCATGTGGAAAAACCCTTGGAGAGACTATGATTAACTTCTATATATGTTATTAATGGCATAATGCTATTTTTTCTGTCTGTGCTAACGAAGTAGCACGACATACAGAATGAAATCATATTTTAGCAACTCCTTTATGTCTGTTTTTATCAGGTATTTTTCGTAAATAGCATGACATGAACGTTGGCTACACCGCATTTTACACGCATTTTAGTGTTGCTCTGGTATAACTGCATTTATTTCAGTAATGTCACATGACTGACATTTCTAGAACAATCTGTATTTCCCTCAAAACACATTTATATGCTAAGAGTGAAAGAGGACTAATATTGTTGTTACTGTTTGTGCCATTCTTAATTTGTTATCTTGGAATTTTGAAAGTAGGTTCCTTTTCATTAAATTAGTAACAAAAAAAAGGGTTTGATAGAATTTCCACTTAAAAATGAAAGATAGAATGGTTTTTATCTGTTTGTGTCTTTCTCATACAGGGAGTCAGTTAATGTTGCATGAGACTGAAATAGTGAATTATGATTTTAAATTGATAAAGTCAATATTTAATAAGCGTGTGCAAAATGCAAATCGTTTGATGGAAGATAAAATTGACTGAATACAATGACATTTTAACAAAAGGACAATTTACTTTGTGTACACTTTAGTTCATACTTAAGTCTTCTGCTTCCATAACTGAATACAACTACATTTCCCAACAGACACAAGCTCCAACAATGCTAATTACGTTAACATAAACACTTTGCAGGTTTCTCAGAATGTCTACCCATTGGTGCAGACTCGAAATATGACTCTTCTCTGGCCGCACAATTGGATTCTCCTACAATGTACCTGTCTGATTTACAAAAATTCCAGATGAATCTCTATGCAACACAAACTACATGTTGAATTTGATTGGCCCTGGCAACTAATATATACTGTCTGATAAATCTGGACCTCTCTATTTTTTAAATATTCAGACTCTGACACTCAGAGAATAGTCAAACTCTTCTATGTATTAAAAGTACAGTTCCAGTGAAGATGTCTGTGTAGCATATTACAAACAGCTTATTGCCGTGTCTCTAATACAACCTCATGGTGAAATGTACCTGTGTCTGGCATATCTGGAGTTGCCCCAGAAGGTGGTGCTGTGGGTGTTCTGGATGCAAACACATCACCATCTTGTTTCAATCGACATTTCTTTGTACTAAAATAAAGTTTAAGAAATGATTTACACAGAAGGGCGTGCAAGTATGACAGTCATCTTAATATCTGTTTGTCTCTCAACAGTTAGTGAACACATTTTTCAGTTTCCTCCGTCGCAAAACCGACTTCTTCACTGGTGGTGATATAGGTGCAGCAGAGAAGGTGAGTGCTTTCTAACCTTCACTTTACTGTGTCTTAACAGTCTGTGTTAAGTATTGACGATGGCGTGCCTTGTATTTTTTCCCAGCTCTTGTGTTCTTTGTCTTTCAGCTTGTGACGGATACTCTCTCCCACCACAGTAAATTAGCACTGAAATCCCAAAAAGAGAAGCAGATTAAACAGGAGAAGGAGAAGAAAGAGAAAGCTGAAAGAGCTGCTAAACTGGCAGAAGAGGAGAAGAGGAAAAAGAAGAATGATGATGGTCCCAGAATTCAGGAATTGACTGATGAAGAAGCAGAAAAACTTCAGTTTGAACTAGACAAGGTGATGTACAGATTGATCTAGAATATTTTCTCTCACGAAATGCTGCTGCTGTTTTTATCAACTGTCATTTTTATTAATCATATTGGTTGTTGTGCCTTTTTAGAAAAAGAAAGAGGAAGAGAATAAGGAGAGGGGAAATGCAGAAAAGTCATCTGACAAAACTGAAAAAGAAAAGGAGAAAGGGGTGAGTGTGTCAGACTGTTCTGACATATTATGGTGCTTGATGGAAGAGTTTGCTGTTGAACTGGCAAAGTAATTTGTTCTGGTTTTCTCAGTCTGATTCAGAAGGAGAGGAGGATGAGAAGGACAAAGACAAACTGAAGCCTAACGCTGGAAACGGCGCTGACCTTCCAAGCTATAAGTGGACACAGACACTGTCTGAAGTCGATGTGAGTACCTTTTCCTCCACTACTTTTTTTTTGATCCATCATCCAGTAGTTCAAGTTATTCTTTTTCATAAAATTGTTCACAGTGTCATCAAATCCATATATTTTTAGTAGATTTCCATATATTCCCTGTGGGAGAACACTCGACCTGATGATTATTCAGTTGATCTGTTCGCTGACTGTTCATTCTCCTACAGATTTCCATACCTTTTGATGTGAAGTTCCGCATTAAGAGCAGGGATGTGGTGGTGGACATCCAGCGACGTACGCTCAAAGTGGGTCTGAAGGGTCACCCTCCTGTAGTAGAGGGACAGCTGTATAATGAGGTGAAGGTAGAAGAAAGCTCCTGGCTCATCGATGATGGCAAAGTTGTCACAGTTCACCTGGAAAAGGTGTGATATCATTTGTGTGGCTCAAAGCAGATGCATTATAACCATTTATTCCCTCACTTCTTCACATTCTCATGAATATTGTTTGATTTCAGATTAATAAGATGGAGTGGTGGAGCAAGATCATCACCACAGACCCAGAAATCAACACCAAGAAAATCTGTCCTGAAAACTCAAAGGTAAAATGAGCAGCAGCATTCATGTGTTTTTGTCATGTTAGATGTGTTTTACAGTGAGTAATGTGTGTTTGTGTCTCAGCTGTCGGATCTGGATGGGGAGACACGTGGCATGGTAGAAAAGATGATGTATGATCAAAGGCAGAAATCGATGGGGCTGCCTACGTCCGAAGAACAGAAGAAACAAGACATCCTCAAAAAGTACGTCACCATCAGATAACCGTATTTATGTATGACATGTGTAGTGACTCTTCCATTGGTGACACATCTGTTGTAGTTGTCCTTCATGAACTTCAATGCAATTCCAAACAGCAGAGTGAAAACTGAAAAATAGGCAGAAAATGACATTAGACGGGTATAAAAATTGTATTTGAAATGTTATTGGAATGAGCTTTCAACTTGCATAATCTCAATTGTTACCATCAACCTTAGATTTCAGAGAGCTGACTGTATATCATGCTAATATGCTGAAGCTAAGGGGCTAAATCAGTGATTTTCAACCTCGGGGCTAAGACCCCACGTAGGGTCGCCTGGAATTTCTAATAACTGCTAAAATAAATTACAAAATCTTACTGATAAAAATAAAATCTATGGTGAGTTCTTATGAGACAATCCCAATCTATAAAAGACATGACAAACTGTAGCTGAAACTGAAGCTGTGGTTCTGTTTATCTATCAAATGTTCACTGTGGTCAGTTTCAGATGCTGCAGCTCTTTCATAATTCATAGTTTAGTTATTGTTTGTTCAGTGTTAATTATCATCCTTGTAAATACAAACTGGACTGACTGTTCATATCCTGACCAAGGAAAATCTAATTCTCACTTTGTGCAGTAATCTGAACCTGGCTTTTCTGTCTCTGTCCATAATAATATACATTATATAGACTAAATGTGTCTAAAATGAACATTTATTTGCAACATAGTATAGCAAATAATTACATGTTAAAAAAACAAATTCATTTTAGAAATTATGATGTTAAAATGGGGTGAAACCACTGAGTTGGCACTAGTTAAGTTATACTAATTCTAAAATTAAAGACATTTGTGATGTTTTACACAGTTGAAATGAATAAAAATAATGCAATAAATATGTTACAATATATACTGTATGCATTAGATGTTACAGACTGTGCTCAGTGTTGGCAAACACAGAAGTAGAGCTCTGTAAAACACTGACAAACAGTGGCATTAACTAAAATATAGCAAAACCCTATGTAACATTTGAGAGATTAACTTCAACATTAACTTATAGGAGCCCGACTAAACATGAACAAAATGAACGAGCCCACGACTAAAAACACTTTGTAGGTTTACAAGTTATTAAAGATCTAACAATATTTAGAGGCCGATGACGGTTTAGATAATGAAAATGTAAATCTGAATATTTGAGAAAGGCAAACTAAACTAACACATCACTAAATCTGAACTTGAACATCAGTCTTAACTGTAAAACATAGATGATTCTAGATGCAGTCTCAGCTTTTCTTTTTCCTTTGGCCTGATTATTATGTCTGTCTCTGCTGAGTTTACCTACTGTGGTAGCAAAATGTTCTGCCAAAAACTGAACTCAGCTCTGGCCCAGAGGGGAGGTGACGTCATCTGTTGCTCAGATTTGAGGCCAAAATTAGTGTCTGCTCTCATAGAACTACTTCCTCTGAACGCTTGTAAAAAAAAAAAAAAAGCCTTTAAACATCTTGTTTAGTTTTATGGGGGTTAAATAATGTTTCTCTGAGGACTTCTGTGGCATCGTAGATTATTTTGGGAATTAAATACCCTTTAAAAATGAACACTGTGATAGGAAGGTGTGGTGGTTGTACAAGTATTGATCAAAATAAACAGCAAGAGAGGAGTGATTTGTGTAAAAATGACTGAATGTGTGAATTTGATGTGGTCTGTGTCTGCAGGTTCATGGCTCAGCACCCAGAGATGGATTTCTCCAAAGCCAAATTCAGCTGAGACCTGCTGCCGTCAGCTGTCGTACATCCACGTGGCCTCGGATTCATGTGAATTCATGTGACTCAGATCCATCATCAGGCACTGACTGACTCCTCTGCTTCATCTCTTCATACATCACATGGTTTTGTTGGCTAAGTCTTAAATACAAAAGTTCATGTTTTTTTCTTCTTTTTTTTTTGTCACAAACTCACTGACTATAAAGCCGTCATGTTCCCTGTGCATGTCGAATGAATATTTAAAGATGTGTCTGGATTTTTTAATAAAATAAACCAAAATGAAACTATCGCATATATGATTGATTAAAAACACATACAGAGTGAGGGATTTTTTTCAGTGTAAGTTATGCAAATATTATCTTAAATGTTTTTGATTTTACCAAAAATCCTTTTATTCTTGACCATTGTGTCCCACTAACTCACATCTACAGTACAGTAACTTCATGAACAGTTCTCTACTAATATATGAAACTGAAAAATTATATTGGCCAATGTTAAATGTTAGTGAGAAGCATCATTTTAACGCCAAGTGCATAATGACCGATTTGACATGTCCACCCTTAATGTAACGGATAATAAATGTTTCATAGATTTATTATCACAACTTTCATATAATCATTTTAATATAACTGATTAAAAAAATCTACTATATACTCAGTTGACTGTTAATGTGTCAGTAAGAGGTTGTTGACAGTTTTGACCACCAGGGGGCAGTGTTCTCCATGTTAAGTCCTGTTTTACTTGACGCACGTTTAAAATAATAAATAAAATACAATAAATGGTCTATAGATAAAGGTTTGCACATAGATATGTCTTTGTAAAATATGGTGGAAAAACTAAGATAACTAGTAATAATATAGAATCCCGAAAGGTAACTTCAACCAACTATAGTTCCATTAAATAATAAACAATAGTACAATATTAGATATATGAGCAATAACAAACATTAAGTCATGCCCAAAAGTCATTTCCACTTTTTCTTGTGTTTTCATTAAAATGAGGTTGTGACTTTTACCACTCTTAAAATAAAGTTATATAGTATACACTTTACAATAATTACCTTTTAGAAATAATCATTTATTTTTTTGTTTTCCTCTCTTAAATACCACGGAAAACATAGTCATTATTTTTGAGTTGTTGATGTTGATTTTTGTTTGGTATTGTTGGTATTTCAGTTTAGTATTCATGATGGGAACAGGATAAGACGAAATAAGACTTCAGTTCCAGCTCTTTCCTTTTTCAGTTACTGGTTGTGAGGAAAAAAATATCTGTGAAATAATGTCTTTTGTATATGTATGCAACAAAAAATATATATATACAATTGACCCAAACAATAGACTTCAGTCAGACGTTATGTGTTTTATCTTCTGTTTGATAAAGTTTTTACTATTATTTGTCACTGCATATGCTCTTTCCTAAAATGAAGACAACTAGATAAATTTTGTTAAATATTTGATGTTTATTCTGACCAGCTGTGTCAATACAGTAACGGTTTGTACAGTAGGAATGAATACAACAAACTGAAAGTGAGTTTGTAGAAACATTGTTTTATCTTAAAGAACTCAAATGAACACTTTCACTTTCACCTTATTTGCAGTAACATTGTAAAGTGTAAAGTTTTAACTAAAATAAAAGCATAAAATAGCATGAAAATAAACAAGGTCATGGGGCTCAGGAGATAGAGTGGGTCGTCCAATAACTGAAGGGTTGGCAGTTCGAATCCTACTCTGTCCTAGTCGGTCCGTTGTGTCCTTGGGCAAGACACTTCACCCTCCTTTCCTTCAATGCTGCTACTCACACCGGTGTATGAATACGTATGAATGTTCCTTGGTCGGAGGGCCGTAGGCGCGAATTGGCAGCCGTGCTTCCGTCAGTCTGCCCCAGAGCAGCTGTGGCTACAAACATAGTTTACCACCACCAGAGTGTGAATGTGAGAGGGAATGAATAATGGATCAATAATGTAAAGTGCTTTGGGTGTCTAGAAAAGTGCTATTAAAAAATCTAAAAAAATAAATAAATAAAAAAAATCTAATTCATTAAGGTAAATAACTGAAACCTTGACTCGGTTTCCTTTACTTCCACTGTGTTTTATATAACAACAACTTTATATTTCAGTCAACACATTGAAACACACATGCACTCTAGAGCTGTCCAAAAATAAATTGTTTATCTTATAATGGTGTGAAGAATAGAAATACAATGAAATACTGTGGAAATAATATACATATACAGTATATATACATACATATATACAGTACATATACAAACGCATATACATACACATATATAGTACATATACGCACATGCATATAAATATACAGTAAATGTACAGTACATATACATACACATATACAGTACATATACATACACACATATAGTACATATACATACATTCACATATGCAATACATATATAGTACATATACATACACATATACAGTACATATATAGTACATATACATACACATATGCAATACATATACATGCACACATACTGTACAGTACATATACATACACATATACAAATGCATACATATATACATATACAGTACACACATAAATACATATACAGTATATGCACATATACATATGGCTGAATGGTCACACCACATGATATGTTGATACTAAATATGTGTGTGTGTGCGTGTGTGTGTGTGTTTAGTATCTTATAACGAATAATAACTGGGAAGAGAAATGAGTAGAATTCGTTTGTCGCATCATTGACCCATGCCATATGAACGCAGTGATTGTCATGTCAATTGGACTAATGAACATGTTACTACCAACGAGTGAAAGAGCAGCCTTCTCACTCAGGCCACACTGGATATCATGCATCTCTGCTAAATGTTACTTCAGTGAGGACCAGTTTGCTTACAAGTCTTTGGGGCTTGTGTGAGTGTCCACAGCTAACTGGACGGGCCTGTCAGGATGGTGAGATTCTGTCACCATCACTCTGGTGACCACAGGCAACATACATTAGCTTATGCCGGCTAGCAAGTCCTCCTAATGTGTGAAATTGCTCATGGGGTTCAAAAACACTCCTCTGATCTGTCTCATGGATCGTGTTGTTTTGTAGAGAATGCACTGATTTTTTCAGTATGAGTCTGGTTTGGATGGAGTCATCATGGCACCGTTTGGTGGTCCGACCACTGGGGATGGGTGCAGCTGCTGAACAGTCCAATAACACATGCCTATAATCTTTTGTATGATCTGTAACGCTATAGCCATTTGACCCTATGATGCCTGTAATTGCTTTGAAAACATGTCCAAACTATCGTGTGTATAACATGATTTTAAAACTTTCATGGAGAGTGCTGCGAAGGAGGAATGTCACTTGCGATGTTTCTTGCGATCATTGTGGTTAAATAATTTTTAATCTGTTTTATTGTTATATCATGTTTGTGTTTTATATGGTTTTGACTTTTTATGACTGCTACCATGGCCAGGTCTCCCATCTCTTGAGATTTGTAATCTCAATGGGACTTCCTGTTAAATAAAAGCAAGTAAATGAATAAATATTTGAATAGATACATATATATATCCACACACACACATACATATATACATTCATACATACACAAATTATTAAATAATTAAATAAGTAGATAAATGAGTAAGTCATTAAATAAGTAAATAAATAATGAAACAAGTAAATAAATAATTAAACGATTAAAAATATATATAAATAAGCAATCAAATGAATAAATCATTAAACAAGTAAGTAAATAAATAAATGATTAAATAAAAAATACTGATAGGTCAAATGGGTAATCTATATTGCTCATGTGAGACTGATTGTCTCTATATGAACAGGCGATGTGTCCAGGGTGTGCCCCGCCTTCATCCATAAGCAGCTGGAAAAAATAACCACCTTTTAAAATTTTTGTTTCTTTTTCTTAAATCTGCATAACATTGTGTGTTTTCTTACTATGTAAATGAACCATTCTCATTGCATTGCCACTTGTCAATTTAAAATTTTAACATTGTTGTTTTAAGAAACAGAAAATGTCATGAACGCCAACATGGTATCAGTTTAACCCTTGTATGGTGTTTGGGTCTGTGGGATCCATTTACATTCTTTTATTAAAAGAATAATGATAAGCAATTTTTTTAAATTAATTTTTTCTTCTCATAATTTGATTATATTACATTTTATTAAAAAAACTAAAACGAATAGCACTTTAATTCATAAAAGTGATCTAGCAAAGGCAATTATTAGCTGTATATGTTTCTTATGTTGCCTGTAATTGATATATATAGTAAATATCCTTTGAGTATTTTAACATCAAATTGTTTATGTTAAATAAAAAAAAAAAAAACACAAATGCAGCACGACCACCACAACCACACTGGCTGAATAACAAAAATATGAACACCGCACCGATAATTGTCCTACATGTTGGTTCGTGTCGTAGGGACAGGAACAAATATATTATCTGATTTTGTCACTTTTACCAAAACTGATTGAATTCAGCACATTTAAAGCATTAATACTAAAAAGTCAAGTTTGGTGTAGTTTAAAGTGCGGTTGAGTTACCCTTTAGGAAAGGTCTAAGGGGAGGGTCGGGGCCATTTGCAGATGGGTGGGGCCGCTGTATGACAGGGCCGAGGGCACCCAGAAGCCACGGTCTGCTCAGCTGAGAGCAATGTCTCACCAAGGTTCCAGAATTTCTTCATTAACGAAGACACACAGACATCAGAGGGCCGGGGTTGGGGTTTTGGGCCTGACGAGGGGGCGGTCTGCAAATACACCTCCCCGCCGCTGCGCTCACTCGCTGTTCCAGACTTGACGACTTGTTTTTTGGCAGCGCACCCTCATAAATCACACACAGGGAAGGCCTCGCGCAATGTGACTCACCGTTATAATTGTGGTGTTTGTGCTTCGCTCGTCTTTCTTCTTCCGTAAGGCTGTTCAGCGGCCGGTTCCTGGAAGATACGTGAGGGGACGCCAAGATGAAGACGGGACAACTTGTTCATCTGACTGACTTATGTAAAAACATCTGAGTTCCGTCCCAGCTGACAAACTTTCATTCCTGTCATGGAACCCTAGAGTTAGGCTTATACTAGATGAAACGTACAATCAAAACAAATGTGTTTTAGACTTTATACTAAAGGGAAAATCTTATAGTTTCAGTGTTTAGCATGTGGCTAAAACACAAGAGAACCGCATTTCCAAAAGAGTCGAGACACTTCATAAAAGGCAATAAAAACTACAATCTATCAGTTTCTGATTGTTACAGAGGTTCACTGGGGTCCAGATGGGTGATGTGTGAAGATACCATCACATTTTTCCGTGTTTTCTAAGATGTTCTATGTAAATTGATTTCTAGGGATAAAGTTATAGATAAAATAAGACCAGTCTTCTTTCTGCTCCCTTTAATTCTAGTGCAGAGAATGTTTTGCTTCTATTAATTTTTTTTTACTTTACAAATGAATGAAATAAAGAATGAAGTGAAGTGAGATTTAAGCCAAATACTGGAATTTTAACCACATACACTCTGATCAAGTCAAGTGGAAGAATCATAGGTTTCATTCTGCTCCAGATACAACAGCGATAATGACCACCATGGACTGTTTAGCAACTGAAACCTATAATAATAATAATAATAATAATGAAACCTGTAATCTAAATTATAAATGGGAAGTGGACTCTGTCTCTGTGTCTCGGGCATTAGATAAAATCTGGGAAAAAGCTAACAGCTGCAGTTTGGCATATTTATGTATTTTTGGTCAAAGAAGAGACTAGGAAAAATGCCAAGTGAATAGGACCAATATTTTTGGGGGATATTATTAATTTTGGAATACAATGACCTCCCAAAGGCCAATCACATTGCTATGCCCAGAATCATAGAATCATTATTGAAGTGGGTTACCTAGCAACAGATAAGCAATAAAGTCACATTGCCATGCTGTCAAATTTCATGTACAAAAGCAGACATGCCAACTGAGAGGTTATTCAACTGAAAATACCAGTGGAATTTACCAGGAAAGTAAAGAAAGTAAAGAGATGAACCTCAGAGGATGTAGAAGCTATGGATCCCCTCAGCTCAACACACTAGTACTATTGAACCATGCAACACAATGCAAGTGTCTTCACTTAGTGATTAACACAGCAGGAAGTAGAGTAGAGGACAACATTTTTCAGACACCGTTAAAATTTTTCACAAGCTCAAATATTATGAAATATTTATGGAAAAATCCTTTTTGTGTTCCAAAAGCTGTGGCTGCATCAGACAAGACACAAAGAAATGCGTTTTTTTTTTTTTTTTTATTATTGTTATTATTTATTATATGTTCACTAAAATAAATAAATTCCCAACAGTTTCAACTAATTTCAAGACAGTTTCACCATGTCATGCCCTGGATGTGTGTCACAGTTTTGCTGAAAGATCCAGTTTTATCTCGATGGAACAGAGCATGTGCAGAAAGTAGGGATTTTTTTTTTTTTTGTGTGCCAATATATTCAAACAAAACCATTTTTTTACGTCTCTAACAAAATATATGAATTTTAAAGAGAATAAAACTCACCCAAGCAAAAGAAAAAAAGTAATTGCAAAATCAAAACCTGTAACTTGCTAACATGAAGCTCACTCGATGGAGCTGTCACTCAAAATCGTATTAGCCAATGACGACGCGGCTCTTAAAGAACCCGCCCACCCGAGAGATTTGTGTCAAAACTATAAACAAAGAATCATGGAGTGCAAATGAAAACGGAGGGAGTGTAACCGCAAAACCAGAGGCAAGAAACAGAGAGAACTGTAAATAAAAGGATGTGTGGTGTGAAAAGAACAAAATACCAATATTTTACACAATAACACAGATGATTTGTTTGCAATTTATGGGTTTTGATTTTGCAATTACTTTTTTTTTTTTTTGCTCGGGTGACTTTTATTCTCTTTCAAAATTCACATTTTTCTTTGAGAATTAAAAAGTTTGTTTGAATATATTGGCACAGTACGTTGGTTTGGAGAATTGAACAATACTTGGTAGAATTCAATGACTTAACAGTGATTGTTAATATTACGCATCACAAACAGATGGGGTACCTAAAAACTTTTTCCACCAGTGTTTGTCTGTTGGTCAGTGAAAACATATTGTCACTGTCAGGTAGAAACCTCTTATGTCCAAAATGGTTATTTTTCAGGAAACTGGAAAAACAACGTATGTTCAAAATAAATAAATGGAGTTAAGAGTTGTAGTTACAAGCCATTTTGAACAGTTTTTATTGGTAAAATGTTTCTAAAACTGTCACACTATCATGAAGACTAACCAATATAATACTTTTATGACAAAACATCAGTCCATGCAAGGGTTTCCTTATCATCAACTATTGGTGCACGCCAACATTTTTGCACATACAGACAGATAGACAGACGAACAAACTGATGATAATACCCTGCTGCGATGGTAAAAAAACAAACAAAAATGGACTTATGCAGTGATGGAATGTAACGAAGTATTTTTACATTGTTACTGTACTTAAGTAGTTTTTTTTTTTTGTATTTGTACTTTACTTCAGTAAAAATAATAATGCATACTTTTACTTTTACTTCACTACATTTTG
>JAPSES010000058.1:15671714-15742226 GCA_029822895.1 Maxillicosta whitleyi
ACAGACAGATAGACAGACAGATAGATAGATAGATAGATAGATAGATAGATAGATAGATAGATAGATAGATAGATAGAACTTTATTAGTAAAACTTTGAGATATTAAGAAGAATTAACAACAAAAACAACAACAAAAAATGAAAAAGTAAATAAGATAGTTAAAATAGACAAAACTTTAATATATACACATGAAATATTGTAATACTCATAAACATGAACTAGTCTGTGTAAGTGTATGCATTTAAGCTAAACATGATGAAAGTGTTCTTTATTCTGTAATCATAGAATATGTTCACCAGTGTAACATGCAAATATTAAATACATATTTCTTTCATGGTGTCAAACCTTTAAGGATAGTAGAACATAAATCCATGTGTAATGACTGAGTGTATTGTTGTGTTTAATGTTGTTGCCCACACAAGCCTGCCCAACATCTGAGGTCAGGTCAAAGGTCAGGAGACTCTCGGGGCCTTTAATACAGACACTGCTCTGATGCTTCGTTTGGAGCTTTTGTGAACTAGTCAAACATATACTGGAAGTGAAAAAAGTACATTTTAGTTTGTAGGATGCTTTGAAAGGTGAGGAGAAAAGAATTGGGGGGAAAATGATATTAGAATTAGAATACCTATGTATATGTAAGTCTTAATAATGAATAAAGTGCATGGAAGTATTTTGGTCAAAGTGCCCTTGGTTTGTTTGGAGAGAAGAGATAGAAACAGGGAATGAGGAGAAGGAAGGGGGTAAAAAAGACACTCCAAGATGAAGGGACAGCAGAAGAAAAGGGGCAATTACTGTTCCTTTCTTATGGAAATGGTAATGAAGTGGGACATGGGGCCCAGGACAATAGAGGGCCACAGGCAGGTTGAGCGTCACCGTGTAAACTGCTTCCTGTTAGGGAGCCATTTAGCCCTCACTTTTACTGACTAACAAGCCATCTCCAGGCCAACTACAAAGAGGCTTCCCCATCAAAGCTGGAGGCTGCCGCTGTCTGTGGGCTGCAGATAGGCTTTTCCCAGGACGCTGTGCTGTAACGGCAGCGCAGGCCTTCAGGGTGCCGCCACCAGCACCACCGCCACCACACTAAATGTCTGTTGCTCTTCCTTTTTTTGCTGAGATCAGCGTCATCTTAAAGTTTCTATTTTCTAACGATTTCAGACCCGTTTGAGCTCATAATCACTTTTAATGAAGCACAAACAAACCCATAAAGACCCAAACAGCCATCTAAAGCCATCCAAAATGATTAATACCTATTGATCCAATAATGTATCAATACATGTAAATTATTGGTGTAAAATACAGTTTTTCATCTTTTCATGGTCATCAGATATGACCCATTTGGACATTCAGAAGCTCTATAGTGAATATGGAAACAGTGTCATCTTCTACAGCATTGATTCACCAGTAAAACCGATCTATTTGTGTTTATTATGTTCAATTATCAATATATTTGTTGAAAGTGTCCTTTTTTCTTCAGTTTTCTCTGTTCCTGATTTAAATAACCTTCGATTTTATTCTGAGCTTTTATGAACATTTACACAATCAGTGAGTTATGTATAGGAAAATGTCTATTTTCACCAAAAAAGAACAAAATACAGATAATATTAATATAAAAAAAATGGAGATACTGTAAATCACTGGGGAAAAATTAACCATAGACAGATTTTATTTGGACGTCACCAGAGGTCTAGGTTTTTAACCCATAAAGATCCTATGCTACTTTTACAGTTTCCAAATGAATTTTCTCTATGTTTATTCTCTGTCTTAAGTGATTCAACACAATATTTTCCTCTGTATTTTGCATTTCTTCAATAAAAATCAGGTATTCTCCCATATTTAATTTACTGATCATGTAGATGTTCATAAAAGCTCAGATTAAAGTTAATTGTCATCACATTAGAAACAGAGAATTCTTTTTTTTAAGTAACTTTTTCAGCAAATATATCATAATTATGGATGCAATAATTATACATATACATATAATAACCAAGACGTATCCATCCACTGTCATTGATCCGACTTGTGAATGAAGGCTGTAGAAGATGACGGTGTTTCCATAGTAACTACAGAGCTTTTGAACGACCATGAACAGAGGGAACACTGTATTTTACACCAATATTTACATGTATTGATAAGATTAATGGATCAGAAGTCATTAAACATTGTATTTTGGTAGATGATGTTGGTGGTTGTTTGGGTCTTTATGTTTTAAGGAGAATCACATCAATGACCTGTATTTTCACGTCATTTATCTGTTTCTATTGCTCACATTAGATTCAGCTATGTGAAGCTAATACAAGGCAAAGACATTCCCATGTATCTTTGATGGGTAAATACACACCTAGAGCGAGTGGAATCAACACACACTCCCACTCTCACACCGTGGCTCATCACAGGCCTGTTTAGCCACACTTTGAACTTCTGAGGTGACGAGAGTGAAATGCAGCGACAACAGAGTGAATCTATGCGGAGAGAACAATCCACAGCCTCACAGAGTGTGTAATCCTATCAAGTCAAACATGTGACTTCACACACACACCTGGTGGCAGACCTGAATCCTACTGTGGGCTCCCGAGCAGGGTCCTCATGGTTAAATAACTGAAATGATAGACCGTGGTTTGACAGCGGTGGTATTCCTCCTCTGCGGCTCCTCTGGTTCTTGAGACCCTCTGAGGCAGGAAGGCTGCAGGTAGCACTGCTGTCAAGGGGAAGGGGAGGGCCCCAAGACCCCCTCTGTGGCTTCAACTGGCCCCATGTGGACCCCGACAAAAGAGCCAGGTCGGAATCACCGTCTGCTCTTTTGTTGGAGGAGGAGCCACCGAGGCTGGGACTGGAGCTGCAGCCTCAGTCTGTGGACCCGCCGCCACAGCAGGCCTCTGCTTTATTTGCTTTGGAGATTGTTTTATCCCAGGTGACAGCAAAGGTAGCATTTTCCCGGGTTGATATATTGCACTGTAATCATTTTTACCAGTCGGTCTCCAAGGGCTGTCAAAAGACAACACAAAGATTCCCTACTGGTACTGGTATTTCTAGAACAGAGTGATTCCAGATAATGTTAACCGTAAAGACCCAAACATACACCATCAACCAAAAGCATCTACTGATCGAAACTATTGATCTATTAATTCTATCAATGGATAGAAATAATTGTTGTAAAATGCAATTTGTCATCTTTTCATTGTCATCAGATATGATCCGTTTGGCTCCGTAGTGAATGTGGAAACACTGTCATCTTCTACAACAATGATTCACCAGGAAAATCCATGGATCAATGTTGGTGGATGAAGATACTTGGTTTAATTTCAGTTAATGCTATATTTTGTTTAAAAATAAATAAAATAAATAAATAAATCACCTTTTCTTATTTATTTATTTTTTCGCTTTTGATATAATATTTTATGAACAACTACATTTAAGTAAGTTTTTTTCGGCTTTTCCCTTCAGGGGTCGTCACAGCGAATCAGATTCACATGTTGATTTCGCGCAAGTTTTTACGTCGGATGCCCTTCCTGACACAACCCTCTGTTTTTATCCGGGCTTGGGACCAGCACAGTGAGACACTGCCCTCTTGTGGCTACAGGTATAGGTGTATATAGTGTAAAGGGCCCACCTGAGGATCGAACCGGCCATCTTCTGCAAGTCAGTGGTATAAACCACTAAGCTACCCAGATTTATGAAAATCAACATGACCAGTCAATTAAACATAGGAAAATAGATTATTTTCACTGGAAAAATAAAAAAAAAAAATTCAGAGGATAATAGAATAATAAATGGTGATTAATTACTTAGAAAAGGTTAAAATGAGAGAAATATACTTTTGGTAAGTGCCACAAAAGTCACACTGGGTCCTTAAGGGTTAACCATGGATGTCACACTCGTTTCAGTTCAGGGACCACATACAGCCTGATATGATCTACTGTAGGAGCACTAAAATGAAAATATAATAACCTATAAATAATTTCAACTCCAAACGTTTATTTATATTTTAGAAAAACAAAATATTATGAAAATCTATACATTTGCAAACTATCCCTCAATAAAAAAATTTTAAAAAGTGAACAACTTGCAAATCCTTTAGAAAACTAAGTGTCAGCTTATGATTAAAGTGTATTACAACTTACAGATCACAGTGGATCTAGAATGGCACCAAAGAATTACTGACAGGCCTATTAATGTTAATATTTTCAGTGTAATTTTTGTATTTCACAAAATCATCCCCCAGGCTGGATTGAACCCTTTGGCAGAACAGGTTTGGCCCACAGGCTGCACATTTGTTTTCTACACATATTTGAAGATCACATGACTTCAAGACTTCATTGAACTTATATTACCAGCTAACACAACATCTATGCATATCATGTTTTCTACATGGCTGGTGCCTTTACATGAAAACTTCCCTGTCAAAACACAATAATGTGAACACACTCTGCTGTCATGCTGTCACTCCTCTGCTGCCTTTAAGACACACAGCTGCTGACACTCTTTCGAGGTTTGGTGACATTTTCATTGATCCTCACCATGATCGCTGTCTAAATGCCCCCCGGTGTTTACTACGGCGGAGGACACAGAGGAACACATCTGTACAAATGAAGAGCAGATGAAGGCTTTAGGCTGGAAAGGTGTGCTCACATGCAGTTGTCGGCATTGTGTGCACAGGCAGGCACAGCAAACAAAATAGAACAGGAGAATCAAACAGATGCAGCAGCTGAGGTCCAACAGGGTTAGTCTTGGGACCGTTCAGATTGAGCGTAATGACCTGAAGTATTGAATCTGTGTTGTTCAGATTGTCATAAAAAATAGATGTGGGTCACATGTTGGCAAAAAGGCAGATTTGGACCATTTTTATCAACAGTGTAAGGAACAGCCAGGGTAAGATATAATGAGAAAATATAGCTGTTTAGGAAGATGAAATAAGATAAGATAAGATAAGATAAGATAAGATAAGATAAGATAAGATAAGATAAGATAAGATGGGTTGTAGATGTGATAGTTTTTATGATGGGAGGAACTGACTTTTGGGACAGAATGTTAGTCTATAGTTTATAAGTACCGCTATATAATCATAATTTATTAATATGTTTTTTAACTTCGTTTCCCATCATGTAGTGTGGTACTGCACTTCCTGTAAACTAACATGTGCATAGCAATGTGATTGTAAGACTATTGTATTCCAAAATTACACATTTTTAGTTTTTGCTAGTCTTTTCCTGGACCAAAAATAAAGTATGCTAAACTGCAGCAGTCAGTCAGCTCTTTCCAGAGTTTGCATGATGCCAGAGATACAAACACACACAAAGAGTTCACCTCCCTTTTAGAAGATAACATATGATGCGATGCGATGCGGTACGATATGATATAATATAATATGATACGTTACGATAAAACATCATTCATCCCACCATAAGGAAATTTCACAGTTAACTAGATTAACTAGATTAAAAAATTAATCATATTGAATCATGATTAATCAAAGTTAATCCACAGTGACCCTGTGATTAATCAAGTTAAAAATTTTAATCATTTGACAGCAGTAATTTTATCATCAAAAATGACCATAATCAAAAGCAAACGCATATCTAAAACTCATATAAAACACAAATATATAAACAACTGACACCAAGCCAAACTAAATTTCTCTTATTAGGTTATTCTTTTAATCATTAAACTCAACAAAGCTGTGTTATGAAACATATTCTAATTGTACTTTCTGCATAGAATAGGCCAAACACAACAAAAATTACCTCCTATTCAGCTGCGACTCTGGTCATTCCATACTCTTTTTGTGGCTGCTCATGTTACTCATATTGCTCATTTGCTTTCCTATAGCTGTTAGTCAGTCTGTAAATAATGCATGCTCACCCTCTGGTGGCCACAATAGATACTGATCCTTATGTTATGGTAGATGCATTCCAGTATCAGCCTTCCACAGTACTATACATTATGTTGGATACAATAATTCAATCTATTATGCATGTGAACACAAAACAGTGTATATTTTCTTTCTCCAACTTCTACATTGTGGACAAGATTGATGATGAATAAGCCACAAATCACACCGAGAAGCGACAAAAAAAATCCACAGTTTCACTTTTCAGGGCCTGCTTTGTTGGCATGAATATTACACTGAGAATCAAATTACAGACGCAGGCTTTGTGAATGATTGATATAATGCAACAGCATGCAGTAAAATATGACTATAGGATGTTTTATTCATGAGGGAGTTAGATAAACAATAAAATCTCAGCAACAGTGGATTCATGAGCACAGCAAACACATTAGATTGTTGTATAATTCTGGGTGTTATCGCTGGGAAACTTCACCCAGTTTGGATGTAATATCTGAATTCTGATGTCAGGAGGAGGCAGACCATTCCTCTCTGCTTTGAAGATTCTGAGTTCAGAGAAAAACATTTTTTTTTTTTTTTTTAACACATCTCATTAGGCTTTATGGAATTTGCAGAAGTGAGCTCGCATTCACCTCTTTTCCCTCTTTCCTGCTCTTTTGAATTGGACACTTTCATTTGCGTCTTTCACTCCTTCCAAAAACCATGACAAACAGATGCATTAGCTTCCTAATTGCTGAGATTACCAATGAGATGCCATATGAGTTACCAGGGTTGCCTCCTAGAAATGAAAGCCCTGGCCAATTTGCATGGGAGGTAATTGAATCGCCTGCAGTGAGGGGAGAGAGAAAGTGGGGGGGGGGGACGTGGGGGGGACGTGCTGAGCATTACAGCCCAACTGGCTTCTCTGAGAGTGTGGCATAAAAAGCCATTTTCAAGCACTGGATGCCAAGGGTTTGCGCTCTTATTCATGTAGAGTCCACTTCTCTGAGCCGTTCCCATCCACTCTAGCGTCTTCCTGGTTGATGGCTGTTGAATGAGTTGTGTTCAGGGGGGCCCTCGCACTTATGCTCAAATGACCAATCGCCGCCTTCATCTGGAAATCCTGAGAGCCGTCACTGAAAAGCAGAAATGACAGTGTGTTTGTGGGAATGTGGAGTGAGATTAAGCGTCGCTGTACAATTCTCTAAAGGCACAAGGGAGGAAAAATTCACGGGGAAAGTGCAGAGACGTGTCATATGTTATCTACATGTGTAAATTGAATGTACTGATGAGGGGAATTGGTCTGCACAAACACTCGTGCACATCTACACACACAGCCGCCGTGGACATTTGTATGCTCTGTTCATGTGAATATATTGACATGCCCACCAGCTGTGGAGGCTGCCACATTTTTTAATGTTATTTGTTGACATTTAAATACATATTAATTCATTTTCCATATGTTTCCTGCTGCTGGATTCCATATATTTTACATACAAAAAGCCATCTCTCCCTGCCTCCAGTTTATGTGAGTTGGCTGCTTTATATTATAGACTGTAAATAAATGTTTTTGCAAATGTCAGACTATTCTTTATGGTAAACATCAACACCAGAAAATGTCGTTCCTTTTCAAATGTACTGTTTCACTCCAGGTTGCAGAATAAATGCCCTTAAATCTAATATTTATTCATTTACATTAAGTTAATCAACTATAGTATTAAAACTAGAGTTTTATTTATTTATTTATTTTTTTTTATCTAAACTGTTTAATAACTATTGATCCACTAATCAGTTGACCCACTATCGAATAATTGGCAATTGGGAATAATTGGCATCTCAAGTGTTTGCTCCTGGAGGATTCTGTTGGGTTTCTTTATATGTAAAGTGTCACGAGATAACATTTGTTAGGATTTGGCCCTATATAAATGACATTTGATTGATTGATTGATTGATTGATTGATTGAGTGAGTGAGTGAGTGAGTATAGATTTTCATCTTTTCATGGTCATCAGATATGACCCATCTGGACACACAGAGGCTCCATAGTTACCATGGAAACACTGTCATCTTCTACAACATTGATTCACCAGTAAAACCCATAGAGTTGGAACAATAACAGTAGATGGACACACCAGGTTTATGTTCAGTCAATGATAGATCTCCAAAAAAAAACAGCTGTTTTCTGTTTTTTATATAATAATCTTTGAATGTACTCATAAAATATGTAATTTACCCTGAAAAAATGCAAAGTAGAGAGGATAATATTATCATAAATGATGATAAATCACTTAAAAATGGCTAAATATAAAGAATAAAATTCTGGGAACTGCCACAAAAGTAGCACTGGGTATTTATGAGGTTAACAGGAAAAAACAACAATTACAGGATTGAAAGAAACTCCATACTTTTAAATGTATACATGGAGACACAAATTATTAAGTTGTAAGCTATCAGCTTTCTTAGGTTTGATGTCCTGCTGTTGTAAACAAGCCCATATGCTGGGTTAGTATAGCTTTTTCCTTTACCGAGGCGGCAATTAGGGTTCAGAGGGACATAAATTCATGTATTTAAGTCACATACAGTGATTTGTGTAGGTTTCTATAGTCTGTGCTTTACCTGCAAATAGACCACAGTTCACAAGGACATTTAGGAGACAGACATAGCAATATAACTATGGATTAAATTAATGAAACTAGCTATTTAAAAAAATAATATCAGTATTTTTGAAGTGTCTAAAATACTGTCTGAGTTCCTGAACCATTTCCAGCAGTGAATGGATTCAGTTCATGCTGAGCTGCTATTCACCTTTAACTGGACAGAACAGTTTAAGGGTTGATGATTGAAACATTAAGTGTGAATGTGTGAAACCACATAAAAGCCTTTTTCTATATCATAAAAATCCATAAAGGGTTTGACAGGTGCAGCAGGAGCTTTATTTTCTTTTTTTTTTTTTTTTAACAATTGCAATTTTGCTTATCAACTTCATATATAACGAATGTGTTTTATAGACTCAGGGACACAGTAGTACAACATATTACAGAGTGATGAACATTACATAGACCCAGAAATGGGAAATTAAATGAAAATGTATACTGAAGGTTATTCTAAAACAAAGGGGCAAAATCAGACAACACTGTTCTACAGTTGCAGAAAAAATTATTAGACCATCAAAACTCATTTAAAAACAATTGTTATGTAATCAAGTACTAACTCCTGTGTGTATGATGTGACTAAAAAAGACAGAAAAGAAAACATGGAATGTCTTAAAGCACTGATTTTGTCAGTAAATGACATAGATTTTGATGAAAGACTGAAGTGATTTTAGTTATTATTAAGAAAACGTGTTAAATGGATAGATATCAGCTCTGAAATTAAACTATTATGACCTATTTTTGTTGTTATTATTATATTTGTCCAAACAAATGTACCTTTAGTTGTACCAGGCATTAAAATGAACAAGAAACTGAAGAAAACAAGGTCAGTCTAATGATTTTTTTCTGTGACTGTATATGAATAAATTAGATAAAAAACATCCACATAATGCCATTTATTTTTACAGGATATCCACCTTTAATGGCTGTGCATCCTGGCCACCGTTTACAGTTGATCAAAAAAAAAGAAATTGAAGAAAACAAGGGTGGTCTAATAATTTTTTTCGTGACTTTATGTAGTTTTGGTATAAATCCAAGCAACCTTACATGGACGCTATCATCAGGATTACAACACTTGATGTGTCTACTGTATAAAATAGGGGTCAGTAATGGTATTAATTAATGCTTTTGCCTCCTCAAGTTTCATGAAGAGAAGGGAGTCATATCATAGTTTACACAGTGACAGGGATGGGTCTATACATTTAATATAAAAGCACTGTGATACGCATAGTCCAGACGACTGTGTATTAGCAGCATTTGTGTAAATAATGTTCAAATGATCCAGAAAACTTTAAAAAAAAAATAGTGTGTACAAGTCTTTTGGTAAGTGGAAAATTAAAGCAGTCATAAAAACCTAACATCTAACATCATATTTTTTTCACTTGATGCTCAATATTCGCTCTGACAGACGTCTTATCATCCACCCACATACCCATACTTACAGGATGATACTGTTCTCTTGATCTGGAGTCCAGCCTCAACACTTCTTTTTCCCAGACACATCGCAATTGATGTATTTTTTAGCTTTGTTTTGTCTTCATCAACATCTTTCAAGACCATAAATCCAGGGACATAACCTTTCTGTGCATATTGTTTCTTGGTATTATTACTACGATAAAAAGCAGTTTCTCTGTTGTGTAGAAATATATTTTGCTTTGACTTATGCGTGGTTTATTTTCTCACAACCGGTCCTTTGCAAAGGAGACAGGAAATTAGTTTTTACCTTCATCATATCAACAAATAAAAGATATCGAAATGAAATAATGTCAGGAATATAAATTTGATTATATGAATGTATTTATTGTACTTTATATTTTAGCATTAATTCATTATTTATTTTGTTTTCAGTACATGATGACTTATTTAATGTATTTTTCTCCCAAAGTTTCAAGTACCCACTGGGTTTCTTCCAAGTACCCCTGGGGGTACACGTAGCCCACTTTGGGAACCCCTGGGTTACAGTAATAAGACTGTAACATGACTTGGTTTTACTGATCCAGGAATGCTAGTGTTTAGCATTAGCTGACTTCCATCCCCTTCTGTTGTAACAGTTCCACCCTTCTTATCCAAATATGGTCACTTCCAGATGTAAAAATGCAACAAGACGACCAACACAGACAGTATGTACCCAGTGGGTAACATCACAGTTCATTCACAGTTCAAATTTTTTAGTTATGTTGCACACAGACGGACGGACAAACAAACAAAAACAAAAACATAACCTCCTCGCAGAGGTAAAAAGACTGAGGACAACTGGTGTAGTTGGTATGCTTTTCAGTAAGTGTGGTGTTTCACCTCTTGCTCCTTCTCATTCTATCATCCAACATGAAGATCAGGTTCCAAAATATATATATATACTTATACTAATAATATAAGAAATTCCTAATATATTAGTCTACAAACCAAATATGCGAAGCCACAGAAGCTTCATCCAGAACAGTTTTTGATGCCTATAATAATCAAATATTCTTTGGTTTCTTAGTCTTTAGGAGACAGAATATGGCTTACTCTGCTTTAGGCTGCAGCCGACTGTGGACAATAGTTTTAATCAACTGTCTATATCTTGTCTCACTTTCACTTCTCTGTGTTGCTCTTCTTTTTTTTTGCACTATCCTGCACTGTCTTATGTGTTTGAACACTCCTGTTTGCTTGGGAAGGTTTCTCACTAAGTGAAATGGAAGTATAGTGGAAGCCTTGATAAGATCTGTCCAGATTGTCTAAACACTAAGGGAAGGAGCATCATTGCTTCATTTTGTTGCTCCTTTAGCTTCAGAAACACTTCAGCATCCTTTACCAAAAGAGAGGAGAGAATGCCGCCCCACATTTCACTGAGGCAGCAAAGTCAGAAAATCAACCTTTCAGAAAAACAAATGAATAATACTCAATTTGTTGCTGTATATTTATAAGTTTTGGTTTGGAATTTTCCACAGCAGGTTAGATATGGACGTGGCTGTACTGTTGGTATAAATATTACCTTAATATCAGCAGCTGAACCTGTGCTTGGTTTGCATATTCTCATTCTGAACATTGTTATATGAAAGCCTTTAGGAAAATCATCAATAATTTTTAGGCTTCCTTCATGCAAGCCTTAATAAAACATGTAGTTAAACTATAAACTAGATCTTCAGCAGGAAGACGACTTGCAGCCCAGTGAGGCCGAGAGTGTGTGTATTTGTGGGTTAAATCTTCAAGATTATGTTTTATGTCAACTTGTAAGCTCAAAGACGATGGAATATAGATACCGAGGTAGATTTGCAGACCTAATTTACAATTTATGATTACTTTGCTGTGATTTATTTTCATGAAACTAAACTAATGAGAGCAAGAGACTGAACGGGAGCGACTGACACATGTTTTTTATTTTAATTCCAGCCTTGGTTTTGAAGCTTCATTTTTGCATATGTATATCCTGTATCAAACAGCAGGAAGCCTAGTGTTCAGTATTCACAATTTTTTTGTCCGTCTTCTGCGTATCACCACAGACGACCCATGCAACATCTGATTATTGTAAGTCAGATTCTCTCAGCAGTCCTTATGAATTCTCTATTTCCATATTTCTTCATCAAGTGTAGGATTAAGGAGATAGGGGTACGTTTCTGGACAAAACCCTGGTTTTCCCTGTGCATGACTTTCATTATATTTGTATCATACAAGGGGTTCATTTATTATACAGTGGTATGTCAGTGGTGGTGTAACACTGTATATAGAATAAATGAAAGTCTATTACCTTTATGTGTCTTCATCACAGCAGGAGAGCCGTGATAGTAAAGACGATGTTCAAAGAATCATCCTGACTTCTGTCATCGAGAACGGACAGAGGAGGAGGGTCTCTGTCCCCTTTATTTGCTGCCTGTGCATCTCTTTTGTCATAAAAGGAAATGCATCCCGCTTTTATTTATTTTTAGTCTTGAGCTCAAATGGGAATGAGGCCGATTACACAGCCAAGATTGACAATTTTATGCTGCCAAATTAAAAGAACCCCCTGAATTAGCGAGATAATTGCATGCAATCTCCCTTTAATGGGCCTGTCAGTGATTACTGGCTGCTTCAACCAGCCCCTATCAGTGGCAGGGGAGGGGAGCGTGCTGAAATGAAATGTCAATCATATTAGCATAAATGAGTAAATTGGTGTGAGTAGCTCATTGTCAGAGAGAATCAGTCGTGACGTGCCGCCCTCGACCCACAGAGGAACTGACACTGAGAAGACGCACCAGAAGAAGAAAACAGAGGCAGAGAGGGAGGACTGAGAGAGAGACAAAGAAATTACAAGTGAGCGCATGGCACTGACAGCTTATAAGATGTACAATTATTATCTTCAACCGGTGAGGGACGCTGTTGTGTGGCAAAGGGCAGTTGACAATAATTTTACCACGTCTAGCTGTTCTTGTTTTCATTAGTTGTCTGCTGCAGCTGCAGGCCTCTTCTACCATTCAGAACCTAGAATCACAAAAGCACCACTATAGAGAGAGGTGTTTAAGGCAGTTCCACTGAAGGCTTTCAACTGCAGCTCCCTAATATTTACTTAAGAGCTGTGTCTTCTGTTACGGGGCTCTCTTTGTTTCTCACTGGGGAATGTCCTCAAACACCGACTAAACAACAATCGCAATGTACACAAAGAGGGACTTTCCTTCTAACTGAGCCCAAAGCACTCGCGTTAGGTTGAAACATTTATAGTTTACACAAATGGAAACTTTAAGAGAGGAATATACTCAAAGTCTTCCTTCAGTGTTTTTGTTAAATGAATATTAAAGGTGTGCTTGCATGAATTTTGTGTTGAAACCAGTTTTCTGTTGATGTGAGCTAACACAGTCTAGCGTTGTATGCTCAAAGATGTATGGGTAGAAGAAAAAAGATAGGAATATGTGGGTGTTATCATGTCACAGACTTGGGTCTTCATCAAAGGCTGATCTATTTGAATGGAGTCCAAAGGGAGAAGTTTTAATCCCCTGAATAAAATACAATTTTATGGAGAAAACTGTTGGTTCCAAGTGGGCCCTCGTACATATTGTATCTTATTTTGGCATCGATCTAGTTGATGTTATCATGTCTATGCATGTGCTGATGTCAGCATATCAATTGCCTCTATATATGTGCCAAGTTTGAAGCTAATTGAAACAGAATTGATGTTTTTATTGACATTTGAAATTTCACCCATTATAAGTAAATGGAAAGAGAAAAAGGGTTTTAAAAGTCATAAACATTTTTTTTTTTTTTACTTTGACCTACTATTCCCAAAATATATAGCAAGATGGCCGGGTTGATCCTCAGGTGGGCCCTTGGGTTAAGGCCCTCTGCGCTGCGCATACGTCCCCATACCTGTAGCCACAAGGGGGCAGTGTCTCATTGTGCTGGTCCCAAGTCCAGATAAATACAGAGGGTTGTGTCAGGAAGGGCATCCAACATTAAAACCTGTGCCAAATCAACATGTGAATGTGATTCACTGTGGCGACACCTGAAGGGAAAAGCTGAAATAAAAACTTACTTTTTACATACTGTTCCCAAAATGGAATCAGATCTAATCTGGCTCACTACCAGTCTATGAACCCAGTTTGGTATGATTTCAACCTATAGTTTTGCTGTTATATGTGAAATTTCGCCCATTAAAAGTAAATGGGTGAAGGAAAAAAAAATAAAATTAATTAATTTTTTTTTTTTTTTTGCTTTGACCTGTTTCCAAAATGGAATCAGATCTATTCTGGTTCACTACCAGTCTATAAACCCAATTTGGTATGAACTTAGTGTTAACAAACAAACATACCAAACCAAAAACAGGAGCCTTTGCCTCCCATTAGGGGCTGGGTAATGAAATCACATCCCAATGATTTCTGTCATGGTCTTCAATGTCATATCCATACACTGAGAAATTGTGACACAACATCATAACATCGAACATCAATAAAATTATAATTTTGTGACCAAACATATCCATTTTTACAGCTCTTTTCTTGTTTGTACACTTTTAACCCATAACAACCCAGTGTGACTTTTGCCTTACTTACTTTTGCGCTACCCAATTTATTTTTTTCTCTGTATTTAACAGTTCCTAGGTGATTTACCACCATTCATTATAATATTGTCCTCTGAATTTTGTATTTTTTCAAATGAAAATCATCTATTTTCCTATGTTTAATTAACTGATCGTGATGGTGTTTATAAAAACTCAGAGTAAAGTGAAAGGTTGTTATATCAAAAACATGAACTGGTGACTCAATGCTGTAGAAGATGATGGTGTTTCCCACAGTAACTACAGAGCCACTAGACGTCCAAATGGGTCAAATCTGATGACCATGAAAAGATGAAAAACTGCATTTTACACCAATTATTTAAATGCATTGACAGGGTTGATGGATCAATCATTTTTTATTAGTAATTGATGATGGATGATCTTTATGGGTAAAACTAAAGAAAAAAAAACTCCATACATTTCAATAATCCTTCCCATCACAGCTAAGAAATCCACTCTGCTATTTAACATTAGAAGAACTTAACATGAGGCTAGTCCAAGTCAGACTGGAGTCTTAGTTCTTTAGTCCCGTTATCGTTGGTTTGTTGTTTTAACGGTAGAAGAGCAGAACAGAGTGAATATGAGGATTTTCACAGACAAGGTCACCTGAGTCCTCTACAGAGAAACCAGTCCACAGATTATTACCAGAGATTTAGGCAACCAAGAGAGTCATTAACTTACAAATGGAATTCACTAACATCTCTGAAGAGTCTGCCAGCACAGAAGAGACTCATTAAGTTTTAATGTGAGCAC
The DNA here is from genome assembly GCA_029822895.1 of Maxillicosta whitleyi. NCBI lineage: Eukaryota > Metazoa > Chordata > Actinopteri > Perciformes > Neosebastidae > Maxillicosta > Maxillicosta whitleyi. The sequence goes on from JAPSES010000058.1 coordinate 15,686,943, forward strand.
ACAGTCATGAATGAATCTCCTATAGTGCACGTTTAAGCATGATTTCAGCCATCAGAGTCAATGTGAAACAGTGGTGAAAACAACTCTGTAACGTCATGCTTTGGCAAAATGCATATTATTCACCAGGCGTATTAGTAAAACAGTTATAATAAAATTCAAATAGGCTATCATGTCCAGTTTAATATGTCTTTAACCCATTAAGATTATCTACGTTTAACTTTTCTGAGCTGATTTATTGTTATTTATAGTCACATTATTGTCTGTATTTTATGTTGTTGTTGTTTTTTTTTTTGTTTTGTTTTTTTTTTTTTTTCAGGGAGCATGAGGGATTTTCTTATATTTAAGTTAATGATCATGTTCATAAAAGCTCAGATTAAAGCTGTATTAGCACAAATATGGCAGCCTGGGGGCAGAAAACAAACCAAACACACAATATTCTGTATTTGCTCCACAGTGGATTCGAGTTTGCAGAACAAATACAAAACTAAATCATTTGCTTTAAAAATCCCACAATGCTTTGTATAGCATGTAATGCTAAAGCTCTGTGGGTTTGTCACCATGAATGACTCTTTCATTTAGCAAAAATACATTTAATACTTTTCTAAAGATCCTTCCTTGTGGTAAAAGCAGATGTTTTGTAAGGATATATTCACTGTACTCACATAGACTTCTACTCTAAAATAAAAACCATCACTGCCAAGGTTAGTGTTTTAACAAAATATTAGACATAATCTCCATCCACACTGACATGTACTGGTCACAAAAGATATTAGTAGTGTCAAACAAGAAAAAAAAAAAAACCTGTATTCATCTCCATTTTTTCACCTTACAGGTCACGTTGCAGTCCAAGTTGTTACTGAAATACAACAGACATTTCAACATTCTGAGTTTTGTGGATCCTAAATTGTCATAGTAGATCCTTTTGTGGACATGGTTTAAGAATCAGACCTCTCAGTGTTGTTTTCTTGTACACAACAAAGCTCTTTCTGGGCCCTAATAAGCATTCAGTCTTTTTTTCAGGTTATGTAATACCCCCCATGGATAGTAAACTGACATGTAAGTACACAGTCAGTGGTTTGAAGGCCTACACCAACAGCGAGACCCTTTAAACATACCAGAGACATCAGAGATGTCATGTTTCTGCTTTCTGGTGAACAAAATATCTTCTATATTCTAACTTCTCTCACTTTTATACCAACTTTATCACTCACTATCTCAGTCTCTCTTATGCACACACTTCTACACTTGTCCCATTCCCCAACGATTTCCCACAGGCCCTGGGAACTGAGAGTAAATCAAGGCAAAATTCCTCCAGTTCGACAATTCATTTGTCCACAGGCTTGTTAGGCAGGAAGAAGGAAGAGAGCGAGCGTGTGTCAATAAATCATCTGACACCCAGCTATATTTATGCCCACAGCAATGAGTTTAACAAGGAGAGCAGTCCTTGAAGCAATATCCTAAGTGGCACTTCATCCCTGTCTCCTTCTACCACCACCCTCCCCACCCGGGCCCCCCTTCCCCTTCCCTACCACATCCCTCAGGAGCTTTCTGATTGTGAAGTGGCAGAAGAAGACGCCTCAACAGCACAGACAGAGGAGGAGAACAGGCCCAGACACCCGCTGCTGCCTTCTCTCGGCTAAAATTATCCCATGAGCAAGAGATTTGGAGAACTTCATTTCCTTGTTCATAATTAAACTCCTCAACCTTAATCTGACCCAGTCATTCTCCTACTGGAGCCGAGCTGGGGCTTCCTGCGGTGCTTATTGAGCCCTACTTATTACAGGGATCAGAATCCATCCTCCACTTCAGCTGCCAAGTGTGGGTCACCCTATTCAATTATTTTTGCCATTCATGGCATAAGCGATGATAGATCCTAGAGATTGTGCAGTCCAGCTCTTTCACATTTCTGGTGAAGAGCGAACACCGGGTTCAGGAAATGTGACTGGAGAGGTGAGAGGATTAATTCTTAACAGTCTCCACCATGCACATTTTTTCAGCTCATTTAGTAATTACAGAAGCCATAAAACAAAGCACCTTGCACATTTTCCTCTGCACTGTGCTTGGCTTTCCACTAGGTGGCAGTCATGAACCAGCCCTCTCACACCCCTCTTTCTTTCCCACACTCTCCCACCCACCACCACCACTACTGCTGCTGCTGCTGCTGCTTTAATTACTGGTATAAAAGGGGGAGCTGTTTGTCCTGTTTGCTCCTCACAGACAATCTCCATTCCTTAGATTGAGATAGGCACTCTTGTTTGCCATCAAAGCAGTTTCCAAATCAAGAATAGCCTGGCTAAATAATTAAAAGAGGAGCTTATTCCTGTTAAACAGCACTGAAAATAGCAGCTGCCCCTTTTCTTCTAACCTTCCTCGCAAATTATCATTTCTTTCAACGATATATTATTATGAAAAATGAAAGAAAATTAGGAAAATCTAACCTATCTCTGCTCATTTGAATATTTCCAAATATCTTCTCAACAGGAGAGGTACGTCGCATCATTCGGCTCATTAATTTTACAGTTAAAGCAAGGGTCTCATAATGACAACTCCAAGTCGACTGCAGGTTACTACACCTCATGACCTGTGCGAGACAACATCTGAGGCGACGAGGGGCATGTAGGCACTTCTAACAGCTGTGACAGAGAGATAGCCTGGAAGTGTGGCTGACACTGTGGCAGTATTGGCAAATTTGTCAGTGTCAGCTCTGGTCCCTCAGCATTGCTTTAATATCACTGAGAAGGAGTGTGATCCGTTTAAGTTAACCCTACAACAGTGTGGGACGGGAAACAATGGTAGAAACTAGAACTGCAGAAGATAGTTTCTCAGCAAGTCACATCCAAACCGTCAGAAAAATACCAATACAGGTCGATTTTCATGATCAGTTGGCAGCGTCTCCTAGATGTATGAATGATTATATAGCCTGACTTCATAAAATATGGAATGTGATTTGTTATATCAGCCCTTTTCCACCATTTTTTTCCCCTAAGCCTAACCATATTGCTTCGTGCCTCACCATTGCCTCAACATAGATAAAATAAAACAAGTCAGAATTTCCAAGTTTCTCATTAATAAATTCAACTGGAACACCCCCTGAAGTCCGATTTCCAATAACATCCACCTTGTTCTGTGCGTCAACAGCAGTGAAAGCTGTAGGACATTGTTAATTAACAAGTGTTATATAACATGAAAAAGGTGCTCAGAGAGATGAATCTCAAATGGACATTTTAAAATCATATTTGAGATTTTCTTTTTCTCTGCCACAGATTCACAGATTCACTCTCCACAATACCTCCACAGTGACCTAATTTCCTCTAAAAATCTTTTCAGAATAGTTCTCGCATCATTCACCTGCCCTGGTATTTGGTGGGTTAAAACCATTTCCACCATGAAAGGGCGGTTTGCACTCCAGCAACAAACTATACTGTTTGAGTCTCAAAATGTCATTAAAGTGTGCACCCTGCTAACATTACATTGACATGCATTGTCAAGTAACACATATGCACTTAGAGAGAACAGGAAATATCCAAGAAACAGAATGGGAAAAACCTAAAAAAAAAAAAAGAAAAAAAAAAGTAAAGTAACATCCACTGTGTAGGATTATTTTTGGCTAGTGAGAGGATGACATGACCAAAATCATGTATTTATTCCACAGTTCCTTCATGGTGTGTCAACCAGTGTAATTTCATCCGTCTAGTCTTGGCTGCTTTTGAGGGGGCTGCACGATATACAGACACGCATCAAAAAAATAAATAAAAATAACATTTCAAGTCAATTTAAATGTTCTGTGACATTTACAATGCTCAAAAATAGAATTATTTTCATCAGAGGCTCCAATCATAGGTAAAACTGACGAAAAGTCATTTCTTTTGAGTGCAAACCACCATGCTTTCTTGAAGTTTAATGTTACAACTGGTTTCAAGGCACCACTCACAAAAGCAGGTGAGTAGTGTGACTGCTGTTCGGAAGTGATTTTGGAGGGAACTACAGTTATTTAATGCACCGGTTTACTCACCATGAAGGCACAGTCACCAAGGCAGCAGTTTTTGTCAATATTACCTTTTCTGCAGCCAAAATAACTCAGTACAGTTGATGCTTTTTTCCTTTCGCAACCAAATCTTGGAGAAATTTATATTTAGTGAGATTTAGTCCACAATATGTAGTACATAAAAGATATTCAAATGTCAGCTTTTCCACTATTGTGCAGCCCTAGTTTCAACACACCAGACACAAAAGCAGGTGAACACTGTGAATGCTGTTTTGAATTGATTTTGGATGGAAATAATGCTGTTTAATACACAGGTTGACTCACCATGAAAGCACTGTGGACAAAGAGTGTAATGTTATTCAACAAATAATCCCATACAGTTGACCTTTATTTATCTTCCATCTCTTCTTTTGGTGTTTTTTTTTTTTTTTTTTTTTTTCTCCTGTTCCATTGTTTATTTTCAGTCTTGGGTTGAGTTCCTTTGCCTTATGGTGCCATTGTAGATGACTACCAGAGCATATGTGAGATCAAGAAAGGATGGTTTGCAGTCCAAAACAAGTCTTAATATTAAAAACTCTAACAAATATATGACGATTCCAGAGGTTTTTTTTAAAACATCATAAGAATTCTTGTGATGCAAAACAGCATATTGAAATCAGCTTTTTTCCAGTTTTGTGCATCCCCAAAAGCAACAGCAGCCAGATGATCAGCTCTGTTCCCATTGTTGTGCTCTCTTTAGAAAGCTGATTTAGTGTGAGCCCAGAAGTGTGTCTTGTGCCGGGCTACATGATTTGAGCCAGGGTGGAGAATGGGATACAAGCTCAGCCCCATACAAAAGCCCCGTGCTAGGGGTCGCAGTGGTGAGCTTCTGACCTCTCCCTCTCAATGGGTTATTGTGTCGGCCCCGTGGATCGGAGGGTAAAACAATCCATATAGGTTTAACAGGCATGAAGCCAAACGGATAAAGCTGGGAGATGCTCCCAGAAGGGAAGGTTGTCGTCCAAGCCAAAAAGGCCTTGCCCTCAGTACGCTGAGAGGTCAAGGGCAACGGGGGGTCATGGACGTCCAGACAGGAATTGGGTTGAAGCACCTGAAGGGGTCAGATTGTCACATGTAAAGCTTCCTACTGTAGTTCAATGTTTTGTTTTGAATATATTATGAAATTGATTTACTTTACTTGGTCTGAATATCCTATATGAATGGCACGGAATGGCCAGTGTTCAGCATGCAACAACCCAGAACAGAGGATTAGCATGCTATGACCTGCTTTATAGTCAACACAAACAATAGCCTCTCTTTGTTTTTCATTCGTCCTCTCTTCACTTGGTCATCTTTTATGTTTTATGCATCACCATACACCCATCCCAAGAGTATTCTCTCAACAAGTAAAATGAAGATGTTATAGTCAGTGTGTTTATGTCAGTGTGGTCACTACAGTTTTTTTGTAACCCACTTTTTTTTTTTTTAGTGACTGTGGTCTAAAAAATCAATCTCCAGCTGAATTCTAGGATTAGGCCCTCGTCAAATTAATTCAGTTTTACCGGGGCTACCGAACAGATGGCTGTTTTATTCAGGACTCAGGCTAGTTTTGTTGCCTGGCAATCTCCAGCCAAACCAAATCAAAGACCATAAACTGTCACTTAGGGGGCAGTGGAATCTGGTTTTGCACACAATCTGACTGCAAACGCATCAGTCATATTTCAACCGCAACACTACTCGGGCTGAACCTGGATGGAAATTAATTGAGGGTTAAGATGCAGAGCTGATAAAGAGCTGCTTGTTTCTGAGTCACTGTCTGGGGGGGAAAAAAAGTAAAGCAAAATAAAATGTTGGACACAGGAAAATAAGCCATAATTTAGGCTATTGGAATGCTTTAGTGGACTGAATAGACATACAGGCCTGAAGGGGTATGACGAATGTAATGGAGTATTTATTTTCATCTTAAATACTTAAATAGAATAGTTATATTTATAAGCCAGCTGAAGGACATATTGGCTTTGAGATGGTACTTGAGATACGATTCATATTTATTTACATATATATTACACAAATAGCCAAAATAAAACTACATCAAGTGTGTAGATGAAGCTGTTTTTTTGCCGATGTAGTTGCACAGGAGCTGCTCATTCGTTCTCAGTTCACACTAATGCAGTGTGGATTGAAGTATCGCTTACGAGGGCATTGTCAAGTGAATTGATATTTCTCTATTCTAATATGTGTGAGTCATTATTTTATTATGTGATTACAGTGTTCATTATGGCCAGCAAACTTACTGTGCCCTATAATGGAACATGAACTCTAATGTGGGTGCTGTGGGCCTGCTTGTTTTATAGGGCTTTTCCACTCTCTCTCCCCGTTCTAAAGCAGTGTCTCTCTATCTCTCTCGCTCATTGAGTCAAGGCGGGAGTTTACAGGAACAGCAGGCAGGCAAGGGCCTTGTCACACCGCGGAGCAACACTGGAATGTATTGTATGCGTTAGAAAGACAGGACAGCTGGGGCAAAATAGTACCCCAAGTTCCTAAAACCCCACCTGCGGGCGTCAAAACGGGTTACATTTACTATCCCGTCACACAAACATCAGAACGAAATATGATGTTTTGATTTACGTGGCGTACCGGGGGAACACTTTGTCATTTGGTGCTATACAACAAGAGTCACATACACGCACACACAAGTGAACCGCGGAGGAATCTTTAAGGTTGCCAGTGAGTGCTTCGGCGTTGAAAGCACACACAGTAAATTGAGGCTCCGGTTTGTCGGAAAACCCGGACTGGAATTTGATTTTATCTGAAGAAAAAACAGCTTTTAAAGGTATAAAAATAAAATAAAACAGTAAAACATCGTCCTGCTACACCACACAAATATGTTTTACCAAAGGGTGCGTGTGAAATAGTCGGTAGTTAAGCGGTTTTCATGTAATTTGTGTGTGTTTGCTAATGAAGTGCCTGTGTGTTGGAGGGAACGGTTGCTGTACTATGACCTCTATCTAGACTTGACAATCTCTAGCTCAACAGCGTGAGCGCCAGACAGCAGCTACACAGGGAGTGAACTGGTTTTACTGGTGCCCGCTTAACTGGGACATCCCTGAAACAAGAATAGCACTTAGAATGTCCACAAAATAGAAAACAGATATAATATAGGTTGATGTTCTAATGGTAAAATGATCTTTAAATCACACTAGAAGCTCTGCACCATTAAATATCCATGGCAGACATGTTGAAATTCTTTGATAAAGTTCGTAAAACAGTTACCATATACCATTCTTCCTAATCTGCAGATATGTAAAACGTTTATTATTAATGTTAATAGAGGAGGACGTCACAAAATGGCCATACATTTTACAGGTTCTAATGAGAATCTTGTCTGTTTCTGCACCATTACATGTTGAAATCCTGTGAAAAAAGTTACTAAAACAGTCAACACATTAAATTCATCCCAGTCTTACCATATAATTACTTGTCAATATGAATGTTCAGAGAATTAGAGCACCAAATTTATCTACACCAGTAGCACAAACACTCAAATCATTTGACAAAGTTAATAAATCAGACACTGTATGAAATTCCTCCCTGTGCTGATGTAGATAAATGTCTGTATGAATGTACATAGAGAATTAGAACACAAAATGTCTACCAGAAACACTATGAATTGGTTTTCCAATAGTTAGCTAATTTGCATGTTATGACACAACTAATAGCACACATTGAAATCCTTCAACAAAGTTAAAACAGCCAACATATAAAATTCCTCCCAATCCTAATATATGAATTATTGTCAGAAAGAATATTCATGGAGGATTAGACTGCTATACGTTGACCAGAAAGACTATATGTTGCTTTGTTTTTGGCAAATTCATGTTATCACACTGCTAGCTTAGCATCATTAGTATACATGTTGAAAATCTTTTGAAAAAGTTAATAAATTACCATATGAAATTCCTCCAGTCCTAGCTAATAGAGTCCTAGAGTTCTACAAATCAGCCTATACCACACTGATGGAACTGTCATTTTTAATGGTAATAAATTGTATAGTTTTACAAAGTGTGTTCACATTTGAAATATAATCCCCTCATGGAATCCAGAATAAGTCTACATAACTTTTATAACCCATAACAAATACCATAGCCTATTCTATAATAAATGGTCCATATTGTGACTCAGTTTTTTTGTTTGTTTGTTTGTTTGTTTTTTTTCAGTAATTTTTTTTTAGTTTTGTCTGTCAATTGGTTGTTATTTTGCATGTGATTCTCATTCAGTTTTCAACTTTAACCTCATCATGGACAAGCTGTTAGTCATTCTTTTGGATCATGTTATGAACAAGTTTATAAGGGCACTAAAGCTGCATCTCATGCTCAAGCACATAACAAACAGAGCCAGTTTGGCTGAAGAGCATGCTGAAGGCCAGGTCTGTGTGACCACAGACATGTTTAGATCTACAGTATCAGGACGGCGGCTCTCGTCTTGTACAATCTCTGCAGTCTGTCTGCCCTGGAATGCCGCCACTGACAGCGATTCTTCTCTGAAACAACAGGGAATTATTTGGAAAGGGGTGGCAAAATCAACACACCGTCTGTCGATTATCCCCCCGCTATTCTGGGCCCTTTTGGCTCTGATGTGTATTCAGAGCATCAAAGGCCTGCGAGATGTGTCGGCCTAAAGGGAGGCGATGCACAGTTTAATCAAGCATTTGGGTGCCTCTGTTTTTAGTGTCATGTGCCACTGATTCAAAGAAATGACATTAAGAAAAACATTCAGGAAAAATCACCCCCTTTGGAGTCAAGAGACTTGTGAATTCATATGTGCATGCTTTCTTAAACTACTATGTATGGAGGTGCATTTGGTTGAAATGCAACCAAGAATGTTTTTAGCGCACTTGAAAGACTTTGCTACATCAAATAGAGAAGACTTCTCACCCACAGAATACAAAATAGCAGTGATGATTCTGTTACCTGAACCAGAAACTCTGACGTTATATAGCAGACCTCTAGTTTGGCAACCTTTTGCAATGATATGATTAACTGAATGAAAATATAAAAGGAAGTTGGTCAGGTGACATGGTTGAATAGGGAGAAATCTTAGAAGGGGACAAGACAACATGTTCAGTGTCAGAATGGAGGTAAATATTGCTTTTATTTTGTAGGGCGGTTTCTATTTTACCCCTCATCATGATCTTTTCCTATGTCCAACCAAGTTGTTTTTTTGTTGTTGTTGTCTAAACGTTACGGTAATGTTCATTACTGTAACCATCAATGATTTATGGTGGATTTATGATAGTTCTTAGCATAAAGTGTATATAAGTAGTGGATAGAGCAACCATGGAGTGATCCATTTTGAAACTACTGCCATTTTGTTGCCAGTAGTTTGCAAACTTTCTTTCAACAAGTCGGGTTTTGGAGCTGAAAGTGTCCATATTTGGACAATACAAAGCAGAACACTGCTATTCAAGTGGCCATGTTTTAGTTAATGCTTCCTGCTAACTTACTGACTGTAAAATATTTTAACATCATTAAAAATAATTAAATAATTTTTAACATCTTGTCAGTGGAACCTATTAACCACAACTACAACAGAGCTGTCAGGAAAAAGGTTTTATTATATAAAAAGACACTTCAAAAGCTTGACTTAGTGGAGACATGAGTTACAATGTAGCAGTAATTTAGAGATGGACCAACAGATCCCTTATACGATGGTACGAATAAAATGAATAAGGCAGGAATGAATGCAGGAAAAAAATGAGTGATTCAGTTTTTTTTTTAGAGATGTATAAGTCTATGGGAGCTGGGGTCTTTTCGTGCCAATCCCAGTAACCATCAGTGGTATTAAAAGTTTAGGATACTTTTGTATTGGCTTCATTTTACGCTAAGGTCCTTGCCCCTTGGTTCTATCCAAGACGTAATAAGTGTAACTTGAAAATGAAGCCAGTGAGGAAGTTAAAATGTAATATTGGCTCACAGATGTTGGCTTCAAAAAATCCTGGCTCCATACTTCTTCCTGCAAATACTATGTTCATTTTCCCAAGGAATCATTGCGGTTTCATTTACTTCTTTTGTACTGTGGTGTCATGTGGTCTTTGGTTGATGGTTGAGGTGGATTCAAGTAGCTTTTTAAAAAATGAATTGAAAGTTTTTTTTCCCAATGATTTTGTAATGTAAATGTTTGAGAAGTTTACTAATTTCCAATGTCAGTGAGTTAGCATTTAGCATCAGCTGGTGCTTTCATAGCTCTGCCCTTTATCCAAATAAAATCACACCTGCTTCCAACAAAACAAGGTGACCCACTAAAACTCAAACAATTGGACTCGAAATGTTGGGCGTGATAGTGGCTCTGTGTTGTTTTATGTTTTATAATCTATGGATTTTATTTTAAGCCTATACTTGATCTTTTCCAAAGCTTAACTAAGGTGTTTGGTCCATTGGCTGTGTCATTATGAAAGCATGGAACAACAATGGAGTATTCTTCAAAGTTATGATTGCTGTATTGTGTTTTAGTTTAATTTAGCTCTCTTCAGGATGTATTGAGACGAAAAAATTAAATTTATCAGTTTCTAGTCCAACTGGTATTAGCAATCAGTGTCATTCTGATTCGTTGTCTTGAATTTGATAAGAGATCTGTGTCGTGCCTGCTGTTTTGATCTGAACTCCATCACTCAGTTACTAGGCCTGTGTGTCTCTGCTTGGCCTGATAATACCCTTTCTCTACCCGGGCCCTTTTCTTGACTGTCACGTCTGGTTGACACAAAGTACTGCCACACGGATGGGGGTTCACCCCTCCTCCTTGAAAGCCCAGCTGTCAGTGGTTACATAATAGCAGAGCCTTGTTGGGCTCGCCGGATGGCTTTGTGCGCCTGTCACTGAATGTGATTGTGGGTAAGATTAAGCGGTGGGTGAGAAGCCACAGTTAAGGGGTTCCTACCTGGTCTCCAGCAGAGACGACAGAACAAACAGAATCAGAGGTTTGGAGAGCTCTTTAATGTGGCACTGCAAGAATCTTATCCCCCTTTCACACCACGCATTGTGTTGATGAACAGTATTTCTTGCTTACATGCTTGATGTTTTATGTATTGCTTGAGTAAAGACCTCCAAGGGAGAATCTCAAACTGCCCAAAAACTGAGCATCCAGGGGTGACAACTGAACAAACAGAAAATACTATTGCTACCATTGTATATTTCTGCAAATCTTAGATACGTGTAATCTATATTAAGTATAAATGTTATAGTGTTTTATCCATCACTATTGCCACCATCCTCAATAGGTAGGAGGAGGTCAGGGTGGCATCATGGCTCCTGTATATTATTAGGTTTTGGCAGTAGCATTGCTTTGGATTACAGATATTGTTAGGGCAAGATTGTGTTTTGGCTTAAAAGTTCATAAATACCATTTGAGTCATTATACAGCAAGGAAACCTTTATCTGTTTAACCAAGCTCTGGAATGCTTTCCTAACCTTGACCAAATGCTGTCAGAGCATAAACCTATTGGCTACTTGCATATGAACATAAATGTATCCCTAATAATAAAAATGACAAAATACTTTCACATCAATATAATTCCTGCCTAAACCTGACCATAAAAATGATAAAATATGTACATATCAATGTAATTTCTACCCTGACCTGACCAGAAACACTACATTACATGAATTTAAATCTGCAATACAATTCCTCTGCACACATTGAAAAAAGGAAAGGCTGTGTTAAGTTTCTAGCCCATAGCTATAATCAATAACTGCTTATGACATATCATGTAATGAATTCACCCAAAAGCAAAAAATTTAAAATCACAACCAATGGAGTCAGGACAAGGACACGCACGTGATTCCAGTAAACATGATTTAATAATAACTGTGTTATTGAGCTTGAAACCATAAAAATCATGGAGAGTGGGTGTTGAGGGTATGGGGGGGGGGTGGTTCCCATTTATGGTAGAGAGACTTGATTTCCCCAGGGCTTGTGTTAATTCAGTGTATTATAGCGCTGTTTACCCAAAGAGGGGGCAGGAGCTGCTTCAATAGGGGGTCCTCCTGGAGAAGTTTGCTCCACAGTGATGGTCCACTCGGCCCAAGGCCAATGATATCTGCAACTGGACTGATTCCCTTTCAAAGGCTCCACTGAACGTTCCATCTACAGACTAACAGGCATCCCCTTGGGCAGCTGGATGCCGTTTTCCATCGCCTTCCTCCTTTCCGTTCCCTTCCTCGTCTCCCTCTTCCTTGCCAGTCCAGACCAGCTTTTTCCTCTCTCCCCCTTGCTCATAACAGAGAGCCAAGCCTTACATTAAATCTGTGTTTCTGCATAACCGGCCTTGTATGTTTTCTTTTTTTTCCTCTCAGTCTGCTGGGCCCTCTCCTCTGTCTCTCTCTCTTCTTTCTCTTGCAGTGAAAATAGCGCAAGCCAAGCCTCACTATGAGCGCCTTCTGCACAACTTGAATTCTTCCAACACAACAGCAAATAAACAGTGTTGCAAAAAAGGGGAGACTGTAGAGCACAGCGGTGCCATTTAAAGCTGTGGCTATGGAAACCCCTCTGTCTTCCCTCTTAATATGTGTTTACGTTGCTGTGTTTGACTGACAGATAAAGGCACACATGGGGGAAGCGCCTCCTTTAAAATGCATTGTGTCCCGCTCCTCCTCCCTCTTTTTTATTTTCTCTTAAAATAGGCCCCTCATGCAGGTTCAAACAAGCCAGAATAAATTACTTTTTGCTATTTTTGCCCCTTTTCCCTACTGTCTTGATTTGCACAGTCGCAGGGCAGAAATTGCTCTCTTTGGTGCCTGAAATTAAACATTGCTATTGTCCCTGACTATGTTCCTAGAGCTCTTTTTATTGTAACAGTCTCAGTGAGGATTGCGTATGTGGCGCCTGCTCCTATCAAACAAGGGATATCAAAACCTTATGGAGAGGTATCAGGCCAGATTCTCCAGTTAGGTTAGTATTACAGATACAGTCGCATTAAAGTGTAAATTAGATGACATACAGTCTAGTAAAATTTGAATTATTTGTGCCATTGTGTATAGGAATACGCAATATTTTAGGAACTCTATATGGGAAAATGTTGCAGTTATCTGTTGATGTGTCTTATTAAATTTAACGCTCCAAAGTCAGTCACCAGACAAAAATATCATGGTGTTTCTAACCAACCCAGTTTCCATAACTTTTTTTTGTTCATAAGGCAGAACGTTGTTGTAATGGATCGCAGATTCACAAACTCCAGGACTCTACCAGACTCTATCATAGGCAGTGGGTTTGGTTTGGTTTAGACAATAACATTGCTCCACATTTTATTAGGAAATATCTGCTTCAGACATTAAATGTGCTAAATCTTACATACTTTAATAAAATGAATCAGAAAAGAAATGACAAAAGTGCTGCTTAGCTCATGTTTTACCTTTGTTTGATGGTGTGTTATTGCACGTATATATTGGCTTTATGTACATTTATACATGTTCCACTAGAAAGAACCTGAAAAGTGAATGTAGTGTAATATGCAGACACTATTTTCAGGTAGATCCGGTAGCTCTGACAAAAGCATTCCTTTTGAATAAAACCCATTCTCTCATTAATTCTCAGAATTTCACATTTCAGTCCAACTTTATCTTAGAAACTGCCACCAACTAGCACTTTTGACTTTTCTTTATTTGACTCAAATGTCATAAAGTTTAAATATTTTCATTCTGGAAGCATTTAACTTACTTAGGGTCAATGTGATTGTGGCTTGGTTTACATAAATCTAACCATAAAAATCATTTAGTTTTTGTAAATGAATGTAATATCTGCCAGAACCTAACCATAAACATCATAAAATACTTAAAATGGACTTTCTACAATCTGTAACTGTAAATATTGTAAAATGCTAACTGTTGTGTTTGCCTGACCATACAATTGAAAAGTACAGCATAATTTCTCTACCTGTATCAATAGAATTTTTGATATTGAAAAGTGTCTTTAGTTGTTGAAGTACATGTATTATGTAAACCTTGACATTATGTGTGTGTGTGTGTGTATGTGTGTGTGTGTGCGTGTGTGTATGCCCCTGATTTGCAGAAACAGCAGTAACAGGTGATTGAGCTGAAGGCATACAAAGGATAAACAGGCTGTAGAATATCCTGTTATGTCCATAATATTTTGCACCTTATGTTTACCTCTTGATCCTCATTCTCACACCTCTTCTCACACCGAGACTGAAAGGTTTTTAATGAATCACTTTCAGTTCGTAATGCTTCTGTAACCTAATGCTAAGTTGTATTTGGGCCAGTTGTCTGGAGGAGACAAGCCATACTACAGAGACACATGCCAAACAAAACCCTTGGTTGGCACTATGATGTGGGCATCATGCCTTTGCCAGCCTTCACTCTGTAGGGCCGATGCCAACCTTTTATAAATGCCCTATTTGGCAAGAGCATGTGCCCAGCAGTGTCTCTTAAGGTTCTGGTTCAAATACCCTCTTCAAATGTGAACCTGATCCAAGTCCTAAATGATCCAAATGATGCGTTCCAAATTGTAAGCTCTCATATCATATTCAGAGGAAACCGTGGATTAGGCTATGTTTTATCAACTCGACTGGCAACAGATGGAGGAGAACTGAGAAGTCATATGCACAGCCTCGTTTGACTTTATTGTCAAACATTTTGTTTGTTAATCTCAGAAACCTCCTCCGTTACCAGGCATGGCAGCTGCAACACATCAGCGTTCATGGTTTATTTTCTTGGTATTCAGCTAGAGGTGTGTCCCTAGAATTAAGGCAAATGGGCAATTACAGCTGAATGTCCTCTCTTTCATCTGCATTTCAATGCAAAGATTTGAAATCTGTCCCCGGGACAGGATTCCAGCCCTGTCTTTACCCTATAGTCCCACAGCCCTCAGGCCAATTATCAGCCTGGATTGAACACTTTCTGCCCCCTGAAAGCCTTGCAGTCCCCTATCTTGCAGACTCCCCACAGAGCCAAGATAAAGTTTTGTTTTCACAGTTGACTGGTGGGTGGTGTGTGACTCAGTTACTCCCCACCCGCCATCCTTGCATGGATGCAAAAGGTCAAGCCTGGAGTGTGCAAGGGAGCAAGTCCCATGATAACAGAGGGGTCCCTTGATTGTCATCATATATACAGGTGTCTTGATGTGGGATATCAGCTGGTCAGCCTTTCTATCAAACCATCTGTTTTGTTGTTTATTACAATTTGATTTCAGCAAAGTGTAAAAATTCTTCTGTCTCCACTGTACAAATTATAGACATGAATATAACCACTGTGACATCACCCACTGGTTTTTGGTCTTTTGTTTTAAAGCCTTGATTTTGTTTGTTGGCAAGAGACATTTATTAAGTAAATGATAATAAAGGTAACCTCATGAAACATTTTCAAGTTGTTAATGTAGCTACAATAGAGCTGTCAGGCAGGACAATAAAAAAAAAAAACATCAATTTATTAAATAAGCATGAACTGAAATAATCTGATTCAAGCTGCGACATTCATAACTCAAAGTCCAGATGGCCAGAATTTTATAATCAGAGAAATAATTTACAAAAGTACCACCTTTGCACATACCAGAGGAATCAGACCAGAATGACTACTGGGAAATTTTTTTTTTATAGAACTTGTGAGAAGCTTAAAGATTTGGATTTTTTGAGGTTGGTGTCTCATGTCTGTCAGTCAGATAATTCCACATTGGCCTCAATTTCTAGCTACGTAGTTTGGCTTTGGGTTTTCATAATTAAGCCATCCACCAAACCAATCCACCTTTTGACTATAGAGTTGAGTAGGGCCATTGTAAATCATGGATGTCCCATCAACAGAGGGGGTTGTAAAACACCCAATGAATCATAATAACACTGAGATAGCTTTTCTGTGTGTCTGAAGAATCTGTAGTCCTTCAGGTTTCTTCTAGTTTCTCATTACTTCATCATGTTTGATTGGAACCAGCCTTGGTCATGTCTCAGTAGTTTGGCTTACAGCTTATGCAGTCTTGTTCTTTTCACCACTAAATCCACCAAATTGCCACAAAGCACTGGGTTTCGTCAGCAGACCACTACAGTTTTTTTCTGTCTGTCAGACTTCCCCATCGCTGTTGTCTTCCCCACCGTCTCTTTCCAACCACAATGGTTCACACTTAAGGTCAGGGGAAAACCTTCTATTTTTGGTTCGAGCTGGAAACCAACCTATTGGGTTCTGAACCAATCTATTTTTTGTCAGAATGTTCCAACTGGTTGAAAATTAAGTACCAACATGAACCAGAACTCCATTCTATGTTAGTGGAGATGCGTTACTGTGGGAAGGTGGGCTAAGGCCTGATGTAGCTGAAAACAAGATAAGAAGTATGGTGTACGAATAATCACACACCTGGAACTTGTCCATCTTCAAGTAATTCCAACTGCATAGAAATGTGATGTGACTGAAAAACTGGAATGACAACCCCCCTAAAATATAAAGTATGGTTTGCTAGGTTGTCCAAACTGGAAAACAGAGCTTGATTTCTGAACATTGCTCAATGTCTTTAACACGGAGGAAGCAGTAAGTGTTATATTTGATAGTAAGGATGGTTTGGTCCATAACTTTAAAAAAAAGTATTTCAAACATGGCCTGAAAAAATCAGCAAAATCTGAAAATTTTAAATTGGAATATGGAGTTATGAGGTGAAATAGAACCCTGTGTTTAGCCACGTTCACACAGTCTCTTGCTGTTTCAATACCAACTCCATCTATCTCACATCAAACTACTATGCTAATGCATTCCCCTGCTTTTTTTTTTTTCAATTTCACTTCATCGTTGCCCTTTGTAAGTTAAGGCACTCATGCTTGAAACAGCACAAACATCAGCCCCCATAAGAGGGAAGAGTTCAGGCACGACAGAAGGCGTATCTGTAAACAATAGGCTAAAAGAGTGGGACAAGAAAATGATTCAGTTGGTAACAGCTGAAATACATCCAATTTCAATATATGAGAAGATTGGTCTCTTGAGCATCTCAGGGCCCACAGAGTGAATTACATCAGCCATTTTTCAATATAATGCCTTGTATCAACACACTGATATTACACACAGAAAATGGTTTCTCCATAAAATGCTCCTTTGGTTTCTATTTTCTGCGCTGGATAAGTAAAGCTGCTTGCCATTCGTTTTTTTCACATCCATTCAGTCGCGTCCAATTCATCTTCTCAGTCTGCCACAGTTCATATTGATATATGCTCAGGGGCTGTTCTGTAACAGGTAACTTAATCACTCCGTCTTCAACATGTCAATTTCGTCATCTCTCTGCCAGCCCACTCTGTTGTTCATCATGTCTGCATTACATTCACCTCAATACTAATGCCGGTCCCCTGGCTGCCACCATTGATTGCAAACCTATGGCTTCAGAGGCACTAATTCAAACATGCATATTTGGTTCAATTATAGTTTTAAATATTCATAGCCTAGCTCTATCTTTCTATCTTGAATGGACTGCATGAGTGGAATTTAAAGTTATCTAAACATAAAGAGGAGGCCATGACCACAGACCAAAATGCATTTTCCTTGTCACCTAAAAAGAGGAATTAATTATTTGATAAAAGGGGTTATGTAGTAGAAAAAGTGAAGCGTATAAAGCGAAAACTACATCTCTTTGAACTACTTGTGAAGACTGGGGATGAAATAAGTTGTCAGACATGTTATTATAATCGCATTTTAAAATAGTTCAATACAGAATCCCTATGATAATATGAAATGTTATACAGTACCACTTGCAGATCCCTGTAATTCCTTTTTAAAATGCATGGGACAATGTTTTTGCTAGTCATGTGACTAGATGCCACATCAGTAGCAAAGCTCATTGCTAACTCAGCAAAATAACATCCACCTGTATGTCTTAACATTCATAAAAGTAGGTGTTACAGCAATCTGGTCATTGTTTTCAGCAAATTATTAATTTGATTAGGTTTTACCTTATGCTGCGTTTCCATTATGTGGAAGCAGCTCGACTGAACTCGGGTACTGGGTACTATTCCTGTGGACGCTTTCCATTACAAGATACTACCGACTTTAGAGTACCTGGATGTCATAGTGATGTGACTTATAACTTCTGTGATACCTGCTCAGAGAGTTACAGATAAACTCCCTTGTTATGTGTTCACGCTGATTTTTTATTTATTTATTTTTTTTGTTGGCTACCAAGGACAGAAATGTCTGAACCTCCTCAACCGACCACAGTATAGTTTTGTGGGCTGTCATTATGTGGATTAACCTACCATCATACTTACTGTAAACTTCTGCTTCTGTTTTTTTTTTTTTTTTACATAGTGGCCAATGACACAGAGACAACTCTTGTTAACCGAGGTCCTTGCCCCTCAGTTTCTCTCCATTTTCACCAAATGTGGTCACTTCTGGTTCCAAAGATGCCAAACATAAGCCTTCAAAGCCTTGGCCCACAAACCAATGAGTAATGTAAGAGAGGCTATGTTCTTATTGTTTGCATGGAGACGACCAGTGCCAGGCATAGTGTTCTAGCTGATGCTAACAAACATGATTTTCCACAGTGAAAAGGCTGGTGAGGAAGGTTAGTCAGCAGGTCTTTATTTTATGGACGTCAGTTTAGGTCCTGTTACTTGTGCCACTGGTCCTTTCTCATTTTGGGTTGGGCCACGGTAACTGTCATTTCTTTATAACAGTCTATAGTATTTTAGATTTTACACTTAAAATGTCAACTGTTTTTTAATATGGAACACAATATATAAATACAATGAAATATAGTGGGATGTTCTTTTTTTTTTTTTTTTTTTTTGCTTTAAATCAGAAACTGCATTATGCTTTTGATGAGCCTAGTTATGTGTTCCTCTGTATGATCCCAGTTTGGCATTTTTCTCTACTTTATTTTGCCCACTTCACTCCCTTCACTTTATTTGCGGAGATGGGGCTGTTTGTCATTTGTGGAGACGCACACATACCGAGCTCCGTGACCCACAATGGAGCAGTTCCCAGTATGCTCTCTGTGATGAGTTCCCTCACCACTGAGATGATCCCCCTCATGGTTTCTTTTCATCCCCACTGAGAGCAGAGTGAGTACTTCTCTGTCCTTGCGGGGTGGACACCGTAATTTTGAGTGCTCTTAACCTTGCCTGGCTTTGTTGAGATCGGGGTTCCTTCTTTCACTTCACTTGAACACACTGTGAGAAATGGAGTGTTTAGAATTCATCATTTGGTGCAGGTGTGATTGTACGGACTTCATGAATTCAGAGACTTTCACAGAGACGTTCAGGAAAACGGCCCCCTACCAAATTATCACCTCACAGAAAAAGCACAGATAAAAGTACTCCAGTGTAACCTGAATATGTCCTATCAGCTTTGATTTGAAAGCTTGTCATGGGGCAGTGGGTCCCCCAGTCTATTTGCACCTAAGGAGCTGAGAGGATTTCACTGCTTGGTGGGGAATAATACAAGGAGAGAGGAGCATCTGATTGAATGCCCTTTAGGCAGAAGGTGAGTCTCATAAAAAAAGAGTTTGATCCCATTTGATCAAATCAGGTAAGAACAATGGCTAAAAGATTAATCTAAAGCAGCACCACATAAGTAGGCAGAATAATTCCACAAATGCTTTTTTAATATCCTCTCAGCCACCAAAGCTGCACATTTAGATTAAATGTATGCTGGGTATACTTGGAAAGTAATGTAGCTTTGCAAAATACAACTCCTATTTTTAAGATTAACAGCTTTTTTAAGCTACTAGTCTTGTTTGGTTGAGTAAAACTGTTAAAGCTGTTGGTAAAAAGTAACAGCAGAATCAGCTTTATTGGCCAACTTTGCACACACAAACATCAAGGAATTTGTCACCGGTTTATCCCTCATACTCACATACTATAGAGGAAATAAAATGTCTTAATTTATTTGCAAAAAAAAAAAAGTACACTGTTCCCCATATAATTGAAATAGTTTCGTTGTCAGACACATTCTTCTTTTTGTTCCTATTTCTACGCATTTTTAATCACCTTTGATGACATTTAATGATTACATTGAGATCCACTTTAACTATCGGGAATAAATCACATTGTCAAAATCATTTCATGAGAAGTACAAACATTTTCTGCAACTTTATGAGCAACAGTGTACATGTGACAAGAAGTTCTGACCCTGCTGCTCAGCGTAACTGCAAAATTTCAAGTGTCGCTAGTGTTACACATGTATTGTTTTCCAAAAGATATAAAAACCAGAGTCACATATGATTCCAAGTAAACAAACTAATCAATAAATGTTTATCTGTCACCTTTTAATTTGGGCTTATTTTCTTCTCAGTCTAACACAATGCTAAAATCTAATGCAGTCTGCACTTGACAAATTTAGTATAAACAATGTGCTGGTGTTTTATACTTTCAGAGCAGATTGACTTGGTTATATGACCCATGAGCAGTTTATTAAAGTTCTGATATGACAGGTCTTTGTGTTTGTTTTGAAATGCACTTATCATGGGTGTCATTAGACCTGGGCATTCGGGGCTTAAGCCCTGGATGTTTTGGCAGGAGCCCTGGATCTCTGAGCACACTGTTTTGTTTTTTTAAAATAGACATATGAGTAAATACACGTTCGCTTCATCATTGGTGCCTGCAGTCATTTCTCCTTATAGCCTGTGCGTACCTCATGCATACTGAGTGAAATTTTAGAGAGAGACAGAAAGATGTAGGGTGAGTGGAAACTTTTAAAACCATTTTAGCCACTTATTTTTTTAAAAAGCAACTAGCGACAAATCTAGCTTTCTAGATTTTTTCTGTGATACTGGTGGGTTTTATGGAATTTCGGTGTTCTGTGCACAATCAAAAGTACTTACTCATTCACGTATCATTAGCATGTTTTTCTCATCTTGTGTGCTGAACTGGACTGAGCTCATGTTTACTGAATATTTTAGAGATAGGTAAGGGTTGTGTTCAGTGTTGTATAAAGTACTGAAATAGTAAAAGTATAGGTACTCCTCCAAAAAATGACTTTGGTAAAAGTCAAAGTCACTGAAATGTTACTTGAGTTGAAGTCTTAAAGTATCTGATACTCTTTGTACTTAAGTACAACAAGTACTGTAAAAATAAATGTACTCAAGTAATGTAACCAAGTACAAGTAAAAAGTAAATAACAAGTAAAGGCAGCCTGAATTTTTTTTGGGGGGGGGGGTTTAACTTTTTTTTTTTTTATATATATATATAAACTGATTGTGAATTACACTACTGAAATGTAGAAGTTTAGAATTTATAAATAGTGTTCTGGTCCATTCAGCGGAGGGGATCATCCTGAGCTCCACATATGTAAAGCCACTGTTTTTTTCCAAGGTTTTGTTCGATTATTTAATAGTAAAACTGGGCTGCAGCATGTAATATGTACTAGTCTATGATAATGTGTTACTAAAGCAGATGGTCTGAGCCATGTCAGAATAAAAATTGGTCGTGTATGATAATTTTCTTTCAAATATGATAATGTTCAGCTGCTGGTATGATACAGGACTCACTAGAAACTAGGTGTTTCAATCAGTGCACCTGTTTTCATACAGAAAACCTGGCACCTTTTTGCACATTTTTCTTCTATTTTCAAAATAAATGCTCTAATGAGAAAGTTACACTGTAACATTTTGTGTGTTGTGTTTGGAAAAAATTTGACCAGAATCGGCCAAAATTGGTATTAGCCATCCAAACACCCTGCAAATCGGAAATCGGGATTGCCCCAAATATTGTAATCAGTGCCAGTCTACTAATTAGGCCAGAGCGTGATAATGACTGTTTTTTATACATTATGCAAAAATGACAAAACTATTATGAACAATCAATCAAAGCAATTAGTCATCAATGTTCCAAAATTAAGTAGAGCAAAAATGCAACAGCCTAAAAAAGCTGTGAATCATGGATTGGGTAGGTGGGTGGGGGGCCCCCATAAAGCATCAGTAACATCTGTCAGAGCAATAAGCTAAACTAAATAATACCTTACCTGTGTGTGCAATACACATTTTGTGCAGTAACTTATTTATTTATGAACATGTATAGGTGTATATATCACATTTATCTGATAATTCTCCTTTTATTCTGTTGATTCTTCTTTATTCTGTTCTCCTGTAAACTGCAACACTATGGAGCCTGGGAAAAATTCCTCCACTGGGACAGTAAAGTATATTTTATCTTTTTTAAAGCACCAGTTGCAAATCAATTTTTTTGTCCAGCCTTTCTTAGTAATGCTAGCATTAGCCCCGAGAATGTTTCCCTTTGCTTTTCCTCAGCTCCACATTCTTTAACATATATGGACACTTCTGTTTCCAAATTGCTGTTGTTTATGAATTAAAACAGCAATCCACAAAAACAACCGCAAAAAACAAAACAAACAAACAAAAAAAACGCCAGCAAACATCTATCAGTCCACAGTGGGGAAATGAAATAAACAATTACAAAATTGTTCACTTCATTTCAAATTTGTAATTTAAATGCACAAAAATGCATGCAATGCTACAATATGTAGATACACAACTAGTTCATTTCCATGTAATGCACCACACCTTAACAGTGACACTAAGGCACAAACTGTGAACAGAAAGTGCATTTTATAAAAGCCAGTATGAGACAGATTGAACATATTTGTATTAGTAAAAACCTACAGGACTTGTGCTGCACATGCTGTATTCCTGCACTATTTACAAAGAGGTGGGTGTGTGTTTGTCAGGTGTAAGTTTACACTGTAGGTTCCAGCGCACACACAGTGTCTGGGAACAAGCCGGATGCCCATTGCACTTCGCAAAGTGGCACTTCCTTCCTCTACACACTCCAGACTATGCGTTGAACTGCTGCCTGGCAACCATCTGGACAGGACCCAAATGTTGTGATTGTGTGTGTATGTTGTTTCAGTGTGTGTGTGTGTGTGTGTGTGTAGCTGGGACAGCGTCAGTGGTGGGACTACCGCTGATTTTTGGCACAAGTGAGCATTAATGACGGACTCTTGGTGGCCATAAATTGTCTGTGTGTACATTAGTGTCAGGTATGGGCCGTGTTTAGCTATTGTACACGTGAGTCGTGCATCTGTGTGTGTGTCTGAATTCAGCTC
The DNA here is from genome assembly GCA_029822895.1 of Maxillicosta whitleyi. Taxonomy (NCBI): domain Eukaryota; kingdom Metazoa; phylum Chordata; class Actinopteri; order Perciformes; family Neosebastidae; genus Maxillicosta; species Maxillicosta whitleyi. The sequence continues at coordinate 15,709,938 of JAPSES010000058.1, forward strand.
AGCTCTTGTTAGGAAATTCCACGCCACATTATTGGGTTGTCTTGGTGATTGTATGGCTCCATTCCCAGACTGGATCCCAAGGGATTAAAATAAAAGAAAAACTCCTGAATAATCAGTCATCAGTTAACTCGCTCAACAAGAGTGACACTTTTACTGTCCAAAGTGAGATTAATTGAAGAAAGTTACTACATTAAAAATGCATATTTAGGAGTATCAAAGGCATGCATAAATTAGCAGAAATAGAACATTTTGGCTTAGTTAAATAAGTGAATTATTTATGGTCATAGCTTGTCCAGTGGAATGTGTGTTTTGCATTCATAAGTGCTATTATTTAATGACATGAATAATGAACTCGACTCTTTCCATCTTTCTATCACAGCTTCACTTGTTACCTTCTTCTCAAATCAATCTATGATAGCGCTTTAATAACCATTAAAAAACAAAAAGCTCCTGGATGAAGTCCAAGCAGCTGCCGTGGTGATAGCTGGGGAAGCCGCGGCATCAGGCCGAAGGTGATGCATCATGGTCATCCTCAGAGGGAGGCGATGGTGGGGTAACAGTAAACACTCCTAAATCATCATCCTGAGAGATTGGGGATGTTGCATGGGCTCCACACGCTTGCTGTTGCTTCTGCATATCCACCTGAGATGGAAAGGTTCCTGAGCGTGCAACACAATGAAGCTTTATCTGCAGACTAATGTGTTTTTGTGTTTTGCATTATGATGTTTAATGTCCTGGACAACCTCTGTAGGATCTGTAGCCACCTTTTAACAAACTGTTTATAAAATGCATGTAAAAACTTCAGCGTTCACAAGTGTTTACTTCTATCGTATATAAAATATGAAAATACCCCAAGCTTGTGTTCAGTTTACCAAAAAAAATGTATTCACAAAACCCACTGATTTCATGCAAAACGTTAACTCTGTGCTCGCTAAAGGTGGAGTGAACCCAAGAGTCTGAATGAACACTGCCTGTACACAGCTATGAGCAAGTAGTAAGTACCATGTTCTGTCTGAAAGAGCGATGAACAGACTGTTTTCCTGGACTTTTTTATTTTCTACAGCGTCAAGTTACAGTGAAACGATGATGAAAATAAAACTGTGAATTTACAGTTCCATAGTACATTTTGTTTTCACTGAAGAACATTTTGTTGCTTTCTCTGGTGCCATAAAATAAAATAAAAAAAGGCACCAGAGTAGGCAGTTTGAACAGTCCATGTTTTCACAGTGTGACTTCAGTGAAAACACAAGATAGAAATAACAGTAAAGCAAATTGACTGTTCATTTGGACATGGAACTTTGTTTGCCTGTTGAAACTCCAATGTCTTTGGATAGTTTCAAGCATCTGTAGTGTAGACCATCATGTTAAAATGACCAACACTACAACAGAAAAAACAAAAAAACAAAAACATGTTTACAGCTTGGTACAAAAATGATGACAACTGGGGAGAATTTACAAGTATAAGTCATTTGTTTGACTTATATTAAGGCTTTAAGAAACACATGAGAGACAGGTTTGTGTTTACTAGTACTTTGTTGTTGAGTTAGCTACTAAAATACCTAATAAAATGATTTATTTATACATTACATGAGGTTTGCATTAACATACTATACCACTTTTATTTGTATAGCACATTTTGCCAACGCAAAGTCTCCAAAGTGCTGCACAGAGTACAATCTAGCATAAATAATAATAATTTTTTTTTTTTTATAAAAACATAAGCATACAATCAACACTATAATAAATATATAAAATAAAAGACAGTCAGAGGACCATAATAAAGCATACAAAAATAATAAGTGACATTATGGTGACTATATGTTGGTAGTTAATGTTGCTGCTGTAGAAGAGCAGAAGAATTAAAGAACTCAGGAGTGACTGTACATACTTTTGTGAAAAAACAAACAAACAAAACAAAACAAAACAAAAAAAAAACAATCCATCAACCTAAACCATATCCTCCTCATAGAAATGTGTGTACAGGCTGTTAACATGGCTACAGTCACTTGGTCCTTGCATAAAACATACATTTGTGATTTTTACATATTGAACCTCTAAATTAGATTCTTATGGGAAATGAATGATGATTTTTAAATGCTAAATAATGCACTATATAAAGTAGTCATTTGAAGCTGTGTATTTATTTTAATAATATAATATTGTGATTGTTGTTTATTTTGATTATCACTGTAATTAAATACAGTTACTCATATTTTGCACTCTGAATACACACGCTAAATACATGTATTCCACTAATTCCCAACACCGTCAGCAGCCCCCACATAGACAACATATGTGCAGAATGTGACTAAAGGTTCCTCTTGCTTTGAACAGTGCTGAATAAGACAAAAGACAGATACAGGGCACAGTTCTATGAGATCATGTGGGAAGTGTGAATCCTATTCCACATGAGCCAGACAGGATTATGACAGAGAATTACAGTGAGAAGTTTTCATGGTAGCACTTTTGTCAAGTCATTTATCATCTGTGGGTGGTAACAGTTATAGTACACTGGCTGCATATGAGCAGCAGTTGCGATACCAACCGTAAACTGCACTGTTAGATGGCCTTTTTCTCTGGGTTTGAGCATTTGGAGTGTTGTGCAGTGAAAAGTAAGAATTCCTACTCATATCAACTTCAACAATTATGCCATCCATATTAATTCTGTGTTAAAGAGGTCATCTTACTAGCTGTTCAGCTTGTATGGACAAGCAACATGGCATTTCAGATAACACCATATTCTTGTAAAACAAGGATCACATAAATAAATGCATGACACTCTTAGCTGCACAGGAGGTCTTTAGCATCATGTTGTGGCTCTCCCACAGAGATTTAATATACCATATGATCTTAGTGCTTTAAAGTCACTTTGCAGCTGCACACAAGCAACTGAATGACAGATAAATATTTCTCAAGGTGAGCTCTGAAAATACAGCATATTTTTTATATCCACTTCTAAAATAAGACGGAGAAAACAGCATAGAAAGCAGATTGGAGTAGTCTTTTATATGAGATACAAAAATATGAAAGAGAGAAGAAGAGGAGACTGCACCCCTTAATAATAAACACCAAGTTTATGCTAAAAAGAAAAAGAAGCTCCCTACCCCCTCCTCCCTTACAGCCTTGTCTCTGCGCTTTCTGCTCAAACACACACACTCCTCCCTTAGCCTATATAAGCAGACAGCAGCTGAGCTGACCCCCTCCACCCTGCACACTGTCCTTTATTAAACATACAAAAGCTGTTTTTACACCTCTAAAGTACATGTGGATATTTTTGTTGGTTTCTAAGTGAAACTTGAAGTAAAAGACGATCTCTTTTTCCACGAGCAGAGTGAGCAATGAGAGCAAGAAAGCCCCGCATTGTAGAGAGAAAGGGCTGAGCAGAGCAGGGTGCTGCTGCTTCCCATCCCCCACATTCACATAGCAAAGTTCTGCTGCTTTTGCAAGCGGTGATGCTGCCTTCACGCGCTCCAAGCGAGGCTCGTGAATACATGTTGCCACCGCATTCAAGTGTTTTCTGCTTAGAAATACTCAACTCTGTGCTATCCAACATGCCATTTATTACCTCAGATGTCGATTCATTTGTGTATTTGTAACTTCAATGATCAGAAAGGAAAATAAAGGCCTAATATGTGCTAAATGAAAATGTTAAACCAGACACAAATTGCACTAAAGGGCTTTTTTTTTTTTTTTTTTTTTTTTTTTTTTTAAGTATTTTAACATAAGGTTATTGAAAATGTGTGTCATATTTCTGCATAAATGAACAACCTTTTAACAGTATTAACCTGGTTTTTGATATTGTGAGAAAAATTTTATTTATTGACTTTATAAACCTGCTTGTATGTATATATGTATATATATATATATATATATATATATATATTCTATTTAAAAAAGATTTGCTTTGTTTAACTGACAAATATCATAACTGCATTTCTGTAAAAAGTACAATATATCATTCAGTTAATTATATGTCATTAAGGTACATAAAAGACCTGTTTGATGCATGTAATTTATCCTAGCTGAGTAGTATCTTGATATGAAGAAGTATAAACTGTGTTGTTCTGTGTGTTACTTCTCTGGCAATGAAGTTGCAGAGCACGTCCAAATGAATACTCCACACTTTTGCATGAAAAACCACAAAAGTCCCTCGTTAGAGTCAGTGTTCTGGGCTTTTAGTAAAGGAGATAGTAACTCTGATCCACCCTCAAACACAGTCGGTGACAGTAATATAAAAACGCTGGAAAATGAAGTCTGCTGGGAGCTACTGTACAAACATGACAATGTAACATGGAAGAGCCCATGAACAGTAACTCGCTCCTGTATTCCAAGGTAATGAAAACACAATGACTTTCATTTTCATGTGATTATATACTAATGAAAACATAATTATAAATATTATATTCAATTTCTGCAATTAGATTCCTTTAAATCCACATAAATTGTACACAGAGGACCCGAGTATGTCCTCTTCACTCTTATCTGCTCGTAATATTTAAGTAGGTTGTGCATTTATTGACATATAACCATTTATTAATCATGTGAATACTTCTTATGACCTATGTCAACAAATTTGCAACAGATTATAGAAAGATTCTTGTTTCACATTTGCTGTGTTTTTATGTGACTTTTTGGTTTACTACTGTGTATTTTAACATTCAGTATGTAATATTCAGTGGTACCAAATAAAGAAAAGTGCGACAATTAAATACCCCTCTCCTTGCCCTCCTCTACAGTGGTCAACAGGAAAAATATGAACTGTAACAACACATCTATAGAAAGTTCAAACTATATCTAGTGGTTAGTTTTGTTCAAAAGGTTGTTACTTTTAGCTTGATTTGATAGCAATTTACCAGGATACACATACAAGATCCAGTTCTAACGACATGGTGGCACAACATGGCAGACTGTTCCTTCTACACATATAACAATCTCATTTTAGGATAATGTAAACTATGTGAATCTTATCTAATGTGGTTATACAATAATGAAAGAATATCATTTCTATTAATAGATCTGTCTAAATTATACACTCTGACCTTTTAATAGCAATCTACATCTAAGAAAGATTCAAGACTATTTTTTGTAAAGATACATTTTTCATTATCTCATTTTTGGACTTGAAAGTCCTCCTGAAACCACAAATGTGACTTTTTCATCCATCTTGTCCCATCATCTATATCACAGAACTCAGATGCAGTCTCTGAAACGCCATATCAAGGCCAGATGTTGTTGTAAATGTAAGAATTTCTCTCTACGGCTGGCTGTTTAGTATTTACTGTATGCTATCTGGAGGTTGATTGTGAAAAATACAACAGCATTTGAAGGCCACACGAAGGCTGCTGCTAGGAGAGCGCGAGGCAGGCAGGCAGAGAGCACGAAGAAAGGGGGTGGGGAGAGAGAGAGTGGTGGAGAGACATAGGGTGTCTGTTCTTGTTAATTGTATAGGGCGACTTCATGCCTTCTCCAAATATCTCCCTGTTTGAAGATGTGACTTTGTCAAACAGCCAGCATGTGACGTTACATTTCACTGGCCTGCACACTGACACTTTTCCAGCATCACTCTTTCTCTTTTTGTTTCACTTCCTGCTCTGTGACTGTCCATCCCCCATCCTTCTTTTTCTGTCCTCACTCTCTGACACACACACACACACACACACACACACACACACACACACACACACACACACACACACACACAAGCTGCACAGACATGCACAGGTTGTAATTTCATGCTTTCCTCTACTTTCCTCCACTCTACTCACTCCTCTCATTTGCTGTTGTCGACACATGGAAGCAGTATGGAAGCAGTCACTTCTTCCCATTAGCTCGCTCTAACAGAAGATGACATTGTAGCCTATTTTGTTCCACTCCTTTAACGAGCTAATAAGATAAAGTGCAGAAATGAATGTAACAAACAGGAACACACAGCTCATGCATGAAGCAATTTTTGTAATCAGAATGGTTGAATAGTTATGGCTGACTTCAAGGCAGAAAATGTAGTAGTAGTATGGAAAGGAGGGGGACTTTTTTAATTGTTTATTATAGCCTGTAGACATATAGACTATGGCATTTTGCTGTGTTAGCCTGTATAAAACCCTATGGCTATTTAAAACATAATTAAATTGAAGTTAAAATATGTCAGACATTCAGTCATGTTGGAGCTTTTAATATAAATGAATTCCATTTTGTTTACTTCTATGGATAGTATTTTAATACACCATAGTAAACAGTATTAGTATGATGCAGTGCTATACAGACACAAGACACTAATGAACTACTAGTACTAAGATATTTTGTTGAGAACTTGTAGGTATACATATATATATATATATGTGTGTTCAAATTTAAAGACACCATATTCACTATATGAGACAAATTGGCCCACTGCAGTATTTCTTCATTTGCATAGGCTTTTCACCAATGTGCAACACTTCCTTATAGTCTGAGAAGGACGAGTGCTTTATACTAACAGAAAAGGCTTTTCTTATACGACGACATTTTTATGTATGAGCTCAGTTTAAAACGCATTAGACCTACAATAATGGCTGTACTAAGGTATAAACAATGTTGTTATTAGAGAGTCAGTGCAGTCCGGATCCAGTTCTCTATGCCGATTCCGTTCCGGGTCTTCATTTTCTCGCGACAAGTCGGTAAAATGGCTGTGTCTCGCGGAGCCTCGTGCTGGTTTGGTTGATATCTAGCTCGCGCTCTCGTTCTGTAACAGAAGCCCCCTCCAACACACACTCATACACTAGTGTCGGTGAAATTCATTTCCCCGGCTCTGTATTTATATGTTTTTTCTTTCACAAACTTTCCCCTCTCTGTTTTAACTTTAAACGGAGTCGCGGTGGATTACCGGATACCGGTCCGGACGGAGGGCAAAGGGGGGAATGAACCGGGACAACGGGTACGTTGTTATAAATATAATCGTATTTATATTCAATGGTTATTCGGAGTTTTATTGTGAGTGAGTCGCCTTGCTGAGTGAGAGAGGCAGAGAAAGAGTGGGGGAGAGAGAGAGGGATATCATGGCCGCTCAGGTCGCCAGCGTCGCCACTCTCAACACTAGCCCGCCATCCGAACTCAAAAAGCCGGATCGGGACCCACAGGAGGAGTCGGTACCGGGAGAGAAACAGCATGAAAATAAGGAACCGGGACCTGACGGTGGATCTCCTGGTCAGAAGGAGCTGCAGGACGGGACCGATGCTGGAAATGCTGGGGGAGGAGGGGATCCTGACATGAAGAACGGCAACGGGAATTTGCCCAGGGTAAATAATAATAGCAGTAATCAGAATGATTCAGGCGGGCCCGAAGGGAATAACCATCCCGGGATGGGACACCACCACCCGGGCCCCTTTCCTCCACCTCCTTACGGTTACAACCAGCAGTACAGCCGGGCCCCTTTTCATCAACATGGCGGACAACAAAGCCCTGGCATGGCAGCTGCATCGGGGCCGGGCATGATGGACCCTTATCCCCCTAATTCACACGAACACGGCTACCCCAACCATTATAACAACTACAGCCCGTTCCCGAACAGGACTACTTATCAGGGCCAGGGGTACGCGGCCATGAATTCCCCGCGTAATAACCAGCCTCCGGCGGCTGGGGGGCAGCCAGGCAAGCAACAGCCAGCAGGAGGAACCACAGCTATGGCTGCCTCTTATAATAATCAGAGGTATAACATGGGAAACCAACAACCTACATCTACGCCAACTTTAAACCAGCTTCTGACATCTCCCAGCTCGAGGAGCTATCCGAATTTTCCCCAAGGAGACTATAACAATCAGGAAGGGGCCAACAAGGGACCAGGAGATATGGGCAGCAGTCAGTATGGTGGGGTCCATCCGGGTTGGCAACAAAGGGCCCATCATCCGCCTCCCATGAGCCCGGGAAACACTGGACAACCTCCAAACAGAAATCAGGTACACTTCACTTAGTACACTGACACACTTTGACTGAGTTAAAGTCACTGAGCAGCTCAGAAAAAGCTATGCAGAGTTGCATTGGACCCAGCCATTGTCTATGTAGCAAGAGCTCTAAAATGGCTGCCTCTCTCTTTCTCCCAATACCACCCCCTGCAATAGTGTTTAGACTGAGAAAGAAGCCGCATATTGTGTTAAAAACAACTTTCTGAGTTGTAGGTGTTTGTGTGTGTCACTGCTTTGTACAGGGCAAGAGTTTGACTAAGTAGAGTACGAGTTTGTCAGGAGAAAGTATGTGTGTGCACAGGGAGATGAGGTGATATTTCTTCGCAGTGCTTCTTCAGCCTCATTGTAGATGAAAGTGCTGTTAACCGCTGTTATATATAAACGGAACCCGTGGTGAAAAGGCTCCTTTTTAAGTGTTGTGCTCCCACCAGTGCTATCAAAGTTGTGTCAGCGGGCTGTCAAGGCAGTAAACAAGATGCAAATGACAGCGATAGCCGTTAAATAACATTTGCATAATCATTAAGAAAAAGCTGTCGGTGGGAAAATCCGCTGCACAGTGAAGTGTAGATGGCTCTCACAGTCCAGTGAATGGCAACAATTAACACCGCTAACTGTTTACTCGGATCAAAGTGTGATTGTGACCGCGAATTGATTCATTTCGACGAGGGTTTCATTCATTGTGGCTCGGTTCGGCGCCGCTTCGCTTTCGCTTCGTTGTGCTCTGCCCATCCATGTGCCGCCGTGTAAACACACGGCCCCGCTGGGTTGGAGTTGGCAAAGTGCAGATTGCCTTTGCTTTGGGATTTGAATTATGGAGGTAAAATCCTGCTGTCAGAGCCAGGAGACAGTTGGTCTTAGGTTGACATGCGAGCCGAGATCTGATTGGCTCCCCATCCCTCTGCTCTCGGCCATTTATAATTGCATCTAATGGAAGGCTGCAGAAAAACAGCCCCCTCTGCCCAGATATGTATTCTTCCACCGTTTGAAGACAACATAGTCCCTCTTCCTTTTCTATTTATTATCATTTTAAACACTGTTAAACGCCTTTCTGTAGCCATATTGTATATTATTAGTTTTATCAATATGTTTAATTTTCTCAGAAGTTGATAAATAAAATGCAGTTCATTTCATCATAACCGATCCATTGATTACACTGTTTTATATCAGCCCTTGGATTATTTTATTGCAGCTAACCTAATCTAGAGACAAACACAAAATTACCTTTAATTAGAAAGCACATTTGTGTTTTATAACCAAAATGGAATGTTATGTTTTTAGACTGATTTTTGAGTCACAAAGTTATTATTGTAACGTGTCTAGAGAAACATGTCTTGTTGTCCCCTTAAAGTAGCTCGTAAATATTCAAGAAAAGTAATGAATATTCATAGAATTTTGTATGATTTGATAGACAATTAGTACATGTAATTGCTTCAAACAGTGTATGAAAAATATTTGAAGAAGTCCTTACATCTAGTTTTCGTTACTGTGGTAAAGTATAACGCTTTAGCATAAAATTAGAATTAATTTGCTACATCACTGCATGCTACATTAAAATATTTATCTCATATTTATTTTGGATGATACCCTGTACTACCTTTCAACATGCTGAAGTCTTTTCCACCAAAAATGTTATAAAATTACTTTTGTTATTTCATATTTAAGTATTTTATGGTAATGAATGTATTTTCTCCCTGTTTCCAAAAGTCTATGAAAATACCTACAATATAAGAATTTAAAACTGAACCATGAGATTAAATTTGATTAATATAAAGAGTAAGATGTGTGCGATAGTATGATATTTGCTTGAGTTGTACCACATACACAAGAGTTACCCTTATATTAATTTCCTTCCACTGCAGTAATTTGCATTATGACTATTCACACATTTCTATGTTTTTAATTACTCCATTAAGTCTTAGGTTTGCTGAGTCACATCTTAACTGTTATGTTTAGCCATTGATGTGCACTTGTAAGTTTCTCTCTGTTGGGGTACAGTGTGTGTGCACTACTCGGCTGACTCTGGTACAGCAGATAGAGTAGGTGTGGTCATGTAGCCCCGTTGTACTACTGTGTTTTCCACTGTTTCCAGATCAGGAGTTGTGCTCCTGAACACCTTGCCATCATGGCCATGTGAGTGAGCAGGATTGGCTGCAGTTAGTCAGTTTGTGTTTACAAGCAATCGAGGTGTCAGCCAAGTGTCACTGCTTTTTTTTTTCTCCAGCAGGTTTACAATAGTCTAATTTACTTGCACATGCTGAGTGTAACCATGTCAACAGTGCTTACCTACATCCCTGTCTTTAGTGATAACAGCTGTAGTGTTTTACTCTCCTGTTATGTCACATTTCACAAGCGTGAATGTGGATTTTCTGGGTTAATTTTCATTTAAAGAGTAATTTTCAGACAGACTGCCTGATTAGTTATATAGCAAATCCACGCAGTAGTGCATGAAGGATGTCTTTTACCAGTGAATACATACAGCACCCTCTCAACCATGTTTTTATTACAAGAGCATGTGATTCCTTTAAGGAAACAAATGTGCTTTTCATTTCTTTTCTTATACCCTGACTGACTGAGCTCAAAGGACTACAGTGTCTTTAATGACAACATTATTTACATGTTATTTTGCGTCTTCCACATCTAGTCTAACTTAAAATGCTCTTGCTTTTTAAGGGAAATCGTGCAGGTGGCATCCTCTTGCATGATGCATTGCTGATGTATGCTGTGCTAAGTGAATATGCAGTGGTTAATATTCACTACTTTTCCAGGAAAAGTGTACTCATTTAGGGCAGACTATTAATCCACAAGAGTGTCACCTTTACTTGATGCTTTACTTTAAAATTAATCAGCAAGCTTGTCACTCATTTTGACTACCTCCTGTTGTATCACAGCAAGGTAAAGATATGCTATCAGATATGCTCGTTTTGTATTATGGTTTAACCATTGTGTCCTGTATATCTTGTTGTACAGAAGCATAGCAAGTATGACAAGAGATGGCATGCTGCTTCCTCTGCAAAGTGTGCTGCTGTGCTGTTTATCAGTTTGGATTTCCCTCTTCAGTTTCATTTTGTCACTTCCTTTGTGTCAATACCTGAGGCCAGCATAAAGTGTCAGCAAACAGGGTGAACGCTAGCATCACAGTAAATGTTTACAGCATGCTCTTGACCATATTTCTTTATTACAGTGTTTATTTCAGCATTAAATAAGAATGTTTGCTTTAGTTTTGAAGTGGGCTTATATCAACATTACATAATTAATAACTTGCCTGTGCAATATGATGATGTATAACTATGAATCGTTATGCTCTGTGGTTTATTTCATTTCATTGTTTGAATTTATACTCTTCATGGCAGTATCTTTCATCATATGGATGATGTTTTGCATTGTTGCTCACAGCTAGAATACCGGCAGTGCTTTGTTTACTTGTTATATTTTATATATTCATGTTGTGAGCAAGGGCTGGGCAATATGGATAAATAGTAATGTTGCAATATTTTTTATATTATTTTACAGCGTTATAGACAGGTAGTTGTTTTAAATTATTTTTTTTCTATGTGTGCAGGACATGATTCATAAGTAATTCCTTTTGTCAGATCTAGATAGTGTATATGTGCAGGAAGATCACCAACAACAAAAAGCAGCACTCATCCTTCACTGTTTGGTAAAAAATTAAAACAGACTTTATAATAAATGAAAAAGGATCACTGGTATACTGTGCTTAGGAAAACATTAACATTGAATATATTGCAACAAATGAACAGCTTACATTTTGAAATTTTGTTTAGCAAAGAATTTCTCCAGAGGAAATCCTTATCTCCAAGTTTAAGCGATTAAAAAGCCAAAACTCTGTCAGTCAAATTAATTACATATAGTGTCTGGCCATGTTAGCCTTATTTCAGTGTTGTAGTTCAAAGTCAAAAGTTTTTCATGGTTATATTTGTAATTTCATAAACCAATGTGTAAATTAGGCCAGTATTTTTTGGCAGCTTTTCTTCATATCTTGAACATATTTTGTTGTTACATGCTTGCTTACAATTTTCTTAAAGGGTTCTAAATTAATTGGCTAGAGTTCGTCAAATGTGAGCAAGCACAGGATTGAAAAAATGGGGCTTTTCGTGTGGTAATTTTGTAGATTCTTTCAATATACACAAGATGCACTCTTTGCTCATGTGTTGTCATCTGAAGTGAAGATTTGTCACACAGCCTTAACTGCATTGATATAATTTGATCCAATTAGTTTTTATTAATGCCAGTTCTGTTAGTTGTGTATACAGTGCTGTTATTTTTTTTGTGGTTGTTGGAGTAATGATTCCTCTATTGAATCAGAGAATCTACTTTAGTTCGAAGCATCGTGTTGTTGTTTTTGACAACCTTAACACTGAGACTTTGTAGTCCAGGGCTGAAATTAGACCATGGAGCAGGTGGAAAAACAAGAAGGAATGTGCTGTTGTTTTCATTGTAATATCTAAAAGTGTACAAGTACACTAGTGTGTAATGAAATGTCTTGTTACTTGTCTCATGTTTATGGATAAAATAGAGTAAGTTATATTGAAAATGGCACTTTGCATGACTAGATTTCCATTAGTGTAGGTTTTCAGTGAAGGCTAAATGTGCTTTCATGAGGTTAAGAAGCAGTTCTTTACTGAAGAAGTGTCAGCTCAGTTGTATTGTTTGAGTGGAGAAAGAGTGTCTCTTAATTGAATATTTTATTCTTATAAAAGACACTTGAACGTAAAAGAAACAAATTCTGCATAAGGCTAGCAGCATGTCAGAGTAGCATAACTGACTCTTAACGCTAGAATCCATGCTGCAGCAGTTTGAAGCTTTTCTGGAGTTTGTGTTAGGTTTCAGTGGTAAACACATTAACGTAATAGACACCAGATTTAGGTTAAGTGGACAGAGAGGTGACAGCTCAGACGAGTCACACGAGGCCACCTGTAAGAGCACATTGTGTTCAGGCAGATGACTTGTGCGTTTGATATTTGATTGCTGAGCTGTCTGCGTTGCAGCCCCCTGACCAAAGTTCAGCCTGTAAGTTAGCTTTCCCTCTGTAGAGCAGATATCCACAACAAGCGCTGCTGGCTGTATTTTAGCCGACTTTATTAAATGCTTCAAACTGTGCGTTCGTTAACAGCAGCCGTTTAATTGTCCAATATAATCGCCAGTAATGATTCAATGGATGGTTTTTATTATGGAGGCCCTCACCTGCCTTGGGCCACCTGCTGCAGATGAATTAATGTGTTAATTGAGTGGTGGGTGAGGGCTAATATTATGGGTTTTCCATCATGCCTTGCACACAAACAAACACGGTGAAGTGGATTGTAGTGGTGTTGTTTTGGATGCTATAATGCCAGGTGTTCCACCCCCCCACCCACTCTTCTAACACAAGAGACTGAGCCATCAGGGATGCCCCTGAGCTGCAACACTGACTTCCCAAATTGAGTTTGAATTAAATCATAATCGAAGACACATAGTAAATATTTCGTTCAGACAGTCCCACAGTTGAAAACATAATGAAAAACACCAAACCAAGGGCGGTACTTATTAAATTGACTGCCGCTAATAGACACTAACAGACTTCTGCTGCTGCTGCTGCACAAGGAAAGCCCCGCTGCAAATTGGGAAGTAGCTTACAAATCAACAGTTTGATGACAGTTTTATTTTGTCACACATTCTCTAAGGAAAGATGATGGAATATATTGAATATTTAACAAAGCAAGCATCTTTCTTGGCACTAAATGTACCTCAGGAGTAAATAAGGAGTTAGAAGTGCCAGTATGCTCTTATTTTAAACATTGGAGATGTGTTGAGGAGGTCGGTTAAAAGTCAGTTAATGGATTTGTTGCTAAATATGGAGTCAAATTAAAGACATTGGATGAATTAATCACTGACATCATTACCTTTTCAAAAGTGAACATGGGGTTGTTTTCATTGTTTTGCTTCAGTGGAATTTGCTTTCTTTTTTTTTTTTTATTTATCTAGGGCTGTGCATTATTCAAAAGTTTTAGATACCAACACCGATGCTGATACTCTAGATTCAAAACTGGAGGGTGTGTTAATTATCAATAAAAATGTTAAAAAGTTGCTTCTGTGTGCTGCGCTGACATTGACAAAGTATTGAAGGTCTGTGCCAGCCCTAGGTTTATCAACCCATTTAAGCAAAATGAAATAATATAATACCATTTGTATAAAATAGTTGACTTAGCTGCTGGATTTTGTTTGAAAGGATTGTGTTGAATGTGAGAATGTGGTTTTGGCAGTATCAGATGTATCCCTATTTGATGTATATCAGATATTACAAGGAAATATAGCAAAACATGAATGGTTCTGAAATATGAGAAATATGTAAAGTACTGCAAGTACAGTTGCACTCAAGTGCATATTGTTGTCATATTTCTGAACTTATTTGTGATATTTCAGAACCATTTTTTCAGAACTATATTATTGCCATTGGAATGTCTGATGACTTGGTTTCTATGCTCTCATTTGGTCTCAGACATCTTCATATTAAATGAAACCTGTTGCATCTTAGTTTTTATGAATTCATGGTGAGCAAATAACCATCAAAATTATGAAAAGGTATAACATGGGTATATTTCAGCATTTGTTTGCTCTTTCTTGCTTTTTAATTCATATCCAAAATCTTAAATGTTACTTTTCATCTTTGAACGTGTGAAAAATGCCAGCCCTCCCCTGAACTTTGACAGTATTTTGTTGTCGTACTTGTGGGTTCAGTATGCGCACAGTTTAATATTTTTAGCTGTTATGAAGTGCAAAACAATGTTATTTTGTCATATGTCTGGATATGATACGGTTTCACATCACACGACGACCATATTGTATTGTGTTTATTTGCAAGTTGAGGATGAATGGGACTTGTGTATCTGGTCAGTACTGTAAAAGTTCACACAATCACTAGAGAGTATCTCTGTTCTTGGACAGCTGGCCTAACACTATCTGAGTTGTTCCCATACACTAAACACACACGTTTCCAAGAAAACATACCGAGCAGCTTCCAGCTACTGTTTGGCCTCGGTATGTGGGGGTTGGTTGTTGGTGCTGCGCAGAAGAAGAGGAAGAGCAAGCATTAAAAGAAGGAAGTTCACTGTGGGCTCTTTAGTGTACACTGCTGAGTAATGATTCTCCACAGGCCACATGGACAGCACGCTGCCTCCCAGCTCTGTGTGTGTGTGTGTGTGTGTGTTGTGTGTGAGCGTATGAGGGAGAAACGGTGTCAGTGATACCCAGGGGAGGGAGACAAGAGGAGGGGAGGGGGGTGTTTTGTGAATGATCTTCGTCTGCCCCTGACAGCTGTGTGTATTTGTGTATAAAGTGCGGTGGTTACTTGGTGGTCGTTGAGTGTGTGTGTGTGTGTATATGTGTCCTCGCTGCCTCAGGAGCCTCTCTGACCTGCTCTTACTCCACGTGTCACCAGCCATCCGTCTTTCTTTAGTAACATCGGCCCTTTTCATCCCACTGACAGACACAGACACTGTTGTGTTTTCCAGCTCAGGCTTTTTCTGCATCTAGCATTTTTTACTCACTAGAATCATCCTCAAGATCTATTAGTTTTCTTAAGCTGGTAATAACTCCATTTTTTGTTGTCATAGCCAAAGGTTTGCCTCATTTTGTGAAGGCCTTACATTATATAATAACTGTAGAAGATGTTTATTTTTGTATATTTATATACAATATATTTTATTATAGTCTTTAAAGAGGTCATAAATGGATAATTCCAATTTTATGAGCCTTCACTTGATAAAAACTTGTGTCCAGATATTAAACACTGTCTGTTGAGGTATTTTTGTTTGTTTAGTTTCAGGAAGTACAATAGCAATACCAAAACATGGCATTTCAGAAAGTTTTTCATAGTTTGACACAAAAGGAAAACTCACACAGTTCTCATTTTACATGTTATCTACATGAGAAGTAATGAAACATGAGTTGCTCTGATTTTGTGGGTACTTGATCAGTTTAGCAAATAACCAAAGCAAGCCTACTTTTCTGCCGGTTGTCAACCACAATTAAAATGCATGAACGAGGAACAGCACAAATACACAGGGAAAAGAAGCCGATAACAAATGTCAGCTGTTGGAATTGTTTCTGCAGAGAAGATGATGTTGGACATATACTGATTTTGTTGATGGTGGCTTCAGTTGCAAAGCATGAATTTCCAAACATGATTTCCACCCGGTAGAGTCTTCAGTTTAACAATAATTACAGTTTTATTTTGTATGTTAGCTTGAGATCAATAAAGTGCAAGGATGTATGTATGGTCTGAAATAAGCTTAGGCAAATAAAAAGTCTATTCTCAACGTAATGGTCATGACTACTAATTCATTCATTCATTCATTCATTCATTCATGATCTGAATCCACTTTATCCTCATTAGGGGTTGCTGGCACTATCCCGGCTACTTATGGGCAAAGGAAGGGTACACCCTGGATATGTCGCCAGTTCATTGCAGGACTAACGTATAACTAGACAAACAACTAATCACTGTCACATTCACACCTATGGGCAATTTAGGTTTCTACCATATACAATCGGACTGACCGTATTCACCTAAAAGTAGGAATTTTCTTTAGCGTCACAATTACAGTAGATTTAGGTTCATCTACCAAAGACTTAGTGTCATATTCTTATTTGTCTACTAGTGATTTAGCTATTTAAAATAAGTAATTAAATAAATAAACTGCTTTTTATTTCCCAAATCAACCCCCCTGAATATATAATGTGAAAATTAACTTATTCACAGCTTGCTTTAGAGAGACTAGTCAGCTCACATAATCCTCTAGTTCAGTCTTATAATTTTCATCCATCCTCTTATACTACCTTTTAAGTTTTTCATTGGAACTGGAAATATCACAACCTTTTAATTTTCCTCAAGAATTGTCCATACAGAAACGATACACCTGCACACGCACATGCTTTAGCACGAAATATGTGGCCAGAAAGTTGCTGGAAGTTAATGTGAATGATTGTGAAACACTTTGAAAACCCACTGTGTTCCTCCACGCACAAATGTCAGACTTAGGCTGTTGCATCGGGCCACGCCGCAATGCAAAGGTAATTCATTTCTTTTGACATTTAGCTTCTACAATGCTCCACATTAGCATAGTAATATCCCTGTGTGGGTCTGTATAAGAGCGCAGACTTCATTTACATGACGTATGGCGTGTGTGTGTTTTATGAAATAAAGTGGTTAACCTTTAAATGGGTGCAGTTGTTGATAGTAGAAGGTGGAGAATGATGCTTCCTCTCAGCTCTTACGCCGCACTCACCTTTGCTCCCTGTAATAGCTCACATATAAAGATGAAAAAGGGAACTTAAGCACACAACTAACAGTCAGATTTCTCTCTTGGTATCTTTGGTCATGACGTCTGTGGTTGTCAAGTGTGTACACTCTTCTTTGTCTCAAATGTGGTGTACAAGATTTGGTCAACAAAACTAAAGTTATGCACGAAATGTGTAATATTTAAAAAAAAAAAAATCAATAATGGAACAATAATCGACTAACAGAAATTTATAATGGTGAAAGATGAATAAAATTATATTTGCTTGTTTAATCTTTTGGATTTTATGTCTTTTAAAGTGAAGGAGAACTTAAAGCCATCATGAAGTTCAGCACTAATTTAAGGCTGCAGATAATGATTGCTTTCTTTATGGATTAATGGGCTAATTATTTTGAGCTATTTAGCAAGATGAGCTTGTTCTGTTTCATTCTGTGTATTTGTGTGTTGTCTGAGCCCCGCAAATATTTTGTGCTGTCTGTCTGAAATTATGTAACATTTCTGCAATCCATATTTCTGGCTCATTCCAACTCTGATTAAAATAGGGATACAACCAAATCTCACACTTACTACATGTTTTTACATTATATTGATGTTCAAAAGCATTTATTTTTCAGTAGTTTACATAGAAAAATGTTGATTCTTTTGTTCAGTGGATAAAAAATGCAGCTGCATTTTATCCACATTTTATGTATAGCATTATGTGTATTTTGTACAAAGATTTAATACAATTTGAAATCAAATAAACACCACAATTCTGAGCCTTGTTCACAGTATCACATTACAATGCAGTATATTGAGTCATATCTCATGTATAATGAATCATCTATTGCCAGATTGTTGCCATTATTCTGCTCTACCCTATTTTAGATTCAAGAATAAAAATAATCAACTCTCTTTGAAATAATACATACATGCATAGCAGCATAACTACTTCCTCTAACACTGAAGTTTGTGATTTGCAACATGAAGATGATCTGCTGAAGTTGATCAAAGTTTAGTCTGGCAAATTCTGACTGTTGGAGATGATGTGACACAATCAGCTGATGGTTTTACTCAAGAGTTATGGAAATTCCCAGGGCATTTTGATTGTACAGCACAATTGTGCTTTTATCTATGAACGTACAGATCAGTCTCTTCTTCAAGAAAGTCTGGGTGTTTATAAATCTTAAGACCTGTCATTGAACCTAATACTGTCTTTTACTACTTTAAGAAAATGTAGAAGCAGCAGAACTGCAGTACTTAAAGGAGTCATATTTTGTCAAATCTACTTTTATTAATCTTTGGTTCATTTATTTGTGTATTTGCGGATTGTAATAGTTCACAAAGTTGATATTTAAACCCTCCAGGTGCTGTAAAAATATCTTTATTTTCATTTTGGCAAAGTCGAGTGGATTTCTACAACCTGCTTAATTTGTTACATCTATAACTACTTGCATCACAATTTTGGCACATATAAGGTCAACACTTCCAGTGAACATTTCTCAGAGTACGCCATAATTGTTTGTCAGCAGCAGCGGTTGTAGTCCATACTGAACATATGTCCAAACTTGGAGCCGATTACCTAAAATGTTCAGTTGTTGATTGTATTAACGAACACAAGTAGTTGAATGGGACAGAGCAGCACAGCCAATAACCTGGAAGGGATGGGGCCTGAAGTGGATCATGTGCATTTAAAGGGCCAGCGCTCAAAATAACCTTTCTGGTGTCATTACTCAGAAATAGGGATGAAGATGGACCTGTGGAGTTGAATTAATGAAGAATTCAGACCCAAGCAGAACATTTACAGTTTAGATAGAACACAGGGAAATGTTTTAAAATGCATAATCACATTTTAAAAACTAAATATTGCTCCTTTATATGACAATGGGGATTTGTCGTAACCTCAGTCTTAAATTTGGTTGCAAATGCTTGGTTCAAGTATAAATCTTGTGTTGTCTTCACAGTGCAGCATGAGAAACATCAGATGAATCCTGTTCACCAAACTCATATGTTGTCTGCATAGCCACTTTAATATGTTCTGAACATTTGGTTGGACAAACCTTGACTGGATTCTAAAATGAATCCCTCAGCTTTTTAGTGACAAAAGACAGAAAATGCATACGTGCCTGGGCTTATTTTTAACTGACCTAAATAATTAATGGACAGTTCCCATAGAAATAGGCCAGTGTTTACACAAGTTTGGAGGCAGCCAGTTCATGTACAGCAGAAAGTGTACCATGGGCCAGTTATCAGCCTGTTTGATGTGTGCCACAGTTGTTCTGATTCTGTTGGTTCATGGGTAAAAAAAAAAGAGTCGCCAGTGGTCTGCAATGACAAAGTTTCACAGACAAACACAACAGCGGAAAGCCTCTTCACTGTTATTCTTTCTGTTGTGTTGGCATATGACGGTAATTTATGCATCAAAGACGGATTTGACTTGTACTTGTTTACAGCCTTATGCGTATTCTGGACATCTCTGAAACTTGGAAGATATTGACTATAGATGAAGTTGACAAAAATATTCATCACTCATTATTTCTTTCAAATTTAAGTGATGTTCTTTCTAGTCTTGAGTTACAGGTGAAGAAATCAGACTACTATTGAGGATTTACGTTGGTCATAAATTAGACAAAAAGATCAAAATTGTTTAGAAGATGCTCGTTTCTGTTTTAAAACTGTTCTTTATGGTCAAAATATTTCAGAAATGCCGAATTATCAGTAATCAGAGAAACTGAAAAATATATCTGGATAATAATTACTCTCTTTTGGTCACTTCTAGCTAAAGTACTAACTGTTTATCTGATTTTTCCTCTTGATTCAGTGATTTGCATTGATGTTCGTAGCTGTTCATTCAACATTCTCACCAGACTGCTCCCTCATTTGTTTTTATGCAAGGTCAGAACAGCCAGCTACTACTTGTTGTTCTTTTGAATTACTATTCTGTGAATCAGATTATGACCCAGCATGTTTTTTTTCCTGACTGACTGACTCTGAATGTGTGTGTGTTTGTGACGTCAGCATGACTGTGTGAGTGTAACCATGAGGCAGCAGCCACTGACCCAGCAGCCAGGTCCTTAAGTGGCTTCTCCTCATTCACCAGCCAACAGGATATTTTTGGCGTGGCAGTGACTGACACACTTATCATAACAGGTCATCCAGGGTGCCAATGGTCAGTCAGAACAAGCATCCTTCTTCTTCATCTCCTCCTCCTCTTTTCTTTAATACCTGTCGAGCTGAGCCTCCACAAACATGGTGTAACCGATGGTTGTCTCGCCTCCAAATTTTGATGGAAGAGTCAGCAGCTGAGGATATGTCAAGTGGCTCATCTGTGAGCAGACAGAGGAGCAGGGAGGGTTTTACTGCTCTGAGCAGGACCTGCTCCAGTGCACAGGTGATTTGATGCAGTAGTCACACTGTGGATTGAATAACCTACACCACTATGCAAACTGCTTTTCCAAAAACACACTTTGCTATGATCTACTAAGCTCTGTGATTCTGGCACAATTACCTGAACTCACCACAGGTATTTTGCATAATTGTGATAATCATCTCCATTCACCTGTATAAAAACAGCTGGATCAAACAAAAATATGTCATGACTGTTTCCACCTCGTTTTCCACTAATTGAGATTTGACTTGTGCTTCTTCAAGAAAAGACTCTGTATTTAAATGATTCCTTCTATCACTTCTGCCATGTGCAGATTGGTGTGTTTTGTGTTCAGTTTTGTGTTTGTTAATTGCCCTTCATTGTGTCTTATTTGGATGACTTTTGTCATTATTTTCCCAAATGCACCTGTCCAAAATGAGGAAAAAACTGATATTGAGACTTGCGTGTTTTTAGAACCTGGTGTCATGTTTGTGCACATTCCCTTATATGCCGTGGTATGGCACGAACATGTTTTACAAGATAATTTCATTGGAAAATGTACAGCTGAAGTACATTATAGTTACATTTTTGAAGTCATGTTTCATGCATTGACCATGGGCAGTATGCATTAAGCTTTGGGTCACATCCACAGATAGGAGTGTGTAAACTAAATCTCACACTTAATGGAGAACCTAACAACATTAATACAACAGAGTCCACAGATTTTTTTGGTGTAGTTTGAAATCTTAAGGCTGTCCAGTATTGCACAAAACCAGTACCATGGTATTTAAACATGTATCACAATAATGTTTATTATAATGCACTAATTCTGTGAGTTTAACCATTTATAAATCATTGTACTGTACATCACATTTTAAAATCTTTCGTCCTCTGGTTTTATTGCTGTTATACAAATTGTCTATCCACAGGAACTTAAATTATTGTCCACATAAGATATGAACAATCTGGGTGTTGTATATTGTGGCTGCTCTTAAGAGAGCTGTAGAATAGCTGTAGAATTTGTCGTACTTGTAAAGGGCCTGAGTAAAACATCAAATGTACTGTATTACTGTGTTCTATAGAAAGTGTTACATTATAGGTTGTGTGTAGGATGAATATTAGTAGACAGTTGAAGCTAAGTTTGTGTACTGTCCACTTTCACCTGAAGAGTTTGTGCAATGTTTTGCCTCTTCTGTAGAAATGATAACTTAATTGATTAAATTTGGATAAAGCTGCATAAAGCACTTCCATTTCATGTACAGAATCTTTTTACCCACTGACTATCTACTCTAAAATTCCAGCTCTACCTGTCACCAGTGCCAAACTAAATATGTGTGTGGGTCTGTAACCAGCATTCATTTTTGTCATGTTATCTTTTTCTCCTCACTCCTAAAAAGTCTGTATTTTTGGTGATTCACTTTGACCGCAGAATGTTCAGTGTTTGTGTGTTGGTGCAGTGTACATGACTTTGTGTCCGGGCTGGTGGAGCTGACTTGTTAAATGACAAACATGTGGTTTGTCATGTCCGTTTACAACACATCGTGCAGTGCACCCACAGCCCTGCTCTCAGCCGGACTCAGCTCCTGGTCCACAGCGTCCTTCTCCTCGTCTCACTTGTGGGAATCAGCGGCTGTCACCTGCAAATATAAGTTTGTCCTGACAGGTTGACAGGCGGCAGTCAGGGCCAGTGTTCACTGTGTTGTACCTCTTACGTTTACATCACAGCGACAGGCCAGGCAGCAGCAGCCAGTGCTTTACAATCACAAAAACTGGACAGTATTAATACACTTTATCAAAGTACTTCACTGCTCTGTAGGGCTGTGTATTGGCAAGAATCTGGCGATATGATAAAAATTACTATACTAGAATTACAATATGATATATCATGATACTATTAACAAGACAATTTTTTTGTTTTGGTTTTTTTAAAAAATGATTTCCTAGAAATATTGATTTACATCAGAAATATACATAAATGCCAAACAATTTTTATTTAATCAGAACAGGATCTAATGCTATATCACAAAACTTACAGTACATGATTTGGATAAATAAAGTTTTAACATCTGGCTTTACCAATACACTCACACACAGAAAGAAAATGTTTTACAGACATTACATTTTAAGATCCTGCTCAAATATTGACATTTCTTTTCTATGAGTGTAAAGAATGCATAGTGGGCAGTCCCTAAATCATCCAACATCAGGACATAATTTTTCTACAATCCCAACAAAGGAACTAACACCTGCCTCTTTTCAGATGTAAAAAAAAAAATGCTTTTAAGATGCTTGAAATAATCCTTATTTAAGACAACCGTTTAAATTTTTTTTTTTAAATACATGTATGACCTGCTGTATCACAATACTACTGTTTCAGTATAAACAACAGAGCAAAATACCCATATGTATATAGAAATAAAAGGGTTTGCAGGATAACCAAAAAAGAAGTCCAAAAATGAAGCTCCGCCATATCTGAATTTCAATAAATACTCACAAATATTAATACGGTACTTTTTAATATCAGTAACATGTTTTGAAATAAAATATCACAATGTGTCACGGTGGTGATATTTTATTACACCCCTACTACCCGTTGTTTTATTCCTTGAATGTAGTTGGCCAGTTTGTCCATTATTGTAAAACACCATCCACATTGTGAAAATGAAGTTGGGGTGGAAGTATGTTTAATTACTTATGCCACATTTCCATGATATGGAACTGACTCAGCTCAGCTCAACTCAACTTGGGTACCAGGTACTATTCCTGGAGACCATTGTCATTACAGGATGCTACTGACTTAGAGTACCTGTGTCGTCATAGCGACATAGTGTATAACTTGTGTGACATCATCTACAGTGCGACACAGCTGGCAGTAAAAACAAAGAGGAAGAGGAGAAGAAAAACAACCATGTAACACATGCATACATTGGCGGATGTCAATCGGATTATATTTTTATCCTTGGCATGTGGCTATTTATCATTATTGTTTTGCAGACTGATTAACGTACCAGCATATTTACTGTAACCCTTTGAATCTGTTTTTTTTTAATGGAGGGCAGCACATTGATAACGAAGTGACACAGAGACAACTCTGTCAATCAGTGGTCTACAGTGTTCACGCGTCACGTTTTGGTATCTGCTCCCCCATCTTGGAACCTCGGTAGAAACCATGCCAAAGCACTGGGTACCAGATTCCAGGTCCTTTTTCGTAATTAAGATGCAAGTCGATTTGAGCCGGTACCACATAGTGGAAATGCGGCATTAGTTTATTTGTGGTCAACCACTATCATTTTGTAAATTCCTCTGTCAGTAAAATAATGCAATGATGCTATATAGGCTCATACAGCATTTTGAAGCTTCTGTTTATTTGAATAAAACACTTTTTCATGATGGATCTACGGTATTTGTGGTTAATAAGTTAAACATGACAAAAGGAAGTTGTCTGAAATGTACCAGTATGTATTTACAGCCTGTAGCATATCTTAGCTACAAGAGATCATATGAATAACAAGTGTCGTCTAGTCTGCAGTTCATTACGTTAATGCAGTATTTAACAATTACTGCTATCGAGTCGCATGTGTAAATATTAAGGTACTAGGTGAAATTACTTGTTGCTTTTCCCTAGCCTTCCCATCTTATCCAAATACGGTCACATCTGGCTCCAGAAACCCAACACGGCAAACTAAAACCAAATTTCTAAAGTCATGGCTGTACTTTCTTTTGTTTAACACCCACTATTATGCGTAAATCACAGCCAGAGTTAAATCCATACTTGAGTTCAGGTAAAAGTGGACTGTTTTTACCATTGTTTCACAATTCAATGTTGGGTTATAACAAGTTCTGCATTAGGGGCTTCTTTAAAGGCTATGAAGGTCTTAAAATTATATTATACCTCCTTTGCGCGTCTCTGCACAATAGCTCAGTGTAATTGCTTGGTTTCTCTAATTTGTTATTTTTCCAAGGACTCAAAAGGTCCTGCTGCCGTGAACACACTTTTAAGAATAAGAAGTGTGAATGTAAGTGTAGTGTTCTTTTTGACCTCTGAAACGGTGCATTAACAATAAATAGAGGTCCAGCTTTTTCTGAAGCAGACTGCTATTAGATGAAATGCTATCCTCATTCAGACTCAGTTTAATTGTCCTTAGAGTTTGTTTAAAAAAATGCTCCAGCTGCTGTTTTGGATCTTTCCTCTTTAACCTCATACAGGTGTGTGCTAGTATGTTTGAGTAGCTCGTAGTGTCCTTATTAACCTCAGCTCTCTGTGGTGAAAGGCTGTGTTTCTTCCTTCCTCTCTGATGTAAAAGTAGATTTGTCATGCGAGTGCGAGCCCCCTTTCTTGCCGCTCTCCTCCCTGAACATCTTTTGAATTCCTGAGAACAGCTGGGTGAACATCTGGGTGAGTAGGGTGGCAGAGTTGGTGTGGATGAGAGCAGCAGCAGGCGCTTGTTGCCCCCCCCCCCCCCACACACACACACACACACACACACTACCCAACTCCCCGCCCACCTGAGCTCCTCCTCTGCTTTCATCCAGAGTCATGCAGCGGTCATCACCAGGGGAAGGTAGACTAATTGCTTAATTGGAAACATAGCCTTTTGGGTTGTTTTTGTTTGGTTACACTTAAGCTGTTCTTCAGACCTATTTTTTTACCAAGTAGTTTAGGTAGGCTTTTTTTTGTTTGTAGTAAGGCTGCTTCTCTGTTGACCCTGTTGTGTTCTGTGTGGTTTGGTGCGGTCATTATTTATGAAAAAGGGGAAACACTCGCACAGCATGCAATTCTTTCCTTCCAGAAAGAAAACAAACATAGAACACACCAGTGAGAATGTTTCACTCAGTTTTTGAGTACAAATAGATACGTGCAGGCTGTAAAATGTGTTGAGCATGTTGAATAACAAGTATTCCAAAATTCAGCTCAAGCAGCTGCTATTTTTCCCAACATAAAGGTTCATATACACAATAATGATGTTTTAACCAATTTTTTCCCCATTTTAAGTGGTAAATATGATGTGTTGTAATAATAATAAAATATATATATATATATATGTTTTTCCCCCTGTACCACATTTTGAAGTAAGGTTATAAACGTTGGTCAGAGATTAATCACAAACTTGCTTTTGGCAGAATGTGGCTCTGACTGTATCCGGTGGGTCTCAAGTGGAATTGGTGACCGTGAAGGTAAATAATTTATCAAATCATTAACTGACCATTAATTTGTTTACTTGCAGTTTGATGTGAATTGATCCAGATTCATTGATGTGTTGTATTGTTCTTGCTTAGTTGTACCAGTTATTTAGAATAATGTCAATAGAGTAATTCCAGTCATACAATCGGCTATTGGCTTTTATATGATGCAGTCTAATAATATATCAACCTTTAAAAACCCACCATCAGTCAACCTTTAAGGAAATGTGAACCATCAGGGGTAGCATCTTCCTGCTGACTTGAACCTAATGTCCATAAAATTGTAGGACAACAGAATAGAACATACAATGTGCAATAATTAAGGACATCAAGTCATTAAAGACAAAACTGATTTGTGAAATAAATCTCAACTAAAACTGATAATGTCATTGTTTATAGTGGTGAATATCACAAAAAATAATAAAGCTTAAGGCAGAACTAATAGAAACCTTCCATCATTTTTGTAGTCACGTGGCAGTTGTGAATTTCTGGACAAATACCGATGTTAAGATTTTTTTTTGTTAACCCACCCCCACCCTGAACTCTTCAAGTCAGCCCTTTAATTTTAGTGAACCACTAGATACTGAAGGTAGTTGACGAAACCAGTATCAGCTGATAAATATTGATGCCTTGTCAATGAATGATCTTGTCTCCTTGGATATCTATCTAACACATTGTTAGATTAATTTTTTTTAAATGACAGAAATTTTTCTGTTTAAGGTTTTTTATTTATTTTTTTTTTTTTTAGGAAAAAATATACTTGTAAGTCCCTGCCCTCAAAGTTAAGAAAAGCTGTTGCTTAGTTTACTTTTTAAGTCTAGGGTTTTTCCCAGCATGACTCCTCTTTGACCTGATGTGACTGCAGAAAGTGAATGAGGAAGACGCTCCCCTGCCCTGCTGCATCTGCTTAACCCTTTGTTTCTGTGTTTAAGGCATTGCATTGTGTCTGTGAATGTGTGTGACAGGCTGAATTTGAAGCAAGCTGTTCATAGTGCACTGATTGATTAGAAACAATCCCAGGCCCTCAGATAGTCATCTGCAATAAGGGCCAGGATATCCTGTCCCTGTCGGTCATGTGATCCTCCCGGCTCTGCTGTGGCGACCGTACGTTCGAGGGCGGCCTCAGTCAGCCAGCGTGTGCGTTGCGTGTCGGAGGGCTTTAAAGCAGAACAATGGTGTGTGTGGCAAGCCGGGGCCATGCAGCCGTGTGGCGGATTAAATTAGCAGCAGTTGTTTATCGTCTGCCCCCTCTTCTCCCTCCCCTCCACATCGCCACCCCCGGTCCATCTGCTCCGCTCGGCCCTGGATACTCCAGCTCTGCTCTCAGGCGCTGCTCCAGAGACCCCCACCCCCTCCCCCACACTCCTACAAATCCCTACACCCGTCTCCACGTCACACAAACACGCGGTTTTGAATAGTTGCAATATCTGCCACCAGCCCAGTCATGACACAATATACTCAGTGCAACCTCTTCTGCCAAGAGTGCTCTGGCTTTCCTCTATGCAGATTAGCCATGTGCTAATTGTGCTTATTTATTTATTTTTTTTTATGGAAGGGAGGGAGGAGTTTGCTCCAGAAATTGATTAGATGACAGAGCAAAAAAATAAAAAGACAGTGCAGTGTTGATGCTTTAGTACCAGGTTTTTTTCTTTTCCTTTATTCCAAACAAAAAACTCCAGTCTCTTTATGCTAGATGGCCTTCTTTTTTCAAAAAAATATAATGTTAAAGACCAGTTAGTCCAGTCATTGCTTATGAACATGATCAGTGCAATACCCCTTTATGAGTTATTTAAGATCAGATGACCACAGTTGGCTAAATATTAAACTCTAAAATCTTCAGAAAGCACCACAGTAAAGTTATGTTCATAATTAGTCAAATTTTCCAAGCATGACCCAGATATTCTGTTACACTAATAAGCATTTAATACATACCATTGACCTCACTTTTTCACAGATGTGTGGGCTGAAACAAAGCCTATTCCTTTGCGTGTTTAAGATCTTCATGCATCAGGGAATTTCCCTCCCTTTTCTTGAGTAAATGCATAAAAGAAAAATTATGATGTACACAATAAAACAGGGGTGGGATCTTTGTTGCAATACATTACTTTATTTGTTCATTTAACATGGAATATGCACATTTATAAACTTATGTAAAAGACCAAAAAACAATGACAGACCTGCAAAAAATGATAAATTCAACATCTGTAATCTTTGGCCTTTGGTGGAATATTCTGTAATAATCTGAAGGGTGATGGTAAGATGCTGATGATGTTGATGTACCTGTCTTCTGCTCCTCTACAACTTTCTACCACAAGCGTACAAATAGTTACACAATTTTGTGTAAGCAAGCACACAAGGACAAATGTTATATTGGAACTTTTTAATGTTTTTCCTTTTGAAGGGGAAAATATTATATTGCTCAGTTGACTTTCAGCACAGATATTCTCCTAAAAAACATACATGATACCCTGTTTTGCTGTTATACATTTTCATACAGTATACATTAGTTTATGTTCAGTCTTACCACTACAGCTCAGGAAACGCTATCATGTAAAGCCACTTTACTTTAATTTCAGCTGTAACTGATCTCAGTGTAGTCTAGATGCCACATAAGCAGTGTTTATATAATAATTGAAAGATTTTAAAACAATATCGACCAAAGCTGCATTACCATTACTGAGGAAATGCTGAGAACATGACATCCACTGTCAGTTTTAATTTTCTCTTAGCTTGCAGGTTTTGGATCCAAACCCAAATTTTACCAGTGCGTGCTTGTTGTCATTTGTGTGTCAGCACAAGAACCCACTCAGCGGGTTGCATGCCTTATCGTCTTTCCACTGTGTCTATCTTGAACTCAGTGCCACTGACATTTTCCTGAGATGCACCAGAAACAAATCACTTTCCATCCTACACATTTCCGCTTCCCATTTCATTAAAGATTGAACCAACACAGGAAATTAAATGTACCTTTATAGGTAATGTAACTTATTTACCTGCTTAAATACATTTGCCCTTTAATCTAGCAGAAAATATTTTTCCTCCACAACATCCGTCTTAGCAATGGTTTGTGTGCTTTATACCTGGAAGTTTCAAATGTTGTGTTTCTTTTTAATCCTGGTTTTATTGGTTGATTAAACTCAGTCCTGGTAATAAAAAGAAAAAAAATCACATTGAGATGCTCAAGGTCTTTATTGAACAGCAGCAACACTTCAGCCTTGACGTCTTTCTAGAAAGAGGACACTCATCCTATAACTAAGAGAAATAGGAACAGAAGCTTCAAAAGTAGACCCTGACCTCCAAACATCAGATACAGCACAGGGTGTTTTTGTGTGCTTAAAGTACACACATACAGTATAAAGATCTCAACTAAACCTCTGTGGGATTTTTGGGCGATGTGTAACACAGTGTCAGATATGAACAACTTAAGCAACACAAGGGAAATGCTGGTAAACAGATCAATGAGGGCTGAGCAGTGGACTGTTTACAGCCAACATCTGTGTTAAGGTGAATGCAATAAGAGGTAAAGGGTGTAAAAGAACAGGTCACAAATAGTTTGAACATCATCAAGGTTTCATACGACTCTATTCATCACATAACACCATTTAAGCAATTTAGTCTGAAATGTGCAAAGACATATGGCGTTCGCACTTATTTGACTAGATATTAACCAATAATTTTTTTAATGCAAGAGTTTTGAGCAGCATAAAAGTTTAAATATAAACAAATCATTTACTTTGTTAGAAGTCAAAGTAATACATATACAATTAAAAAAAAAAAAAATACACCAAGAGCTGAACATTAAAGAACTGCAAAAAATATATGTAATAGGACTGTGCCACATTAATTAAATTCAATGAATTGTGGGTATATGCTGTCTTGAAATGGTGAAAAATATCTAAATTTCAAAAGTGTTGTTTTTATTTTTCAACTAAAACACTAAAAATCGAATCTATTTTTGTAATACATTATTTGTGAATGTTTTTCTATAGTTGTATGTATATGGCATGCAGTTATAGTAAAGAGTATTTTCCAGTCATGTTTTGTCTTCAGTACCTGTAGATGGAAACCATTACCTTAAAATTGTGAATCATATGTAGATTTAATTTTTGGTCATATCACTCAGCTTAACTGTGTGGGAGCTGTTTTGTTTTTTTTTTGTTTTTTTTTAATCCTTTGAGCCATTGTTTTTCTATAAAGTCAAATATTAGCCATCAGCCACTATCAGAACCAAGACATCATGGCTTCCTAAACTCTCCATTTTTATTGTCCCCACAAATGCATATAAACTGGAGTTCACTTAAACCTCCTAAGATGTTGCTGCCTTGTAGACGAGAGGCTGAAACAGAGAAAAATGTTTTGTAAAATATAGCCTATGTATCAGTGCGGACAAGGCATCAATATCTGTGCTTCCTGGAGAAAACTGGCAGGAATCATCATTGCAACCATGCACACTCAGAGACAAAAAATATATTCTAGTCTTCTCCTTAGATTTTAAACTTTAATCGTCTCCTCTTTAGATATTTGGGATTCAAGGGGCGCTATGGTATAGGGGTGAATCTGCAGCAAGCTTCAGGTACTTTAAAAATTTCTGCTGAAATTGCAGCGTATTATTTTTAATTACAGTCGATTAGTTGTTGTAGGCCTTTACTGTTAAGTGGCATGAAATAGCCACTTGAGTGAATATTGGTGCAAATGGGAGATGATCAGCTGCTTTAGTCTGAAAATCTCTGTAATAGCTATAAAGTACTAACAGGTTTTACACTTGTATGCGCAGTGCATGCTTATCTGTGCCATGTGATCACCTGGTTAAAAGACGACTATCTCCATGGGTGGAGTGGCGGTTTGATGAGGACGTGAGTGAGAGATGAGTGGCTGCTTGGGGAGCGTCAGTGCTGATTCTCCACGTGGCTCTGGGAGCTGGAGTAGAGCTGTGCTTTCCAGCTCTGGGCCTGCTGAGAGAGGCCTGAGCTGTCAAGCAGTTCAATGGAAAAGTGGGTACATATACAGACAGGCTAGTGTGGAAATGTTGCTCACTGCCGGCAAAGCATTGATTGAAATTGGTGGGAGAAAAAGGTTGATTGTTTGATAGCCCTGGAAGAATAAGTGGAAATGAGGAATGAATTTTACCTTTAGTGTTGTCGTTAAGAGTTTGTTAACATAGAAGTAATTTTTAATGTGGATTGGAGGACATTAGTGGGATATTCGAGCCTCAGTGGCACCTTTACTGATGACACAGAAGGCTCTGTCTAACTGCTAAAGCAGCTCATTAGGAAAGAGCTATTGCTCCTCTATCGAGTTTGGCTACACTAAACTGAGCTGGGTTTTTTTTTTAGGATGGGAAAGAGGAGATTTGTTTGTTTTTTGTTGCCATAATTGGACAAATACATCTGTCTGGAACACACTACAAAATTCATAGCTGATATGTTTGTGGAAATGGTTGAACCTTAGTATAAATAAATGAATGATAGCTGACCCTTTGCTCCAACTCCACATTGTTACTGCTGCTACACCTGTCAAGCTTTCATATCCACCATGTCACGCTATGATAAATCTCTGTGATATAGTTGTAAACATCCAAAGAGTACGGGGCCATCATATGAGAATCACATTCCTCATTCTCACAAGTTACACTGAGCTCTAACAGGTTTTTTTTCCTTAGTTTTCCCAAAAGTCTTTGTGGTTGATCTTTTTTACTCCAACCTCAGCTAAACTTTGCATAATTTCAGACCAGTATTTTTGCAACCTTTTGACTGTTCAGAAACACCAGAAAACAAACATTAGGTCCACTTGTAACTTAAACATATGGATGTCAGTGACAAGTACTGTTTCCCAATAATTACTTAAACTGATTCCTGCTCTAATTTTACAATGAGCCAAAAATATTTTAACACTTAATTTGTGTTTTGCTCCATCGGTGTAAATTAGATTTACTGCATGTCAGCATTCAGAAGCTGGACCCACAGTTGAGAGTTACTGCAATTTTGATTTTGTCCATCATTATTAAAACACAAAGTGGACAAATAAAACACACATAAGAATAATTATTTGCTAAATAAAGTTCCTAGAAGTGACTTAAGTGCTAATGGTGATGTTATCTAATGATATCATATGAAAAAGCATATCACACAAATCCAGATTGCTGAAGATTTCCAGATTGCCCAGCATAGTGTGTTGTGTTGTGCCGAGTCCCGTCATGGTGCAGTTTTGTTTCAAATGGGGGTTAAAAGTGCATTAGAGGTCACAGGAGAGAGAGTGTACCGGGGCCTGTTACCTATCCTCCCCACGGTGTGGTCGGTAATGACCCCAGGGAACGTAGTAACACTCCCCCCCCTTCTTTTCCTACACACACAAAACATAACACAACATAACACACATGCACATCCTCTCCTGAACCTGGAGGAGCTCAGGAGAGTGGCCTGGGGGAGGCAGCAGGCAAAACATGGACTGGAATCTGTTATCTGGGATAATGGATTAATGGTTGACCACTCTGACAGCCTGTTGATCCACACCCCCCTCACCCCCCCTCCTGCCCCCT
>JAPSES010000058.1:15758222-15791617 GCA_029822895.1 Maxillicosta whitleyi
TATATATTTTTTTTTTTTTTTTTTTTTCGTTGAAAAGAAAACAATACAAAATTGAAAGCCACAGCAGCCAGTATCTGATAACTACCATTCGGCTGGACACAGGATGTAGAACGCCGTCTCATGGAACCCACCAGGCATCTGATATTGTCCTGGGGGATGTTCTGCCACTCCTG
Organism: Maxillicosta whitleyi; assembly: GCA_029822895.1. Taxonomy (NCBI): domain Eukaryota; kingdom Metazoa; phylum Chordata; class Actinopteri; order Perciformes; family Neosebastidae; genus Maxillicosta; species Maxillicosta whitleyi. The sequence goes on from JAPSES010000058.1 coordinate 15,758,396, forward strand.
CAACACTCTGACCAACTCCTGGTGCTTTGTTTGACTAGAGTGCACCTGTATGCTCGTCATCCCAACTAAAGCCAGACATGCTCAAAGGGTAAGAAACAGGCCAAAAGACTGGACCATGGCAGAGCATCAGTTTTGTTTTGCTCCAGGAAGGCTGTAGTGACTTTAGCAGTGGAGGGACGTGCATTATCCTGTTGCAGGATCTGGATTTCTGGGTGGTCATTGTGAACCCAAGGCATTGTAATGATGATTCTCTGATAATCTTCACAATGTCGTTCTTGAGGTCTGGTTATCCTTTATGCTTGGGGGTATTTCATAGACAATACCAGTCCCAGGATTATAAGTACAGAATTGGCTCTGACCACAGAGGAAAATCACCTTTTCCATTTTACAACCAATGACACAGCAGCATACAGAGGTCAAAAGTGGTCAGTGGTCATCAACATGCTTTGAGCCATTACAAATAAGTCAGCTAGAAATCGTTGCTTCAATAAGTATTTTTTTTTGTGTGAATTGGGGCTGAATATATATGAGTGCTAGATGGTGTAGTGTTTGGCATCTCATTATGTTGGTCACACTGCATTCTTCCAAAGGTTCTCCACCCTCTCATCCAACTATGGTTCCAAAAAACAGAGATGGTAATTACTAAATACCAAAACCGACGCTTCAGAACAGCAGTCCATAGACCAGTGCATAACTGGTCCATTACTTCTATACGGCCTGTGTTCAGTAGCTAATCTCAAACCTCCACATGACTGTCAGCGTGCGACGTGAAAGCACAGTGTCCTGGATGTGAAGGAGGCCGGTGCCGGCGCTGTCACCATCAGGCTCTCAAACATCCTGGAAGTGACACTTCCTCTCTATGTCAGCTCATGGGAATGGAAATGCCTCCTAGACCACCACTACTCTCCCTCCCACCTTACTTCTCACTAACTCCTTTTTTAAATCTCCTCCTTGTCCTCTCTCAGGTCTTTTGTGTACCCTTTCTCCACTGTGGGTCTAATCCCACTCAGGCCCGCCCACTGGTTGGGTGCTTCTCTTTCTGATGTGCTCCAGACATGAGAGGAAGGTCACATGTTGGTCACACACTCACACTTTTGCTTTGTTTTTTTTTTTTCCTGGTACTCCATCCTCCTGTTCCCCTTGTTCTTCTTATTTGTCAAATAAGAGGCTTCATGTGGAGTGGGTCTCTCTTCAGTAAAGGTCTGAGGGTTTGTGTGGTCTACTTTATTTGTATTTGAGATGTATCTTCTAACACCATAATGAAATAAATTCAATCCATTTTACATATTTTAAAGCCTCTGGAAATTTGGCTTGATAGAGTAAAAGTGTTTATATGATGATGTGTTCCAGAGATATCTGAAGATCATGTAGGCGTGTTAGCAAAAGGCTAAAGTTGCATGACCCTAACGATAAGCTAATAGTATGCTAATAAACCAGTCTCATACTTCCAGAGCCTTTAAGCCTCCTTAATTAGAATTTTTTTTTAACTTGAAAATGAACGAAGGGTTATATAGTTTTCAAACATTTAATTTCTGTCTCCATCACTGCTTGTTAGAACCCCACCCTTAAAGGAACTCTCTGTTATCCAGTGTAAAGTCTGGGGACCACCCATCTAATAACAACAACAACAGACACTGCCCCCCTCCTCTCCTCCCAAATGACCTTAATATATGTGCCAAGTCTCTTGATGTGCAACCATGGGATCTTCCAGTCTTGGAGCTGATCAACTCGTTCTGAGAGCCCCCCTCCCCACCCGCGCTCACCCTCCTGTTCCCTGCTCAGCCCAGCCCAGCTCTGCTCTCCTGCGGCAGCTAAGCTTGTTTTTGCGACATAGCTCTGGAGCAATCAGCCTGACAAGGCCGGCCCACTTTTTTTCCCTCTCCTCTTCTCTCCTACCCAGCCCAACCCCCTTCCGAGCCTTTTTCAATATTACACTCAGTTTTTGCTGCATTTCTCTTCCTTTAAAAAAGCTCTCTCTGCCTCCTTTCTTGTTCCTCTTTCAGTCAAAAATTTCTCATTCCCTCGCCTCCTCCCCTCTTCCTCCTCCTCCTTTTCCCTTCCTCCTTCTCTCCCTTCTCTCTGTAAATCAGCTTTCATAACGCCGTGCAGCGCAGCCTTGTTTTGCGAGGCTCTGACGCTGACAGTATTCAGAGTCCGGGGCCGGCTTCCTGTTGCTATTCTGGGGCCCTTGCTTCCTGTGAGGACATGTCTTATTCAGGTTCCCGGGTACTGCTGCTGCTGCTGCCTGCTCGCTCTCACTCACTAACTCCCCCTCCCTCACTCCCACCCTCCTCGTCCTCCCAGCTCGTCTGTTTCGCTCCCCTCCTCCCTCACCCCTTTTTTCCTCTCTCTATGTGATTTTTAATTAATGTACTTGAGAAAATTCAATCTGCTGACAAAGTGTGTTGTTTTGCATTTCAGTGGATTGTTTCTCAGCTAAAACCCAAGCCCTGTTTTTGCTCTTGAGCTCGCTTTTTCTCTCTCCCTCATACACACACATGCACACACACACTCTCACTCACTCTCGCACTCCAGTCTTCCCTCTCCCTTTTTGCTCTCCCTCACACACTCTCGCACTCTCCCATGCCCCTCCCCTCTGCCTCCATTTCTGCTGGGCTGAGCTAGTTTTGCAGCACAAAGACTGTGGCTGACTGCAGCACTGTCTGTCCTCTTGCTTCCCCCCCCCTTGCTCTCACTGGAACAAGCTGCTGAGTCTGGATGGATGAAAGCAGCCTCACAATGAAATTACCTCTCCCTCTATGAAATAACCCCTATATTACTATTTTCCCTTTCTCCCTCCCCCAGTTTAATTCACTGGAGTTGCTTCGGTAGGTAGCGCCCTCTACACACATGAGGGGAGGGGCGTTGCTGCTGCTGCTGCTGCTTCTACTGCTGCTGAACTGGAAAGCAGGCAGACTGGCTCACCCCCTCAGGCCCCCTGTATATCCCAGCACCCCTCACCTCGGGCTGGGCAGCTGCCTCTGCCTCACTCAGGGGGCATCTGTGCGTTGCCCTGGGACTCCCTGCTACTATTGTGATGGCTACAAAAGGCCCCCCATGCACACACCATCTCCCTATTATTCACAGCAATCAGCCCGCCTGTCCCCGCCCCCCTCCTCCTCCTCCTATTCCACCACCTCACCTCCCTCCATCTCCTCTTTAAGGCTGCTGCAGTCTTTGCCCCCTTTTTTCCCCCTCCTCAACAGAGCACCTCAATTAGGCAAATGTGCAGCATTAAAAAAGAACTACCTTTTTATTGATTAAGATTCATAGTTGGCCTTTATTTTTGAGGTTATTGACAAATTTAAAAGCCCTCGCTCACCACAGCTTGTTGTTGTATGTTTGTGTTGGATGGTGTGCCATGTTTAAAAGACTCAAATATTTGTGTGTTCTGGAGGTCATCCAATATTGGTTTTTAAAAATCAGATATACTACTATTACTATTAATAAAAATTGATTGGAATAGGAAAAAGCCAACAGTTTTAACTATCTTCAATTTCATAAAAACTTACATTAACATTTAGACTTACTTTTGAACTGCACATCTACAACAAAGTAATAACTACCTAAAAAACAAAGAAATCTTGACAATTAAACATCAAACTCATATCACTTAATACTGGTAGAATATTACTCCAAACTAATACTTAAAATCATTGGTAATTTCATAAGCAATTTCTTATTTTTTTGAGCTATTCTTGAATAATCACTCTGTTATTGCTTTGTTCTCATTTCTAAATCTTATTTTAGGTCTGCTTCATTGATATCTTCAAATATACATCCACCAGTAAAGTACAGACTATAGCAGTCTTTAGTCCCAGTATTTATTCTTACCATCTGTACCAAAGTCATTCAGATTTGCCTCTCATTCTGCTTGAAATAAACCACAAAAGGCCTACAACTTGGAGAGATGGTCTCCTTAAACACATTCGGAGTGATGTTTAAATGGCTTGGCTGGCTCATTTATATACTGATATTGATATAGATGATTATTGATGAATACTTGCTTGAAGACATTTATGTTTGCGACTCTCCCCGTCTAAACTTTAACTGTGCAGCTGTGTTCAAGCCAATGTACTCTTGTAAAATACATTTTTAATCTCATTGAATCCTTTCTGGTTAAACAAAGGTTAAATGAATGATTGTCCCTGTAGCACACAGGAATGTTAAAGACTATTGATTATCATCACATGGACGCTGGTTTATAATTTTGCTGCTTCACCCTTTCATCTCTCTTCTTTTTTGCTGGCCTTGTTATGATCCTTCCCACGTGGCTGCTGGTGATAAAGCAGCAGTGTAATTGTGATCTCTTGGGAGCTGGTGCTAGCTTGCCTGTAGAGGTGGTAGACATTGTGTCCGTGGCACTGATACTCCAGACATGATATGTAACCCCAGCAGGGTGCTCCCAGGCTCTGAGCTCCGTCCATGTCACCCTTCTGCAGCTGTCTTATCTTTGTATTTACTTTCATCTTAGAGGAATTAACTAAGATCTTTCTGTATTGGAGCCAGTGACAAGTTTTTGGATAATCTTACGTTTGGGTTTAGAAAATGTCTGTTCTTTGTTTGTCATGAAATCATTTCCTGTGTGTAGTTGCCATAAGGAATATAACACAATTTACAAAACAATGCATCATACAAAATGGCCACTGCAGGTCATCAAATCACATATTATGAGTTGTGGTGTTTAATCAGTTTAATCAGTTTCTATTTTGTGCAATTCCCTCAGAACAAAGTAGGCCGCACAAATAAAAGCTTCATGTGAAATCATGAGGTAATTGAAGTTTCCTTGTAACTAGAAAGACACAATGGACGTGTGAACATGCCTTTGTGTGTAGCGCTTCAGGAAATGCATAAAAAGGCTGTTGAGGGAATTCTTTTTTATTATTTTACATTTGTTAATGTCTTTTTTAAATCCTATATAAATAAATATGCAATTTTTAATGTGCATACACACACACACACACAGTGTTGGCATTAAAGTGATAGAGACGATGAGTATTCAACCTCTCAACACAGCATTTAATCTCTGTACCATATATGACTGTAGGGACGTAGTTTTTATGTTTACATTTGATTTAAACCAAATACTAATAAATGTGTGGCTAAATACTGTGTAAGTATTCAAATAAAATACAGTCTTATTTAGAAATACAGATAAGTTATACCTCTAAAATCATGGTGAAATATGATGTTACTGTAAAGGCTGATGACTGGAAAATGGACTTCTCCACAGAATGATCCTTTTGAGCCTGCTATGATGGTCTTGTGTCTGTTTCATGTGAACCAGATGAGGGTTTGATGGTTCCTCTTTGGGGTGCTCAGACTGTGTACATGTTGTATGTGAAAGCCTGTAATGGCTGCTGCTGCTGCTGCTGTAGTATGAGACTGGGGCCTGCCTCGCTTCTCCTCCTTTCTCCAGTTCTTCCCTCACAGTGGGATGGGAGTGCCCCCTTATGGTTGAGCTCAGCCCTGCAAAGCTTGAGCTAGGGCCAATGCTGTGTTTCTCCATGCTTTCACTGGACTTCCAAACAGCTCCTCACAGCCCATCCCTGTTCCTGGATGTAAGCAGAACCCATGGGCCAAGCAGTCGAACCATCTGTGTTGCCGCTTTGTCCGTTACGTTTATCACCTGGACAGTATCAGCAGTCAGACATGTCCTGCTGCAACCCAAACATAGAGTGATTACAGGTGGTGGCACACTCTCTGACTGTGTAGATTTTATTTTGTCTGAGCGCCTACAGACTGTCTTTCAACTGGGCATGATGACGTGGAGTTAATGATTCTAGGTGACGTTAAGACTGCACATTTATAGCTGGGAGAAAGATAAGTGAAACCACTTTTGGGGAAAAAAAAAAACTCACTTGAGCATCAAATGCAGGCCTGACTTTTCCCATGACCCCGTTTGGATATCAAAACCCCACTTTGCCCTGAACAAGTGACAGAGTCTTTTCACACATAAACATAAACATCAGGGACAGAGGAAAAGGCAGTGGAGAAGTTCAAGGTTCTGCTGTGGTACATTTGTCCACTCCTCTCTGAATGTGTGTCTCTCAGGCTTCCTCAGCGCAAAATGGCCTGGAGGCTGAGTGTGTAATTAAAGCATTGCTGGCGGAGCAGGAGCTTGCAGTGTGTGTCTGCATTTCCTGCAACAATGACGGGCTTCTTCTTTTGTAGTAGCTGACTGCACCGTGACCCTGGCAGGCACGCTGGGAGGCCACAGAGAGAGAGAGAGAGAGAGAGAGACAGACAGACATGGGAGGGAGGGCTGTGAGCAGCGGGGGGTAAGGGGGGAGGGACTGCATCGGCTCTACTGTGACAACCACGTGGATCACAGTAACCATGGCAGCCCCTGAGATGCAGCCAGCTCCACATACCCCCCCACCCCCACCCCCTACTCAGTCTTCTTCAGAGGATGTACGAGCATGTGTGCAAGCAAGTCTGGTATGAGTGAGTTTGCATGTATCCATAGTCCAGATTTGCAAAGCTAAACCTGGACTAAAGCCTAGATCCACCTGCTAGTTAGATAGATGTCTAAATATATGTGTTGCACAAGGCTCTTTAATCCTTGACTTGTATTGAGTAGGTGTAATTTGCTGTCATATCTGAGTGAATTGAAGAAAAAAAAAATGGTTGAATGCACAGGCTTGGCTCAGATTTTTACTTTCAGTAGGACTTCAGGATATTATACTGTTAAAATTCAGGAGACGTATTAAAAAATATTCTTAAAAAAAAACCCACTACCACTTCTCACTGCAGATACCTGTGACTGAATGAATAGCTGACAGTGTCATCATCATAATCATCATTAATTTAGGTGCTCATCTGGGATTTCACTGCAGTTTCTCCTCTGTTTTTGCTTCTTGTTATTTATCTTCTTTTTGTTGCTTGGTGGTGATCGGGTCAGTGTAACTGATGGTTGCCATGGTAACAAAGAGCTTAATCATACACAGTTTAAAAGAAGTGGACAGAGCCACCATGACATCACCTGTTGTTTTTTTTTCCAGGTAGGAAAAGCAAATCATTTGATTCAATAAACAGAAGCTCAAACAAACTGTCAATCACAACCCAATATGGATGGGTGTAATATAACATAAAGATGGATGAATGAGACTACAGTCCTGGAAGAACATACTGACTTGGCATTTTAACACTTAGTTTCCATCAGTGAAATTACACTTGCAGATACTCTCACATTGGCTTGACTTAAAAATGACGGTTTAACTTGCTCTTAGACTAATACAACAAGACAGAGGCTGATTGAACAGTATAGACCAGTGAGAAGGAGGTCTGTGAAACCTGTCCGGGTGTGCAGCACTCAACAATAAGCCTTACTCAATAGATTTCTGACCCAGACGTCCAAATGGACAAGCAAAGAAACATTAATACTAAACTCTGGTATGTGGAAGCCTAAGAACAAGGAAGCCTGAGAGCGACAGAAGTCTGGGTCAGGGAGAGTGTGTGACTGATGGATGAACCCTTCACCTCCTCCCTCCTCACCACCACCACCGACAGATCTAGTTACACTACCAGCCAGGGTCACACATTCCAGATAAGTTTCATTATCTCAGGGCCAGTACGCTGTGCTGCTCTTCCCGCACTTTCTGTTTCTTGAGTGAGAGAAAAAAAAAAGTAAGAAAATCGGCTGGCTTGGCAGACTAATGGCTCTGGTCGGGCTTGATTGATTCAGTGAAGTAATCTGCAAATGGAATACATTAAGGACGGCGGAGAGGAGAGCCGAGCAAATGACTAAGAGGCAGCAAACGCACACTGAGAGGAGAGGAGCAGTGGAGGAGATGGGAATAGTGGGAATAGTAAATGCTGCTTGTACTTTTCCACATTCCTGAAAGATAAAAAAAAATTAAATTCAGTAGTTTTTTACGAATTTTCGCTGCTCGTAATTGCACAAATCTGTCTTTTTGTCACCCTTTTTCTGCAGCTCTCAGCTCTGAAGTTCCATGTTAGGCATTGCTGGGAACACACAAAATGGCTGCCATACATAGAGGAAAGCTTGCAGCTCTGTGCTCCTCTCCTATAACACAGCTTTCCCCCTGTCTCTGCCTGTAGGAACCAGCCTCACATGTTTTTTTTTTGTGCTCACTAACGTTATCAGCTGTTTGATTTGTCACAGATAACTGTGCTGTAACCTTCCCCGAACATCCTCCTCCTTGCTTTTAACCCCCCTTTCTACACCCCAACTTATCCACCCCAGCATCCCTCACCTCTTCCTCCCGCCTCATCCATGTCCTCTCCATCATTTGCCTCCTAATGTTGAGTGTTGAATAGCAGAGCCACAGCAACATCAGTATCACCAACACCACCCCTCCTCCCATCCCCCTCCTCACCCTCCCCCCTCTCTTCTCTGGCTGTCCGGCTTGTGCAGTCAGCAGAACAGACTGGTGCTGTGCAGTATTGAGCTGGGAAAAATCAATGACTGCAGAGTGGGAGTAGGTAGGAGCTTGTGTGTTTGAATGTGTGTGTGTGTACAATGATTGTGCCTATCTGGGCTGAAGGATCAGAGCTGTCAGCTGTCAGATATTTACAGAACATTCAAGAGCTCGTCCTGTATGCTGCATATGGACTAGTATAGTAGGTGAATGTATAATATGGTTTCCCAGTTTGACTTTTATTCAATATCACACTCTGCAAGCTATAAACCTCTATTTATTTAGTGAGAATAAATACCATAGTTTTGTTACTAGTGTAAATAATACCTGAATGATGACTTAAAAAATGATACCCTTTGTGATGTGTTCCATGGAGTAATATAAACTTCATTCTTTGTGCACCTTGTTCTTTTGTGTAACAGCAGTTTTTGGCGTATGCCCACCAGCCCAAAATAAATCTGAGAATAATCAGACATCTGAGTACAAAGTACAAAACAGCTTCATCTACAGTGTACCCATAGGAACACATAAAGCAAGACAGGGGGGAGGGGGTTGTCTGCTCTTCCTGGTTGGAGGAGATAGTTGGCATCCAGCCATTATATACCACACAAGAAAAAGCAGGAACATATACAATTGTAGTTGCGTAACTCATTGGTGTTTGATTTTGAGGAGGTCAAGATGATATAATTCCTTGATTTAATCATAGTTTGCTACAGGGGTGTTTCAATCAAACCAATGGTAAGAGATGGGATACTAGAAGTAGCAAGATGGCCAAAAAAAAAAGGACCACACTCTGTCTTAATGTGTATTTACGTTTGATTTACGGTGTACATTCACTGTGGCATCATTTCAATAAGATAAAGCACAATGACAATGTGGATTTCTGTCAGGGTTTTTTTTTTGGACCCCAGATCATAACACTGTCCCCACAGGCTTGGACTGTTGGCATTAGGCATGATGGGTAATCTCGTCGCCCACCTCTCACCTCTCTCGTCACCCTGATGCACCATCAGTCTAAAGCAGGATCAATCTGGAATATCAGATCACATGGCAGGTTGCCATTGAAAAGCAGTCCAATGTTTGATTGTTGTTCAAGAGATGAGCAGCTCCTCACTGCATCAGTCAGGGTTATATAATACAATAAAGCCTTTCTTTTCTGTTCTATTCTATTCTTAAAGAATTTGCTGCAGCTAAAACATTGATTGTAGTTATTACCCAATTGGAGGCTCTTACCCATTCGGTTAGACAGCACATACTACCGTTATGCAATTTTATTTTAATTAAATGACAGCAAGTAACGTTAATGAAACATGCCAGTACATTGAAATTGACCATTGTTGGAACCATTGTAAGTGTCCAATTCAAACCAGGCTGCTTTTAGATATGTTATTGCAAAAATTGTGGAATGCATTCATTTTATACCACTTGTACAAGTTATAAACATTTACACAAAAGCAGCCATACAAGATGAAATGATAGAAAATTGTTCTGAATGAAATCCAAAATTAGATAATCAGTCTGTAATTGTTAAGCCGCATGCAGCCTTATAGAATTCACTCACATAAAGTGTTGCATTTTGCTGCACAGGGTCAAACTGGCATGAATACCAGAGTTGAATAATAAGGACAATTACAGTATTAACCAAATTACAGAAGTGACTATTTCTTGCCAGAGGTAGATGAAAGGGAGAACCTTGTTTGGTGCAGACCCCAGCAAAGACTGTATTTTCTCTGGCAAAAATTAAATGAAAAAATTGATGTTCCCATTAAAGTCATAACTCATAATGACAGTATGTGTAAAAAAAATTCAGTATGATTTTTTAAAAATTTTTTCCCGTACTGAATTTCTACTTTACTGCAGTGTCATCAAGAGCTTACATGACCCCAGAATCCCACTTCCCAGTTCCTCTTAAACAGCATGGGTCATTCTTTGTTATTACTTCCTAGCTCCCTATGTATCACATGCCTTAAACATTTACAATAACCTCCTGCCAAAGTGTGACCCCCCAGGCGGATCTCCAGGAATTGACCCCTGACCCTTTTGGCCTGTGGTCTGGGGGGTGGTGCAAGTAGAGGTTTTTTGTTACGGGGGGCCATGACTTTGTGCAGTGATCTCTAAGGCTAACAGCGAGGTGGTCATTGTGAAGGCCGACCCAAGGCCTTAACGTAGAGCCCTCTGTCAGATGACCGATCTTGTGATGTCTGAGTGGAGGTGGTTTTGAAAAGGGGGGATGTAGGTCAGCTGACGGTGCTGGTTGTTGGAAAAGGGATCCCGCCATGGTTGTTTAAGAAAGGAATGTCATGCTGTTTGATCTCTGCTCTCTACCCCAGAGCATTAAGATCTCAGCGCTCCGTTCATCTCACACAGCATGGTTCTGCCTTGTCCTGAGCCGTTTCTACATTTGTGAACATTAATTGGATACTAGCTGATGAAACACTCACTCCCATATAAAGCCCTCCTGCTGCTGTACATTGTCTTGCATCTGCTACAGAGGTGGCAAAAGTCCACACTTACTTCTATCCAATTGAAGTGCAGATACTTATGTCAGGAAAGGCTCTTGTAAAAGTAGCAGCACTGATTCAACTTCTTTACTGCACTCAAAGTGACAAAGTACACGCTCTGAAAGAAATATAAAAGCAGCCTTTGAACGACATTTTTACTGTTTCTGTGAAAAGCTACCTGAACCTCATGTCATACTAATATAATCTGAAGACTATTAAACCATTCTAACTTCAAATAAAATGAAATAAAAAATGTACGGGAAAATAATGAATATTATTTTCAATTAGTGGTGTAGATTTCAGTGTCAGAAATGGAGTTTTTATTCTCAGTCCAGTCTCAATTTTCGTTCTATTTTATGTCATTTTTGTCTTTATATGCTCTCTGTTTGCCTCAGACTCAGATTCCACTTTGTTTATGTTGGTTTTTTTTTAGCAAATTGGATTTAGTGCTTGCTTTTGCAACATTACATCTAAATGCACAAAATCAACACTAGATAATGGGTGAATTTGCATTGTTGCATGTTTGCTACAAATTTTGCTTTTTTTTACATTTCTTAAATGTATCAGTCTTTTGTATTATTTTTCCTAATGTTTGTCTTGTCATCTTTGTGTTTTTGTTTACATCATTTGGATTTTATTATGTTATGCTGGATGTGCACCTGGAGATGATCTTCTCTGCATTATCGTCTCATCAGTTTAGGATGAATTCGGTTGGATGTTTGGAAGGTTTGCAGCACTGCATTTGTTTCTTGACAATTGCCCTCATGCAATAAACCAACAGTAACAAGCTTAGTTTTATATAAGGAGTATAATGTGCAAATATATATGTTTGATATTTAGGAAACAAAAATAAAAGTTGCAAAAATAAAGGCTTCATGAAAGTGCAGATACCTGAAAGTTCTACTCTACTGCTCAAATGAAGGTTTTGCACTTTACTTCCCACCTCTGCTGTCACATCTCCTGTGCAGGTCAGAAAAGCCCGGATTTGTGTAGTCATGTAAGCGAGGGAGAAAAGAAAAAGAGATGGAAAGAGGGCAGAGGGAACAGGGTGGGGGCGGATTGGAGGGGGGAGGGTGGATTCTGAATCAGCGTTCTCCTCCTGTCACTCCCTCTGGGGTTCCTCCATCAGGTCATGTCCCAAAAATAGCAACGGGCGCTGTTTCAAGTGCAAAACCGCCGGCTTCGGGGCTGCAGCCAGCCTGCGAGTGTGAGATTTCTATGGGAATAGTTGGCCACCTTCCAGTCAGTGCTCCCCCCCTCCTCCCCTCTCATTTTTTTTCCCTCCTCCGATGTGACTGGCAGATGAGCTTGCATTTCTGAGCAAGCACATGGGCTCCACGTGAGCGGCCAGTGTGTAAACATTCACCTTCCCACAAACATAATCATCGCCGGCTGCCTTCCTACCTTCCTGCCTGCTTGGCTGTCTTTGTGTCACAGCCAACACGGCTCAATAACAACACCACATGGCACCAGAGTCTGTGCCCAGCACCAATTATTTCAACTGCCTCCCGAGATGACTTGCTTCAAATATTTTTTTTTCACCCACTTTGTCCTTACAAACCACACAAACGGAGTTATATTTGCTGTCGGATCATTATCAGTATTTTGGGAGTTTTTCATTTTTAAATAAATAAAGAAAGAAAAAGGTAGAAGAAGATTTTGCTGTATCTGAATGCGTTTCCTCGATAATAGGCCTGGCAGTTTTATGTGAGAATAACACTCCGATGAAGGTGAAGATTGCTGTAATGCATCCGTGGCTGTTTGGATTCCCACACAGATCATTTGACTTCTCTTTGACTTTGATATGAAATGCATATCTTAGAGACATGTGGGGAAAGTGCATAATATGGTATGATGCATAGTCTTCCAGTTGTAGTGGCGTTTTCTTGGAATGTTTTGAGATGTTTGATTCTAAACCAAAGAAGCACTATTTCCATATCTGCCTCCAGACACAGATGTGATTTACCTTGGATTTCCAGTTTTCATTTTTGCACTACATTTCTAATCCAGCTCATCCTAAATGCTAGTATGTTTTTGGTTAGTTTTAAGTCTAGAAATTCAATATCTAGTACTTCTTATATCTCATTTCACATCAGGTTCCAGACAAGTTTAGTCGAGACCAAAAGACAACATTAAGATACTACACACTGCTGATTGTTCTCAGGGAACTGTCATGGTTACTGTTCACAGCCTACTCTAGCGGCATTTTAATGAAGATACAATGAGAGAGTTTACACTTTATAGTGGAAAACTAACAACGCATCAGGTACCTAAAGCAGATGGAGCCAAGCTGACCTACAATTTGTTGGTCAATTAAAATCATACATCAGGCTGATAAATCTATAATTCCAGTTCCCTGATTGACTGAGGTAAAAAAAAAAATTCTTCCCCATCTGATTATGAAAGTACCTAAGAAAGAATATCAGCAAATAAAGATGCTAATAACCTGAAGTACATGCTAGTATGTTTATCTGGTACTGTTTGAGAATTAGGGAAAATTTATACTGCAAGGTGGATAAAAGGTGAATGTTTTTCAAAGGCATAGTAACATATCCGATATATTGCTGGATGGCCTAACAAAGTGACCTTCTTGCCAATTCAAAACATTAACCTTTAACCCTTAAAAACCTTCAGTGTTAAATAAATGTTGACCTTTTTTTTATAGCTCCATGTTTCTGGTTGAGATCCAGGCAGCGATGTTAACCTCTTGTTGCTCCTCTTCTTGCAGGATCTATCTGGCTCCATCGATGACCTGCCCACCGGTACCGAGGGGGCCTTGAGCCCAGGTGTCAGCACCTCTGGGGTGTCCAGCAGTCAGGGCGAGCAGAGTAATCCCGCCCAGTCACCCTTCTCACCACACACTTCGCCTCACCTGCCAGGCATACGAGGGCCGTCTCCATCACCTGTGGGTTCCCCCGCCAGCGTCACCCCCTCCCGCACCGGCCCTCTGTCACCTGCTGCTGTACCAGGTATAGTAATATTCTGAAATGTCTCACTTTTTGTAATGCAATAGAGCAGATATATTTGCTGTACTTTCTTGGAAATTACTTACTTTCTTGCTTCCACTACATGAAACAACACCACACCAAAAATAGCAATTTTAGATGACATGCATCGTTCAGTAAGGTGGGACTTCTTTACTGTTCATGCTGTTTACTTCAGGAGGGAATTTGTCATTTTAATACCAGGGCTTACCTTAGTAAATTTGAGTAAATTTTCCACCCACCAAGGTAGTGAAACTCTTGGCATCTTCGGCTTAACACTATTTTGATCTTCTTAAACAAATACAAACAAGCCAGAGAGTTCTCCTCCATTCCAGAATAATAATGGGTTCAGCCTGACACTTCTCCAGCTATGGCTCAGCACTAAAACAAAGTGTGGAGATCTAGATATGTGAGAGTAAGCACAGTTTAGTTTTATATGCCTAAACCACTTTTTTTTCAGTTACTTGTTTGTTTGAATTGGTCTCACAATTTAACTGACATGAAAAACAGATGGTCTTATATTCATAGCACTGCCATCCAGGAAGCCAGTGCTTTCTTATTTTGGAGAAATGAAGATGAATTTTCAAGCACAAACTTACAGCTTGTTGTGGTCTGAAAGTGTGATTTATAGCAGTTTTGGTTGTGCAGAAATTGATGGGAACAAGTGTTGAAATTCAGGAGAGCACACCAAAGAAATACAAGAAGAAAACCTTGAATTCAATAACACTGACTCACCTGACAAACTCTGCTAAATATATACATAACTAGCTGTAATAATGTGTTTTTGGTTGAGGTGTCACCTCAGCTGTGCTCAGTGTGTGCAGTCAGAGGCTGCGTGAAGCACTCAATAAGCAAGCAGGACAGATTTAGCGATTTAATTCAAAACTTTCTCACCCACAAATATAATGGAGCACATTTGTAATTCATGAAGCAGCATACCAGATGGGAACATTAAGTTTCTCCAAACATGATACTCATAAACCAACCAGACAGCTGAGAAAGTTACAGTGCTGCCAACAAGTCATTGTGGAACAAGTCTCAAACAGGACCTTGGCTTTTTTTTTTGTTTGTTTCTTTTATTTCTCACCTCTCATGCTCCTGCTGTCCTGCAGGTAATCAGATGCCTCCCCGGCCGCCCAGCGTCCAGTCCGACAGCATCATGCACTCTTCCATGAACCAGTCAGCCATGGGCCAGGACAGGGGTGAGTGTGAGCTTTGTGGAAGATATTTTTGCTTCAGTGGAAAGTTTGTCTTAAGGGTTTTGTGATAGAAAGTCTTTTCTGGCAGTGAAGTTATGGGATGTCAAGTGAGGCAGTATTTACAAAACACCAAAATCATCACATGATTTTAAGTTGATTAAGGCACCAAAACTGATTACATCACTTCAGGCAAAATAAATGTTCTAGAGGTCCATTCAGCAAAAATAGTTATGTATCCACCAAAAATAGCTTGATTAGTTTTAGGAAATTATGTCGGTTTGAATCAAAATAGACCCTTTTCAGTGGCACAATGAACACCTCTTTTGCTAGACCGACCAGAGGGTGAACTCCCATGTGCAATGTTTCCAAGTTGTACATTTGGTGGCTATTAAACAAAGCAGCTAACCACAGTGCAGGGCTATATGTGCCACAGCCTCAGCAGCTCTTATGTGTAAATGTTTGTATTTGTGTGCATTTGTCCCTTCTGTAAACACTCCCTGAGGCTGTATCTTTAAATAAGAATGTGCTTGTAGTCTACTTTCTAGGTCAGATGAGGGCAACTTCAGACAGATAGTTGTAAGGAAGTTAAATTACTTGTCCACACTGGTTTATAATCTGTTATGTAACTGCTGTTTAACCCGATCCAGAGTGTGTTTTCAGCGAGGTTTTACCACTGAGGTGTGTATCTAATGTTCAAATCCTTTCCAGTGTACATGCGTAACCCCCAGATGCCTCCTTACGGGTCCCCTGGACAACCTGGCTCCGCCTTATCTCCACGCCAGTCTTCAGGAGGCCAGATGCATGGTGGGATGGGGCCGTATCCACAGAACAACTCAATGGGAAACTACGGTCCTCAAGGGGGCCAGTATGGGCCGCAAGGTGAGGCCTCAAGGCAGAAAATATTATGAATGAATTCACAATTGTCATCGTGTCATCAGAGTTTTTTTTCAGTGATAGCCAAGATTTTTAAAAGCTTTGAAGTTTCCTCTCATTTCTTATATTCATGAAATTATATCACTTCACTTTGAAGTCTCAGATGGTTTCTGTGGGCTTTGAAGAAGTTGTGCTATGAGTCATAGCAGTGAACAGCGATGGCCAGATAAAGCCTGCTTCATCAGACTCCTTGTCAGAACAGGCAGCACCGAGGTAAATTTAGAGCTGGACTACATCAGGTCTGTACCTCATCAGGGAGAAATGAGATTCCGTTTTAACAGAGATTTCTCAGGTTTAGACTGTGATAGAATTTATATACATGTAGGGGAAAAACCACTGCTTGAAATTGAAGCCAATGCAGAAATATCTTGAAACCATCAAGGTCCACCAGATGCAGTTTCCAAAATGGACTTTGATTAAAAAGGAAACAGGTTCACTTTAGAAACATGAACCCAATAAATTTCTTCCAGGAGTCTGTCGAGTCTGTTTGGCTTTATTCAGGTCCTGTAAACACTTGTATCAGTCATCCTATGACAGGTGGGGTTACATGCATTTTCCATCTTTTTTTGACAAACACACATGCTGTGTTTTTCTATCATTGTTTTTTTGATATTGAATCATGTCCATTGTGTATTTTGATAAGGGAAATATTCTGAATTATGTTATGTCTTGTAAGTTCATTTAAAAAGGTGCTGGTGCTAATTTTTTGTATGTATATTTGTTATGTAAAATTAATATTACTTTCACAGCTTACTTACTTAGCGGTGTTGTTGGTCAGTAAGCTCCATCCTCTTGTACAAATACAGTCACTTCTGGCAACAGCCAATATGTCAGTGTGAAAGTTTAAACAGCATTCGCAACAGTAGTCTTAGACATCACAATATATCATTTTTAAGCATTATCACTGTAATGGACACAGGAGCCTGTAGTCAATGTTAAGGTTTTTTTGCTGGATGTGTAATGTCAAGAACATGAAATAGGGCTGGGCGATATGGGAAAAAAATCACGTCACGATAATTGTTTTCATATCAGACGGTAAGGATATGTATCACGATATAAATCAAATCACTATTTTTATCCAGCTTAAATTTTCTGTTACTCATAAGTTAGTTGTGTAGACATCAGAAGGTTATTTTTGATTGAAATATGATTTGTCTTCTGTCAGAGGTTGAACATGACGGATGTGCTGAAGAACATTATACAACTGTTTCAACAAATAAGCAAATAATGCATCATTTGGTGACACTATATTGGCCCATATAAATACAATACAGTAAAGTCATATTATAATTTGGCTAATCTGTGTGTGATATTTGCCTTATATGAGTGGTGTAGTGTGTGCAGAAGGGGTTCATATGTGTGTGAGATAAATCTGGTTCCATTTCACTGAATAGAAGCAAAGTTATTGAATTTCAAGTTTTCCGGGTTAGCACTTTGCAGACCCTAAACTCGCGTTCACTAACTGGCTCCACATTCGAGGCATTGTTGTCTACTGATCGTTAATGACCGTTTGTTTGGATACATTCCCCTCTGTGTTACCAACGCCCTCATTTGTGTCTCAGTGATTACTGATCGACGATCTATTGAGTTGCAAAGGGTGAATCTCTGAATCTCTTGCCAACTTTACTGTGGTGAGTGTTTGCGTTGTTCACATAGCCTACATATATTGGTATTGTATTGAAAGGCCCAAACCCAAGCAGTTCACACCCTACTTTTCAGTAACCCGGTCACCTCAGTTTTCGGTCTCCTTTTCTCCTGGGGGAACGGTCATCTCCCGCTGCAGCCCAAACATTAGTATGTGTGCTGTGGCTGCTCTTCCACCTGTGCTGTGTGCATCAACCTAACTTGCCATGGCTCTAGCATGATTGGCTCAGTGCGGCACTACTTAATTATGATTGGCTGTTCTTATGTGTCGAAATTATACCACGCATGTCTCATATTTCTATCAAGGAAAGTTGTATTGCGATATATATCCTTATCATTTTATTGCCCAGCCCTGACATCAAATTATACAAACATGTCATGCTGCAGCTTTTTGCTGCTTGATACGCTAAAAGAAAAATCCACTAATCCAAGAGGCTGTCATGAGTCACCTTCAGACATAATGCATTAGAAATCTAAGCGTCTGTCCTTGTCCTTCTGCAGGTTATCCCAGGCAGCCTGGCTACACAGGGATGCCCAACGCCAACTACCCCAGCGGCCCCGGAATGGCTGGTTCCATGAACCCCATGCCTGGTCAGGGCAGCGGCGCTCCGTACGGAGGCATGCCCCCAGGAAGAATAGGCCCAGGGCAGATGGGTGCTCGACCCTATGGTCCGGGTATGGGCACAAACATGGCTGGCATGCCACCTCAGGTGGGGTCTGGGATGTGCCCACCTCCAGGCATGAACAGGAAGGATGGTGGTCCCGCCATGCACCATGGACCCACAAACTCCATACACAACAGGTAGGTGGTTACAGTTACAATGTCACATGAGGGGGCATTCAACTGCTCAGGGGCAGTGCAGCTCACTGTTATGACTCTTGTGCCTAGAGAGGTATTTTAATCTTTAAGTGGAATCTATTGTGTGTCACTGTGTGTCCTTGCTTTAATGGTTGTGTGACCGTGAAAAATGAGTGGCTCTTCCCACGTGCCAGCCAGTCTGTTGTGTGTTGTGGTGCCTGAGTGCACTGCAAAGTAGATGGCAAGAGACCAAACACTTATGTATGAGAGAAAAGGAGAAATGGAGAAAATGAGAGCAGGAGATTGACTCTGAGATCAGTGAATCATATCCTTTCCCAGTGAGAATGCCAGCTCAGCCTACAGAGAGCCACTCGTGGGCTTAGCAAACACTTACATTGTGTGGCGTAAATTGATGTTTCCTACAGAAACGGCTGAATTCTGTGAATACAAGGAAAAGCGTAGATTTATCACTGTCTTACTCTCAAAGTCTAGTCTTAAATGTTGAATTGAACAAACTTCCCTTTCTTACAGAGTTTCTGCAGTTCCTTAAAAGCCAAAGTGCTAAAATTTTAACTTATTTAAAGGTTAGAATTACATATGCAGCTTGTTTGATCTGATATAGAAACTAGAACATGTTCCCTGTCAAATGAAGTCTAACACAAACATTTTGGCCTTATAGTTCCTTTGTTGTAAGTCTAACTAGGTCTGTGCAACATATCGCACCACCTATGCAATTATATAAAAAGAAGTGAATTACAGTATTATCAACAATAATCACAGTTTACCTTTTACCAAATTGTAGAGCCATATCCTTAGTCAAAAGTTCCAAGAAGTTTCACTTGATGTTAAGGTTCAATGAAAAGGTTGAATTTCAGAATGTCAAAAACTGATTGGATTATGAAGTTAACTTTATGTTTATAACACAGCATTAATGTCAGTCTCACTTTTATGTGTTTTCAGGGGGAAACTATTGATCATACTATAACAAAATGACAAAATAAAACCAACATGGAGCCAATAATGCAAACTGGGCAACCTGTGATCTGTACAGGGAGCAGCAGTACATTTAGTTGTTGTTCCTTCTGCTTTCATTGGGTAGCTGTGACTCGGTTGGTAGAGCTGTTTGTCCAATGACCAAATGGATGGCGGTTCAAACCCTGAGTCCGACTGTCCACAAGTGTTCTTGAGTAAGACACTGAAGTGTTTTCACAGAGTTAGTTTGAGGCTTTGTGAAGTGCTTTGAGCACCAAGGTGTAGAACAGTGTTTTATAAGAGCAGTCCATTAATCTAATATAGATAAAAGAGCATCTTGCTTTTTAATTTTAAAACACAAAGTCCTTCTGTATCCCTTCATATCTCTCATAGTTTTTCCAGACGATAATGGACTAAAACACTTCAAAATTTGTAACTCTGCAGAAACCCAGATCACAGTGTTGTGCATAAAGATAAAAACTTGATTTGTCATATACTTGTTGTGTCTGTAGTGTCATTGTTCTCAAGAAGCAATCTCTTCTCTAGGCCACCAGGCTACCCTAACATGTCCCAGGGTATGATGGGAACAGGTTCTCCATACGGCCCTGGTATGAACAGCATGCATGGCATGATGAACCAGGGAGGGCCGGGGCCGTACCCAATGGGAGGCAACATGGCAAACAACACCCCTGGTGAGTAAGAGTAATACTGCAGCTCCACAACCTTTCTCCATAAAACAGGTTTATAGACTGATGTTTTATTTATATACTCCCCTTATTATCCCCTAACAACCAGGAATGGCTCCCAGTTCAGAGTTTGGCATGGACAAAATGAACCCTGCCCAGAAGATGAACAACAAAGTGGAAGGGACTCCGAAGCCAGAATCCAAAAAGGTAAAGGTTCTAAAGCTGATTGGCATTTCTTTCAGGTTCCTCTCAGTCACTTAACTCTTAAGTCTTAAGTCTTGTATTTACTATGAATTAGTTGGGATTTAGGTGTAAAAAATTTGTAAAGTGTCTTACAGCGCTGGGTAAAATCATTGCCACTAAGATAAATTTAGCACAATACCTTAATAAACTTATTACAGTTTCAAGCCACATGTTTGGCATTGTTTATTATAATGCATTTTTATTTTATGATGTGGTTATATGACCAAAACACAATGAAGTGCTAATATTATTGCATGAAAACCAATTGCAAATGGCATAATACTGTAGTCTTCAAAGTTGGCAAGAAATTGTATTTTCTAGTTGTGGAAAAGTGTAAAAAGTAGTTTATTGCTATATTTATCTGTTGATTTTTTTCTCAGGGTGAGTGACTGCTTATTAATGTTGAGATGTATTGAAATACATGAGTGTAATACATGTACATGATTCTTGCAGAAGTCAAGCTCTTCCACTATCACCAATGAGAAGATCACTCGTCTGTATGAGCTTGGCCCAGAGCCCGAGAGGAAGATGTGGGTGGATCGGTACCTGGCTTTCGCAGAGGAGAAGGCTATGGGCATGAACAACCTACCCGCTGTCGGACGCAAACCTCTCGACCTCTTCAGACTCTACGTGTCTGTCAAAGAGATCGGTGGCCTCACGCAGGTAGAACTCTGACGCCTTATTCCACATTTCAGTGAGCAGCATTGTTATGGCTGAGGCTGCCGAGTGGAGCTTTTCTAAGCCTCCTCCTTTCCTTCTGTCGCCCACCAGGTGAACAAGAACAAGAAGTGGAGGGAGCTGGCCACCAACCTGAACGTGGGCACGTCGAGCAGCGCCGCCAGTTCGCTAAAGAAACAGTACATTCAGTGTTTGTACGCCTTCGAGTGCAAGATTGAGCGTGGCGAGGACCCGCCTCCGGACTTTTTCAACACGGATAACAAAAAGAACCAGCCCAAGATCCAGCCTCCCAGCCCAGGTGAGCGCTGACGTCCTCCTACACCTTAACACCAGCCGTCTCCTCCTCTTGAATGAACAATGCCTTCTTTCATATTTCTCCCTCGGGTGCAGTCTGGCTCCCATGCAATCCATCACATCCTCCTTGCTCTATTTGCCACCCATCATCTGCCAATAAACTAGTATGTTTTATTGTATCCTATTAATTGCAGTTAAAAGCTGATCTAAGACCACCACCGTTTGTCATAGTCAAGGCTACTATCCTCAATAACTCACTACTCTTTTGGCATATATTGGCAGAGTTGTAAATGACAACGATGTAGCTGTAAGTCACAGCAACCCAGTCTCATAGAATTTACATTCCTATATAAGTAAATTATAAATGCAGTTATGTCATGCTGTAAAGATAATGCTGCCCCCATTATGTTTCATCATAGACATGATCAGTGCCTTGATTTTGTTGCAGCAAAACACCATTTGTCTTTGTCATTATTCTGCAAAAATAGGAGGTAGTGGATGAAGATCATTAGTCCATGGTTAGGGTTAGAAGAAGTTATTTTGGTTTATATATTAACAATTATGTTAATAGTTAATTGTCAAATTGTGAGTCAAGATACACTTGACTAAAATTGTTCCCTTACGAAGTAGTTACTGACTAGTGGCTTTAGTTGTCTGCTGAATAGTGTACGTCTCTGAAGAGTGTTTGTACACAACATTTTAATTAATTCTTGTAAACTGTGAGTTTAGCTCACAGTCATAGCAGCTAGTTCACTTGTGTTTAGGGACCAAATAGGTCAAAAACTAATTAAGAAAACAAATTCAACAACACCAGTATCATCCAAAAAGTTA
Organism: Maxillicosta whitleyi; assembly: GCA_029822895.1. Lineage (NCBI taxonomy): Eukaryota > Metazoa > Chordata > Actinopteri > Perciformes > Neosebastidae > Maxillicosta > Maxillicosta whitleyi. The sequence goes on from JAPSES010000058.1 coordinate 15,780,544, forward strand.
TTTTAAGCTCAGTTCAGACCAGAGATTCATAACTAGATGAGCTGAAAACTTGAAACGATTTATAATATGCATCCTGTAGTGCAACATATTTTCTGAGCGACAGAACTCTTCTTCCTCTGGACACTTCGTTATTTCTATGGGGAATTCTGTGTGGCATTTGCACAGGACATGACCAGAGACTCCCCATGACTCCTGTAGCCTGAAAAATCTTTGAATGAACTCCGTGTGTAAACTGCCAGTGTCATATCAGAGGTGTGTGTGGGGCGGGGAGCGGAGCTGTGACTCGGGGATCACTTTGTCGCCTGGAAGCCATTTGTTTTGGAGGGAGTCCTGATGGAGCTGCCAGGAGCAAACCACCACACCAGGAGCGACCACGTGCTGCTGCCGCTGCTGCTTCAGTGTCTGGCCCAGACCCAGTGCTGTCAGACACAGGGCACTGAGTCAGCGCCGGGGTGTTGTTACAGGAGACATCAGGGTGCTTGTCAGCTGGCATCAGCCCTCTAGTTAGTAGGAAGGAAAAGCCGGCGAGAGGGGGGGGGGGTCGTAGGAGGGGGAAGAGGGTGATTTGGCGATAGCGATGCCCCGTCAGTGGCGTGTCCTCCTCCCTGCCTGGTGCCTGGCCCTGGGCTACAGAGGCAAGGCAACACTCCCTGGAGATTAGTACTGAGCCAGAAATGATGAATGGAGGGAAGAGGCTTGTGTGTGTGTGTGTGTGTGTGTGTGTGTGTGTGTGTAAAAGTCACACGATTCTCTCTGACTCTGTTTCTAACACGCTATTTTTTTCAGTCCTCACGAGATCCCCCCTCCCCTAATCATCCCTTCATCTTTAGTAGAGAGAGGGAAATCCCTGCCCAGCGGGAGGAGGGGTGAAGGGGGGAGGGGGAGCCGGTTAATGTGTATGTGTACGTGTGAGAGCTACAGAGGCGAGAGGGTGATGTGAGAAAATGTGAATAAATGTGACCTGCCACTGACCCCGGTGTTGTGTGTGGATGTGTGTGTGCCAGTTTAATGAATGGGAACCTGTGAGTCATCAGACTGGCGTGCTAATAGTGAGAAGTCCTAGGCTGAAGTTAAGGATGAGCGCCGCTGTGTCACACATACACACACAACACAAACAAACTATCACTCACTCTTGTGCATGTACACACACCTCTCGCTGCCTCCTGTCTCTACAGGCTCGGCGGTAATCTGTCAGAGTCAGGCTTCAGATCATTGTTTCCTGGTGACTCCAAGAGCCTGCTGGTGGTTGAGGGGAGTGATGGAGGGTGGTGAGGGGGATTGGCGTGCTGTGATGAGCTGGAGGATTCAACATTTTTGCTGGCTGTGCACTCAAAAGCCAGTCAGCTTGACACAAACTGCGCTCCTCTGTGCAGCACTCAGGAATTTCTTAATGGGATTTAGGATTGCCAAAAGCAGCAAGTGTTCTTAAAAGCCCCCCAGCCGTGCTTAGCTGATCTATTCCCGCTTTGCTATCAAACGTCAGCTCTCACCCATCGTTGCTGGCACGAATTTAAAAAAAAAAAAAGGATGTTCTCTGAATTTGTGGGAATCTCTAAATTCTTAAATTTGACAAACCTGCAGTCACAGCTTCCTTGTTGTTGTCCCTCACACAGTATGTATATCGTTGTTTTGCAGCTGGTTCTGGATCCCTGCAAGGCCCCCAGACTCCTCAGTCCACCAGTAGTTCCATGGCAGAAGGAGGAGACCTGAAACCACCGACTCCAGCCTCGACCCCACATTCACAAATGCCCCCCATGCCTGGTGTCAGGTACAGTTGAAACCACATCGTCATCTTAAAATACTCTGAAAACAAACCAAAATCGACAATTCCAGTTGTGTGTATCCCTTCCGATTCATATCATTTCCCTGGTTCTATTGCTAAATGTTAAAAGATACATTTAAGTAACAAAAAATATCTTTATTGTAAGCAATAGCTTATTATATCATTTGGTTACAATATAAATAGTATTCACTTTGCATTCACTGCTCTTTACTAGATGCATACAATACATAAAATGTACGACCCACTACATGCTTACATACTACATGCAACTTAAACTAAAACCTAGTATATGGAACATTCAGGATTGTGAGAACCAAACAAAAAATGCCGTCTGAATTCAGCATTTAGACCATCCATTAACTACAAAATAACCGCCCCTTACTCGAAATTTCCAGCATTCTGTCATTATCAACAAAAAACCTCAGTAACAGGTTAGTTCTATCTAAGTGACCTCCTCCATGTCAGATTTTCTTCATCTTTCATTTTGCTGTCAGGTCAACCATCTATGCTAACTTGTAAATGGACATGTTAATGTGTTCTGTTAGCTTCAGTAATAAGTCCGAGTAATATATAGTAGTTAAACGTAGTCATTGAACCTTCAAAAGACGTAGAAGGTTTGTTCTTCAGTAGAGACAAGACAACATTAAAGACCAGATATCTGAAACAAAAGAAGCTTCTTATTTTACTAACGTGCTATGCACCCTCCTACAGGAGTAGTGTTAATCTGCAGGACCCCTTTGCTGATGGTGGAGACCCTGCATTCCCCAGAAGGAACGCCATGACCCCCAACTCTCAGGGGTATCAGCCTGGGATGGGTGGTCCGGAGATGATGAGTCGGATGGCTCCCTATGAGTCCAGCAAGGACCCCTTTGGTGGCATGCGGAAAGGTGGGTGTACGCTAATATCACTTAATTTTACCTGCTGTAAGATCTCTGTCAAGTGCTGAAATTAAAAATGTTCTGTTTTTACTTTTTCAGCTGGAGAGCAATTCATGCAGCCTGGACCCAACAGTGGAATGGGAGAACAGTACAACAGAGGCCCCCCAGGCCCTATGGGTAACATGCAGATGAGCCAGAGGCAACAGTATCCTTATGGGTATGACCGAAGGTAAATATACTGCGTTATGATCCAACTGCTTATCAGGATGGAAAAGACGTCCAGTACATCAGCCCTTTGGTAAAAGTCACACGGACTCATGGGAGTGTTTTTGATTCTACAGACAGGAACCAGGCATGGGCCCCGACGGCACCATGGGACCAGGAGCTCCACAGCCCAACATGATGCCTTCTGGAGCTGACACAGGGATGTACTCACCGAGCCGCCCTCCACCACAGCAACGGTCAGTGCTCATCACTATGAACAGTGGGATTTTTGTAGATGGTGGTTGAAAGTCCGTTTCATATTTGTGATCATTTTCACAGAGAGATGAATGATATCCTATTTATACTTGGACTTGTCTTAAACAGTACTAAAAATTAGACATGAGTCAGTGTGAACCCCTCTCTTTTGTTATTGTTTTTAGACATGACTCCTATGCCAACCAGTACCCTGGCCAAGGAGCTCCCCCTGGTGGCCCATATTCAAATCAACAACCAGGAATGTATCCACAGCAGCAACCGGTGAGAACATTTTGTTCAGTGTTTTCAGAGCTGCTCTTGCAGTCTGATTCTCCTTGAGTTCAACATTTTTTAGAGATATGTTTATATGACTTTTGCATTTATGACACTCTTTACATTTACTGGTTTTCCATTAATGACATTAAGGCAGGAAATTTAGATGTTCACTAATTACGTATAATTATAATTGCTATTTTTTGACAGAACTACAAGCGCCCTGTAGATGGAGGTTATGGCCCACCTGCTAAGCGCCATGAGGGTGAAATGTACAACGTCCCCTACAGTGGTCAGCAGCAGCCAGGACCCCAATCCTCAGGACCACAGGGTCAACAGGACATGTATAACCAGTATAATGCTTACCCAGGAGGGGACCGCAGACCACCAGGTCCACAGAACCAGTTCCCCTTCCCCTTCGGCCGGGAAAGAGGATCATCATCTGCAGGCCCCAACTCCCAGTCGCCAATGCCTCCCCAGATGATGGGAAGCCCCATGCCTTCAGGTCCTGATGGTCCCCAGGGTCCAATGTGGCAGGGCCGCAATGAAATGGGCTATCCCAACTATCCCAACCGGCAGGGTCCTCCTGTACCCGGCCAGGGACCCGGATACCACGGCATGAACCGCTCTGAGGAAATGATGTCCTCAGACCAACGCATGAACCACGAGGGTCAATGGCCCGGCCACGTCAACCAGCGGCAGCCACCGTTTGGCCCTGGAGGCTCTGGACCACCCATGACAAGACCCCTGCCATCCACCTACCAGACTTCCCAGAACCACATTCCTCAGGTGTCGAGCCCAGCACCTATGCCGCGGCCCTTGGAGAGCAGGACGTCACCCAGCAAGTCCCCTTACATGCATCCAGGCATCAAAGTGCAGAAAGCTGGACCCCCAGTGCCCGCCTCTCACATTGGCCAGGCCCCTGTGCAGCAACCATCAATCAGGAGAGATGTGGCCTTCCCTCCTGGCTCTGTGGAGGCCTCCCAACCCCACCTTAAGCCCCGGAAAAGGCTCACCATGAAAGACATCGGTATGTGACTCTGACTTAATCCCTCCGTCAATACTTGACCTGATCATGTGAACCGATAATTTGTAGTACAAAGAAAATAAATGTAGACAAAATCAATGAATACGCTGTGTAGCATTATGTAAAGAAAAACACAAAACTTTGTATTTTAGCGTTGAATTATTATATGTTCTGATCTTATGAGTGAATTGATCTTTGACCACTGTATCAACTGATCACAGTGAAGTTTCTCATCCACATTCTGTTTTTTTTTTTTTTTCAGGTACTCCTGAGGCTTGGAGAGTAATGATGTCACTGAAGTCAGGCTTGCTAGCTGAAAGCACCTGGGCCTTGGACACCATTAATATTTTATTGTATGATGACGGTAGCATTACTACTTTTAACTTATGCCAGGTGAGTTCATTAATGTTACATTTGTCTCAGTTTTTCTGTGGGTTCAAAATATAGTTATTTCAGCTCAAAGTCTTAAACGTCTGATTATGACATTTAAATTAGAAGTCGCTCAAGTTAGGGAAACTGACTGGAACCATTAGAGTCACGTTTAAGTCACATAAGTGAGCTACCTTAATTCCTTCTTGTCTCATTTGAAAGCTGCACATGCATAGTATTAAAAATGACATGGAGGAAAGGTGCTTATGAACTATAGGACAAGGTCTCTGTAAAAAGTCACTGAAGTACTGACAGCATCTGACTTACTCAATTTGCAAATAAATAAAATATTTTATATATTTTCTGACCCACTCACTGATGGGCATGTGAACAAAAACAGAGTTTTGCTCATTATGATGGAACATGAAATAAGCTTTAAAAATACTTAAATTGAAACATTGTTTTATGTAAATTCTTTACAGCGTGTGCTTGTAGGACTGTTTTGGTAATGGTCTTCTTCTGTTCCTCAGCTGCCTGGATTCCTGGAGCTGGTGGTGGAGTACTTCAGACGCTGCCTCATTGAGATCTTTGGCATCCTAAAGGAGTACGAAGTCGGAGACCCAGGCCAGCGCACCCTCATAGACCCCAACGCTGCTGATGACGACTCTGATGATGAGATTCCAATGCCTGAGGGAGGGGACATGGACACAGATGAAGAAGACGAGGAGGAGGAGGAGGTAGAGGAAAAGGCCAATCCTGACAATTCGTCACTGGTTCAGGTGAAACAGGAGGAGGAGGACTCCCTGAGAGACAAGTCTTCAGAGGACGAGGAAGAGGAGAAGGAAAGGGAGTCTTCTGTCAAGGAACCCATTACCTCTACCTCAGGGTCCTCGCAGGACCCCAGTATCCACTTGGAAAAGCCCAAGCAGGCCAGCAAGTTCGATAAACTCCCCATTAAGGTGGTCCGCAAGAAGAACCCCTTCCTGGTGAACCACTCATCCAAGCTTGGGCAGCGGCAGAGCTTTGACAGCGGCCTGATACACTGGAGCATTGGCGGTGGGGACACTACGGAACACATCCAGACCCACTTTGAGAGCAGGATGGACCTGCTTAAACAGCGGAAACGCACACCAACAGCCACTGAGAGCCGCAAGAAGGTCCAGGTCCCTGCAGCAGTGATAGAGACCTCCGACACATCCAAGTCCAGTGGAGAGGACAAGCCCCGGCAGCAACAGCAGCCCCAGTCCTCGGAGCCTCAAAAGTCTTCAGCAGAGAAGACCAGTCCTCCTGCTCTTCCCATCGGCGCGCCGGTCACTGCCACCATCGACGACGTGCTATCAGCCCGCCCGGGGTCGGTCACAGAAGAAGTGGTTCGTGGAGGAGCTGAGGAGCAGAAGGAGAACGGCAAGTACCTGTTCAGCATTAACCCTGACCTCCAGAGCCGCCGCAACGTGAAGATCCTCGAGGACGAGCCTCACAGTAAAGACGAGACGCCGCTCAGCACTCTGTCGGACTGGCAGGACTCGCTAGCGCGGCGGTGCATCTGCGTGTCCAACATTGTACGCAGCCTCTCCTTCGTCCCAGGGAACGACCTGGAGATGTCCAAACACCCGGGCCTGCTGCTATTGCTGGGCCGCCTGGTGCTGCTCCACCACAGGCACCCTGAACGGAAACAAGCACCCGTCACTTACGAGAAGGAGGAGGAGGAGGACGAAGGCGTGAGCTGCGAGAGAGACGAGTGGTGGTGGGACTGTCTGGAGGTGTTGCGGGAGAACTGCCTGGTCACTCTGGCCAACATCTCAGGCCAGCTGGACCTTTCTATCTACCCAGAGAGCATATGCCTGCCACTACTGGACGGCCTGCTCCACTGGGCCGTGTGCCCCTCAGCTGAGGCACTGGACCCCTTCCCCACGCTGGGGCCCCACGGCTCACTTTCCCCCCAGAGACTGGTCCTAGAGACCCTCAGCAAGCTCAGCATCCAGGACAACAACGTCGACCTCATTCTGGCAACGCCGCCTTTCAGCCGCTTGGAGAAGCTCTACGGCTCACTGGTGCGCTTGGTCGGGGAGCGCAAGGTGGCCGTGTGCCGGGAAATGGCGGTCGTCCTGTTGGCTAACTTGGCCCAGGGCGACAGCTTGGCGGCACGGGCCATCGCTGTGCAGAAAGGCAGTGTGGGGAACCTGCTGGGCTTCCTGGAGGACAGCCTAGCGGCGACCCAGTACCAGCAGAGCCAGAGCTCCCTGTTACAAATGCAGGGTGGACCCCATTTTGAACCCACCAGTGTGGACATGATGCGGCGGGCGGCCCGGGCCCTGCACGCTCTTGCTAAAGTAGAGGAAAACCACTCAGAGTTCACTTTGTACGAGTCGCGGCTACTGGACATCTCGGTGTCCCCACTTATGAACTCTATGGTGTCCCAAGTGATCTGTGATGTACTGTTTCTGATTGGCCAGTCATGACAGCCGTGGAGAGGTGTCGGCTCCGCCTCTTTCCGTTCCCCCTCACCCCCGTTCTTTTTTTGTGTGCGTGTGTCTGTTGCGTGTGAGTGAAGAGCAAAAACTGACTGTCCTATTTTTTTTTTTTTTTAATTTATGCAAAATCACCTCGGATTCCACTGTCTTTCTTACCCCTGCTTCTCACTAAAGGAAGGAATATCATGAAGTAGCTGTGGAGTTGAAACTAAATGGAAAGACGGCGGCGGAGAAGAGCAGATCGGGACCCAGGCATAGGACAGAGTGCACTGCCCTGCGGAAAGGACTTGTTTTTTAATGAAAAGAAAAATCTCAAGAAAAAAAAGAAAAAAACTGTAACCAAAGTTGCTGTCTCGTTTACAGTGAGTTTGGGGGATACATGTGCTCGCTTTCTCCCTTCGGGGGTCGGCAGGGGGGAAGAGGGGGCACGGACTAAACAATATTATGGTTCATGTTCGGAGGCTACATAGACTCACAGACTGTGGTGTGGTATAATTGCTGTAACTTTGGATGCTATATACTCAGCCCCACAGGAACCACATTATTGGCTGTGAACAGACATGTGTCATGGGAGGCCTGTGCAGTAGATTGTAGGACTTTTTTCTGTACTGTACACCTTAAAAACTGTAAACATACTGTAATAATACTGTTTCACACTGAGATACGCTGGCTTGGCAGCAAACTGTAGTTTTTAAAAACAGTTTTAGTTAATGTTGAGAGAGAAAAACGGCTTTCCCCCCAAAGTATGGTGAACCTACAACACCCTGACCTCTTTGTCCCTTGATTGTATGACTTGACCCTTATATTAAAAAGTCACCTCTTTAGGACTGGTCCTCAGCTCTAGATGCAGTCCAAGCTGCAGTGTATATATGATGTTGTACATTACACTTCTCTCTCTTCTTTCTCAACTTCTGTTGCTCTTCACCATTTTTAATCTTTGACAAAAGTTCCCCTTGCATCAAGTACGCCATGTAACTTACTTGACGCCCACCCGCTCCCGTTCCCTCGGTGCTTCGCCCCGGTGGCTCCGGCGGTGGCGGGGGTGAGGGGGGGTGTTTAGCTGCTGTCCAACCAACGCCACCCCCAACAAACAAACACAACTTCAGTTTTCAGTTCGGTCTGGGTGTAGAGAATATAACAAAATCATGTCTGCGGTTCCATTTGAGCTCCTTCATAAATGACAAACTAGACCATGATGAAGAAACCATTTTACTTTTGTTTTATTTTTTTTTGTTTTTTTTTCCAGTGATGCGGATTCTGCATATTTGTATTTCAGATGATGTAGCTAAAAACTTGATGTAAATTCCTCTTTTTTCCTTTTTTTTTTTTTTTGGCTTAATGAATATCATTTATTCAGTATGAAATCTTTATACTATATGTTCCACGTGTTAAGAATAAATGTACATTAAATCTTCGTAAGACGTTTGCTGTGGATTTATTTCTTCTCCCACTCATACAGCAGTAAATAAAACCCTGGATTTTTCCATTTGGCCCACACTTCAGTTCAGAGACTCTTTAATACCAGGAAAGCTGCGGCGCTGTGTTTTGCTGACTTGGATGCAGACGCTCGTCGCACACTTCGCTCTGAGGAGTCTGTCGCTGATCAAATGCACAGCCATGTTTTCCATCTGTGTACCGTCTGACATCTCACCTCTGTTGCGTGACTGTCCTTGTCATCGAAATGCACATGAGGAGATGATATTTACATCTATATTTACATTAGCGGCCTCCGTCTGCTCGACACATACAGATAAGAACCAAGACAAACCCTGTTATTCCACTAATGTTTTAACTGGATTTAACTTATTTGATTGTAAGTTAGTTTTTAAAGTGCGTCTCATACCAAACGTGCCCTTCAAAAACAGTCTATTCTTATGATGAGTATAATTATAAAGGGTCTAAATTACTGTTTGCAAAAACCAGCGTGAGCTAAATGTGGCATCAGTTCTGTTTTCAGACTCGACCGCCACCTCTTTTAGTCTTGATGTGGTTTTTATGTTTTTTTATTTATTCAGGAAGTCTCATTGATCTTGAGATGTTTTCTTTCCCCCAAAGGATATGAAAACAGAGTAATCTACAGTGAAGTCCTCACTTCCTTTTCACAACATTGACTTTAGGGGAGTCTGACTTGAACTGCATTAAGCACCAGGCTCTAAAATAAACCTGAGTGGGTTGGATGGATACACTCAGAACTCATACTAATTATTAACAGTGACGACATGAAACTTTGATGCCTAACCCTTTAACCCCGCAGACATTATTCCAGGTGAATGTGCTGCTGGGAATTATCGTCAGTGTGTGAGTATGTGCTTGTTTCTTTTTCTTCTGTGGGGTTGTTTTAATGTGTGTTTTAAGGTCCAAACAGGTGGAAGAACAGAAAAAAAAACCCAAAAAAGAATTGAAGATTCACAGGTTTTCACTAAACAAGGCACAGAATGTACATCAATAAGGTTTAGGATGTTGAATATTAACTGTGAAGTGGAAAAAACTGAACAATTATTTGAGTTTTGACCCAGTATTTTTAGTTTTGGGACTTTTTTTTTTTATATATACATCAATTTAGCTGCTTTTTGGCACCTGGTTGAACTCCAAAAAGCAATTAGATGGTAAAAAAGCAGAACAAAAACATATATATCACAATAGTGAAAATTAAAAAAAGACAAAAATGTAAATAAAAATCCCAAACAGTCTGTTTTTATAGTGAGTCAGTGTCTGTTCCATCCCACAGGCAGTGGGGGTGTACTGAGCATGCTCAGATGTCTATGGAAAGAACAAGGTCTGTTCTATCAGTAGGTTTTCACATGTTTCCTATTGAGCACATTTTTGAGTATTTGACATAAATCATCCTTTCAGGACGTTCACTACAGGCACGTCAGGGGTTAACCACTTTAGGTGTAAACGCTTCACTGAGCTGTCGTTATATTATCACCAGACGCAGACTGTTTCATCTATCTTAGTTTTCTCAGACAAATTAAAATGTCTATTTTTTTCATTGCACTAACAGTAGAACATGTTTAAGTGACTGATCTGACATGAAAACCACTCAAACATGCACGTCACTACTTTCCAAGAATAAATAGAAAGGATGTAAAATTCAGGATTATTTAGATTATTTAGTTCAGGGTTCACATTCAGCCTAATATGATGTTAAATAACTAACCCTAATCTACAAGTAATAATAATTTTTTTTAAAAAGTAACATTTTAACAGTATTGTGTCTCTTTATCATTTATATATGTGTGCATTACAGTTTACAGATCACAGCAGATCTATGAAGGCACATAGAATTTAGTAACAGGCAGAATATTGGTAAAATCCCACTTATATTTTTCTTAATTTTTAGGTTCATCGTTGTTTAGATTATTCACATTTCATGTACAAGGATAGTTTGTAAATGTAAACACTGTCATTATGTCAGAAAAAGGTGATGATGTGATTATTATTATTATTATTATTTTTACTAATGTGATCCTTTTGGGTTGAATGTGGCTCCTGAACTAAAGTAACACCCTTGGCTCCATGTCTGACACCCCTGATTTAGGGTTTTAACTGAAGTTTTAGTCACATGTCTTATTCATTGTCTGACCAATCTCGCCCTCTAGGGTTCATTCTGTGGTAGTGACATAACAGTACAGGCCATTATAGAGGTCAAGTCAAATGAGGGTTAATTTTTTATTTATTTTTTTTGTTTTGTCAAGGTAGTTTGTTGTTAAATCAGTGATTGAAGACAAAAATGAATATGAGTTAAAGGATGAGTGTTTTGTTTTTTTTGTTTTTTTTTTTTTGGGGGGGGGGGGGGGTTAAAAAAAGTGTT